>CAUYUJ010012156.1:5000-18742 GCA_963575745.1 Prorocentrum cordatum | reverse complement strand
CCTCCGCCTCCTCCCCCTCCTCCCACTCCTCCTCCTCCTCCTCCTCCTCCTCCTCCTCCTCGTCCTCCTCTTTCTCGTCCTCCTCCTTCTCCTCCTTCTCACCCTCCCCCTTTTCCCCCGAGCTCCGGAGCGCCGCGGCGAGCCTCCGGGCATCGCGGGTGCCGCTCTCCGTGGCGGGCTCGCGTCGACCGCCGCGGCGGGCATCGAGCCGCGCGCGGGGGGGCCGCGCCTGCAGTGGGTCGCGGCCTCCCGCGGCGCTCCTCGGAGGGGGGCGGCCGGGGCTCGGCCGCTTCGGGGAGAGACGTTTCCACCGTCGTCGTCGTTGAGGAGGAGGAGGAGGAGGAGGAGGATGAGGAGGAGGAGGAGGAGGAGGAGGACGGGGCTTCTCCACTTTGCTGTTTCTCGTTCTCTCTCTCTGGGCTTCTCTCTTGCCGCGTTCATCTGGTTGAATGTGTAGGCCACTGCGCTCGAGTCGGTTTTTCCTCGTGCATTTTCCGCGCGATCGCTGCGAGCCTAGCGCTTGAACTCCGCTAAGCGTCAAAAGGAGGAAGAAAACGACCCTGAGATCCTGGCGTCGCATTGATCTCAAACGGGTGGTTTTGCTCGTTTTCGGGACCCAGGACCCTCACGGATCGATCCGGCTCGAAAAATGGATCGCGAAGTTTAGTTCCAAGGCTACTGTCGGGTTTTCTACCATGTAGCATGTTTTCCTTTTACGTCGGATCTCTTCTATCCGCGGACGCGTGTCATAGCCGACCTGGAATTCCCCAAAAACCTAATCGCGCTACGCGCGCTCGGATGCGTACCTCGGAGGGACAGGAGGATGCGGGTGAGCAGGAGGGTGCGCAGGAGGAAGAGGAGGAGGGAAACGAGGAGGAAAACGAGGAAGATGTGAAAGGAGGAGGACGACGACGACCAGCAGCAGCAGGAACTGGAGTGGAAGGAGCAGGAGGAGCAGGAGGACCAGGGAAGGCGGAGAAGGGGAAATGAGGGGGGCTACAACGAGGAAGAACGACTCGGACCTAGACCAGTGGCCCGCGCTGGGGCGAGAACGCAACCATGGACTACGGGAACAAAACGTCAATCCGACAACGAGGCCCACGATGCAGCGGGAGTACCATCTCGAAGCACCGAAAACAAGCGGACTGCAAAACCATGAAAAAACAACTCTGGAGAGAGACAGCCATCTTTCAGACGGGATCAGGGGAGACAGAGGACTCATAATGTGCAATTGCTCAGCGGTGATGGGCCTGTTTTCCACCATCACGACCATAAGTTGGAGGGGGGAAGGAGGTGGAGGACGAGGAGGAGGACGTAGAGGAGGAGGACGTAGAGGAGGAGGAGGAGGAGGAGGAGGAGGAGGAGGAGGAGGAGGACGTAGAGGAGGAGGAGGAGGAGGAGGAGGAGGAGGAGGAAGAGGAGGAGGAGGAGGAGGAAGGCGGAGGAGGAGGAGGAGGAGGAGGAGGAGGAGGAGGACCCCCTCCCCCTCCAACTTATGGTGGTGGCGGTGGAAAACGAGCCCATCAAGAAGGGGGGGAAGCGTCGACCTGGCACCGGCGATGCCTCGCCCGACTTTCCGGCGGGCGACGGGGGCCCACGCTCAGCGAAGCCGCGCACTCCCGAGCGGAGCGGGCCTTGGGGCCCTGTCGGCGAGGAAACGGGCGACGGGGGGTCGGTGCATCGCCCCCCGGTATTTCGGCCGGATAGCGCCCCCTGCAGTTGACCTCGTCGAGGGAGGTGCCCACAGAGGGCTCGCAGCCGGCAGGACACTGCCTCTGGGCACCTCCCTCGAGGGGGTCAGTTGCAGGAGGCGCTGTCCGGCGGACAGCAGGGTCATCCCCCCCCCTTGGGCCTGACCCCCCAGAAGTTGCCATGTGGCTCTCGCTTCATGAATCGGCTCTTCGGTAGCCGGTCGGGAAAATCCGGGCATCCCCAGACGCCTCTCGGCGACAGGGAGCCACTGAAACGCAGCCCGCGGCTGGAAAGCCTCCAGGAACCGACGAAGGCGTTCCGAAGACCTCGACCTTCCAACCCCTCTGAGCCTGTCCCCCAGGAACTTTCTGTGGCAACTCAGGGGGACCTCCCATGTCATCTTGCTGGCTCTTTCGAGTCGACGCTGACCGACGCTACGCAATCGACGCGCATCGAAGCGGAGTCGACGCTGATCCTACGCTTTCCCATCGATTACCAGACGCTGGCGCACGGAATTCCGGGCGAATGCTGGGCTCCCACGAGCTGTTGCCGAACGACGCTGCTTGCCCCCGAGGGGCGCGCGGCCTCCTCCCCCCGGCGCCCCACCTCGCTCAGCGCGGCGACCCAGAGGCCGCAGGCCCCAGCACGGGCGGCGCCGGCGGGGCGACGCCGGGCGCCTGCGAGGGCGGCGGCGGCGACGTCTCTTCGCATCGGCCGGCTTGCCTTGCTCCTCCCTCCCTCCCTCCGTCCCTCTCCCTCCTCACTCTGTCTCCTCCCTCCCTCCATCCCTCGCTCCTCTCTCCATCCTTCCCTCCCTGACCCCTCCTTCTTCCCTCCTTCACTACTTCCTCCCTTTGCCCTTTTCGCCATTCCTCGCCCGTCCTCAGTCATCCATCCTCTCTCTTCTGAGGGAATTATTCCTGTTCCTCCCTCCCCTTGCCTCCTGCTCCTACTCAAGCTCCTCCCTCCTCCTCCTCCTCCTCCTCCTCCTCTTCCTCCTCCTCCTCCTCCTCCTGCATCCTGCTCCCTCCTCCTCCTCCTCCTCCATCCTGTTCCTCTCCCTCCTCCCCTCCCTCCTCCATTTTCGCTTTTCCCTCCCCCTTTCCCCCTCCTTCCTCCTCCTCCTGCTCCTCCTCCTCCTCCTCCTCCTCCTCCCTCCTCCTCCTCCTTCTCCTCCTCCGTCTTCTCCCCCTCCTCCTCCTTCTCAATTCATTTCCCCTTTTCCTTAAAGATAACCTCTCCCTGTGGCACCGGACAGTTTTTGCGGGCTGGGCGTTTCGCCTGAGACTTCCTCACTAAGTATGACCCTGAAACGTAAAAGGTTGCAGCAATTTCAAGTGCTTCACAGATGGAGGGCGGGTAGTTTTCAAAACGTGATTCTCGCCTTAGCGCCGCGCACATTCGTTTCAAATATCTGCAAGCGTCACGGATTGAGGACAACCCATTAAAACATGTGGCTCTCGCCTTAGCGCCGCGCACATTCGTTCTAAACATTTGCCAGGGGTTCACATATTAAGGGCGGGTGGTTTTCAAAATGTGGCTCTCGCCCTAACGCCGCGCACATTCGCAGTAAACATTTGCAAGAGCTTCACACATTGAGGGCTGTTCCTTTTCAAAATGTGGCTCTTGCCTCAGCGCCTCGCACACTCGATTTAAACATTTGCAAGAGTTTCACGGATTGAGGACGGGTGGTTTTCAAACTGTGGCTCTCGCCTCAGCGCCGCGCACTTTGTTTTTAAGCACTTGGGAGGGGGCTTCACAGATTGAGGGCGGCTCCTTTTCAAAATGTGGCTCTCGCCTGAGCGCGGCGCACATTCGTGATAACAAGTTCGGTTGGGATTCGTGGGAGGCTTCCCGGGGGCCACTTGAAGGCAATTTTGGAGGCCTCTTGGGGGCCGTTTGGGGCGCTCGTGGGGCGTCGTTTTGGGGCCCCATTTGGGGCCTGGGGCCTCGTGGGCGCTGTTGGGGGCTTCCTGGGGCCTCCTGGCAGCCTCTTGGGGCGGAAGGCTCGAATGGTCGGTTCGCGTTCCCCCTCTTTGGCCCCTCTTGGGGCCGTCTTGGGGCCCTCCTGGGTGATCTTGGGCGCCTCGCGGGCCGTCTTAGGGGCGCTCGTGGGCCGTCTTGGGGCTCTCCTGCGCCGTCGTGGCGCCCTCCCTGGGTGCATCCTGGGCCGTGTTCAGCTGACTTCTGGGGCCTCGTGGGCTGTCTTGGACCGTCGGAAGCACGAAACAGCGAGAACACGAAAAACCTTCAAACACCATAGAAAAACCTACTCGTTTCGCCTCCTGAGTGCCTCGTGCGAGTCCTTTTGAGGGCATATTGGCTGTCCTGAAGCCCTCTTTGGCTGTCTTCAAGCCATGTTGGACTATTTGTTAAACGCTTTTGTGCGGTCGTGGTCTCTTGGAACGCTCTTGGGCCATCTTGGCGCTCTCTTGGACGTCTCTCGGCCACCTTGACATGTTTTGCGCCCCCCGCCGGGCCCGAAACGGCCGGAAGATAAATCGGTGCACTTTGGAAGGCCTGGGACCCCCTACCCATGTGTGTATATATATAGAGAGAGAGAGAGAGAGAGAGAACCATGGCGCGCGCTTCGCGTGCGCTCAGCTTCAACCTCTGACCTGGGCAACGTCTGAATACCGGATCGTACTGCTGGACAGCAGGGTGGCATGATGCTCATGTGAGTGGCAGTCTGCTTCAGACAACCAGGGAACCGAAGGCCCCGAGAGGAGGAGGAGGAGGAGGAGGAGGAGGAGGAGGAGGAGGAGGAGTGGAGGAGGACTGCGCAGTGAAACAAAGCCTCTCGCACGCTGAATGCCGCGTGAAGGATGGCTGCAGAAACACGAGATCCCTCTCATGAACTGATTGCCACGTGGAGGAGGGACGCAAAGCGACATAATCCCCCTCGTACACCTTTTGTCGCGTGAAGGAGAACTGCGCAATGACAGGAAACCTTGTCTCTCGCTCTCTCTCTCTCTCTCTCTCTGAATGCCGCGTGAAGGAGCGCTGCAGAGTGCCGATATCCCTCTCGTACGCGGATTGCCGGGTGGAGGAGGAATGCAAAGAGACATAATCCCCTCGTACACCTTTTGTCGCGTGGAGGAGGACTGCGCAGTGAAACAAAGCCTCTCGTACGCTGAATGCCGCGTGAAGGAGGGTTGCAAAAAAGACGATATCCCCCTCGTGCACGGATTGCCGCGTGGAGGTCGGATGCAGGGAGGAGGAGAAGGAGGAAGGGGAGGCGGAGGAAGGAGGAGGGGGAGGAGGAGCAGGATGAGGCAGATTTGGGACGTTTCTTGGCCCTCGGGGGAGGGCCCTCGGCTCCACGGCTGGATCCGCCTCGGAATCCACGGCAGAACGCGCTCGAGGAGCGGCCCACGCCTCTCGTCCAGCTTCCGCCGCCCCTCCCATCCTGACCCCCTCCGCCTCCTCCGCCTCCTCCTCCTTCTCCTCCTCCTTCTCCTCCTCCTCCTCCTCCTCCTCCTCCTTCTCCTCCTATGCTAGCCAGACTGCAACTGGTCGAACGGCTGACCAAGAACATTCTGCAAGGGAGGACTCCAGTGGCAACACCTGCTTGAGGCACCGCCGGGGACGGACCCTGTGTAGAGTGTGGAAAGTCGGACCAGCTCTCTGGTCGAGCCTCTTGGGCGTGCCCTGGGGCTCTCTTGGGCCGTTTTGAAGGGCCCATTGGGGGGCTGTTTCGGGGTCTCTTTTGGTGTTTTTTCGGGTCTCTTGGGGACCTCTTGGGCGCTTCTTGGAACCTCTTGGGGTCTCCTGGGGGCCTCGTGGGCCAAAACGTTGGAATCTTCGGTTCCTCGTCCCCGTCTTGGGCGCAGACTTGGGGCGTTCTTGGGCGGTTTGGGCGCCTCGGGGGCCGTCTTGGCCCGCTCGTGGGCCGTCTTGGGGCCCTCTTGGGGGCATCCTCGACCAGCTTGGGTGCCTGTTGGGCCTTCTTGGACGCAGTGGAAGCCCAAAAGGCGAACACGCCAAACATATCAGTTTTTATATAGGAAATCGAAATTGTTTGCTTATTTGAGGCTCTATTGGGGTGCCTCTTGGGGCGTCTTCGCGGCCTCTTTTGGTGTTTTTGTTAGTCTCCTGGGGACCTCTTGGGGCTTCTTGGGCTCTTCTTGGAGCCTCTTGGGCTCTTGGGCCAAATTGCTCGCTTTTTTTTCGGTTCCTCGTCCCCGTCTTGGGCGCAGACTTGGGGCGTTCTTGGGCGGTTTGGGCGCCTCGTGGGCCGTCTTGGCCCTCTCGTGGGCCGTCTTGGGGCCCTCTTGGGGGCATCCTCGACCGGCTTGGGTGCCTCTTGGGCCGTCTTGGACGCAGTGGAAGTCCAAAAAGCGAACACGCCAAAAACATCAGTTTTCCAACAGGAAAAAAACGATTTTTGCTCATTGGGGCTCTCTCGGGGTGCCTCTTGGGGCGTCTTCGGGGCCTTCGCGGGTTGGCGAAATGGGAGTCGTCTGGAAAGGTATCCGGAACCATCGGAGCGCGCTTTCGAGCGTTCCAAAACCATCTTCGGGCGATCTTGGACGGCCCCCGGCGCTCCGGCAGGGCTCCCAGCGCGCCGGGCACCACATTTGCGGTCGGGGTCCCGGCTTCCGGCCCCCGGACCCGGTCCCCCGTTATATGTATACTTCACGGATTGAGGGCGGATCGTTTTCAAAATGTGGCTCTCGCCTTAGCGCCGCGCACATTTGTATTAAACTTTTGCAAGAGTTTCACGGATTGAGGGCGGGCCGTTTTCAAAATGTGGCTCTCGCCTTAGCGCCGCGCGCATTCGCTTTAAACAAAATACAAGAGCTTCACGGATTGAGGGCGGGTCGTTTTCAAAACGCGGCTCTCGTCTTAGCGCGGCGCACATGCGATGTACAAAGTTGCAACAGTTTGTGGATTGAGGGCGGTTCCTTTTCAGAATGTGGCTCTCGCTTTAGCTCTGCGCACATTAATTTCAAACATTTGTAAGAGGTTCAAGGGTTCCTATCAGAAGTTTTTGAAACGATTCAGGACTATGCGGGTACAACAGTTGCGTTGATTCGCGGTGTTGAAGTCCAAGGAATGGGGTTCTGGCACGATTGAGGATCGTCAAAACGCAACAATCAGATCGATCCGTGCCGTTGGAATAGCAAGAACATTGTTTTGGCATGCTTCAGGGTCTTCAAACGGTTGTCTTCCAACGAGGCAACTCCCTCAATGGAAATGAACCGTTGTAGGGGCCTGTGAAGAGGGAGTTTGGAGGGAGGGTTTATTCCAACATCGTTGATGACTCTTGGGTTTACACTGGTCCTCCTCCTCCTCCTCCTCTTCCTTCTCCTCCTCCTCCTCCTCCTCCTCCTCTTCATCCTCAACCTCATCCTCATCCTCATCCTCATCCTCCCTCCCTCCTTCCTTCCTACCCCCCTCCCTCCTTCCCTTCCTCCCTTCCCCCCCACCTCTTCCCCACTCCTCCTCCCCATGTCCTTCTCCTCCCCATGCCCTCCTCCTGCCCATCTCTCCCACCTCTTCCTCCTCCTCCTCCTCCTCCTCCTCCTCCTCCTCCTCCTCCTCCTCCTCTTCCCCCGACGACGACGACGACGGCGACGACGACGGCGACGACGAGGGCGACGACGACGACGGCGACGACGACGGCGGCGTCGACGACGGCGGAAGCGGCGGAGGCGGCGGCGGAGGCGGCGGCGGAAGCGGCGAGGGCGGGAGCCGGCCGCCTTCATGCGCTCCAGCGCGACCCGGCGCGGCGAGCGAGGCTGCTTGGGCCGGGGAGCGGCTGCGAGGAGAGGCCCCTCCGCCGCGGCGGGGAGGCCCGCCCGTGCGGTGCCGTGGAGGCGGCGCGGCACGCGCCGGCGCGCGCGGAGGCTGCGCACCACGGCCCCACGGGCTCCGGGACCCGCTGCGGGGACAGCAGGCGACCACGACCACATCGAGTGTGGCGTCCCAGGGCGGCCTGCGGCGGTGCAGTGGGCACATGCCACAAGGAGTCTGCGGAGGCCTCCTGCGGGTGGGGCCCGAGTGCAGTCAACACTGGTAGTGAGGATGCGCAGGAAGGATGCAAGCCCCTTGGACGCCCGTGATGAAGCTTTCTCGGGCTCGGCGTCCCATCGAGAGTAGCCAAGGACGGACCAGAGAGTCACGGATGCAAAGGTACCCTTGGGAAGGTTGCCTCTCCTTACTATCGGTTTCGACAGGTGGGGTCGGAGGATTGCACCGCATCGCCGATGTATCGGCGATGTATCGGTGATGCATCGGCGACGCGGGCGATGCATCGCCGACGTCGGCGTGGAGAAAAGCGGGCTCCACATTGAGCCGCATCGTCGATGCATCGGCGATGCATCGGTGATGCGGCGCGATCCTCCGACCCCATCTGGGAGACCTGAAGTCTGGCTATATGAAAATACTGGGGCACACGATTCGTCCATCTTTCAGGTTCCTGAGGTGCCCCAGAGCCTCTGTGGGTCCCTGGGGTCGTCGAGGGATATAACCTGTCGAGGGGCACCTGCGTGCAAGCAACTTTCTCACTGGGTGTGCATTATGTAGGTATGGTGTCTGTTTCGATCGCGGCGCGCCTCAGACCAAGGCGACACCAACAAAAAATCGTGGCGGCCAATTGCTGGACGTTCTCGCCCTCTGGGGGTCGGCTTCGGGCTGCGGGATTGGGCAACAAGAGATCAGGATGAAGAGCCGGCCTGTGGTAGAGGGATTGAGATCCCAGGGGGAGGAGCATGCCACAACAAAGCTGCGATGACGAAGAAGAGGGTTGCGAGGACACGATAGGGGGGGACTGGCATAAGGGGGATGCATCGACCTGGAATCGACGATACATCGTCGATAGATCGGCGACAGGCCCCCGACAGTGGACTCGCACCTTCCTGTGCGGGCCCTATCGGCGATCAATGGGCGATTGGGGGTCGATGCGTCCCCCATATGCTTATCCCCCCATACGCTTATCCCCCCGTATCGTTGCCCCTGAATGCACCCATATTTGATGCTTGACACATGCATGGTTGACACATGCATATACTTATGTGTACAAATACATACACCTATGTATAATATACACATACAATGTACCATTACATTTACGTATATCTAAATGTACGTGTATACAGACACCTTTACATAGTACACATACATATACACCAACGGTTTGCATGTGTACACACATACACCACAACCCAGTCCACACGTACGAACACACACAGATATGCTTGTACGTGTGATTAGAAGTTGCTGCACACACGTCGATCACACACATGTATGTAGGTATGCGCACACAACTTATACCTGTATGCATTGATGCCCATAGATGGGAATACATATATATATATATGTATATATATGTATACATATATTTATGAACATATATATATATATATACACATACATATATATACACAAACACGTACAAAGTACCGTCGCGAAAGCGCAAACATCCACATACACAATTGCGAATGTGCCAGTGCATGCCTTATCCTTTCCCTTCTCCCTTTCACTCCTTATGTCAGTTACTTCTCGTGTCCTGCCTGTACCCCACAGGGGCGGGAGAGAAATGTTGCCGAATCCTGCACCTTGCGGAGGGCCCCCCCCAGGGCTCAATTCACTGGAACGTGCGTGCGCGAGGCGCTCGATGCGCACTCGCGGCGGGCTTGGCTCGCGCTCGGCAGGAACGAGGACGGGGAGGAGGAAGAGGAGGAGCAGGAGGAGGACAAGGAGAACGAGGAGGAGGAGGAGGAGGAGGAGGGGGAGGCGAAGGAGGATTCGATCTCCTCCTCCTCCTCCGAGAAGGGGGATGATGCTGCTGCTGCTGATGATGATGCTGCTGATGATGATGATGATGTTGATGCTGATGCTGATGAGGATGAGGATGATGATGCTGACGATGATGATGATGATGATGATGACAACGATGATGATGAGGTGGTGGAGGAGGAGATGGAGGACGACGACGAGGAGGACGAGGAGGCGGAGCGTCCTCAGGAAAGTCTGAACTCCTTACCTAGCCACCCTACGGGCCCTTCGGGCCGAGTTGCCTCCAGCAGGGAGGTCCACAGCTTGACGCGCAGCCCTGGCGATCGAGCGGGCGACCGAGGCAGGGACCGCCCCGCTGGTGCCCTCGCGCTTCTCAAGATGGAGAAGGCGGTGCAAATGGAACATCAACGCCACTCCTCGAGTCGAATCCAGCGAGGGGACGACGAGGGCAAGGGCAGAGAGCGGATCACTGGGCAACGGACGACCAAGGGCCACCCGAACCAGCTCACGAAAGTGTTGACACCAGAAAAAGTGCTTCAGGCTATCAGGAGCATCACAACCCAGGCAGCATCTACGGTCTCGATTCTGGAGACGGGTGTCTGTGACCCATCCCCCGAGCCAAGTCTTGATGCATGCGCGCCTCCAGCTCGGGGGCGCACGCATCAGGACCTGCTCCACGTCGTGCCACACTACAGCCGCAGCCTCCAGGGGGGGCACTCCGAACCATTTGGGGGGCCTCTCCGAAATAAGGCCCCGCAGATTCCCATCCCTGGAGGCCCGCAGGCCCACTAAAAGTTCACGCTGTAGACGTCTCCTCCGCCCATCCTCCCACCGCCCCGCCCCGCCTTGGCTAGAGGAAAGGAGAGGGGGAGCGCCGCTCTTTTCGAGCAGCTCGCGCCCCGCCGCCTCCGCGCGCGCCAGCGTGACGGCGGGGGCGGGCGCCCCCCGCCAGGAAGGCCAGGGCTGGCCTGACGCGCACCGCGCCAGCGGCAGCCTGCGGGAGGCCACCTCACTCAGGTGCGCAGCGGCCCGCCGCCAAGTCTCAAGCGTCGACAGGGCCGAGCGCATGAGGGACGCCGCCAGGAGGTCCGACGTTGGCGCACATATTGGACCCCCCAGCGCCTCCAGATCGAAGAACGCGTTCTTCTTGAACAGGCTCCCCGAGCACCTCGCGAGCCGGCGCAGCAAGAAGCGCTCATCATCAATCAGCTCCGTCGGCATCGGCCAGAGCTGCGCCTTGTAGGCCAGGACAGGCTGGCACCGTCGGCTGTGCTCAAAGAAGGCGGCCGTCATGTCCAGTGGCGAAGCCGCGAGTGCCAGGACCCGCTCACGCAGGCGCGCGAGCGGCGCAGCCCACTGGGCCGCCAGCGATGCACCAGGGCCCACCAAACACCCCAGCAGCTCCACCGACGAGGCCACGGTGAAGGAGCCCCACCCGCGGGCCTCGTCCAGACACTTCCTCATCGCGTCCTCCACCTCCGCCGAGAACGGGGCCCAGAGCGGGACGGCCGCGCACTTCTCGGGCTGGAGCTGGAGGCCAGCGAGGCGCTCCGCGAGGCGGAAGATCCTCGCCAGGGTGCGGAGCCCCCGCCTGCAGTAGATTAGGGCCTGGATGTCATCAGCACACCAGCGGGTCATGCCGAGAGCCTTGGCCTCCAGCTGCTGCAAGTGCGCCTCCACGAACGGCTGCGCTCCAATCGCGAACATCGTCCCCGAGAGCGGGCCACCCTGCAAGATCCCGCGCAAGATGACAAAGAGGGCCCAGTGGCAGGGCCCCGCCTCCACGACCTCGACGTTGGCGTAGGACTCCTTCAGCAGGTGCTCCAGGCCGAGCGGCGCCGCCCACGCCTCCAGTACCCGCCGCATCCAGTCGTGGAGGAGCGACGGGAAGGCGTGAGCGAAGTCGAAGCTCAGGAAGGTCGGCTCCTCCCAGCCACGAGCTTGCTCCAGCGCGCACATGGAGGCCACGCGGGACATGGCGTCAAGCTCCACCAGGTTCTCCAGGAAGTTCCGTCCCGCGATGAAGCCACGCTGCGCCTTTGAGGCGCCGCGGTCAATCATGCTCTTCAACCTGGAGTTCACCGCGGAGGCGATGGCCTTGGGGCCCGTGGAGCGCAGCATGAGTGGACGAGTCTCGTTCGGCTTCCTGATAACCTCCATACCGTCACCATCCAGCACCTTCTTCGGCGGGAAGATGGCGATGCTCATGTTGAACTCCCTACGCATGGGGCGGCCCAAGGTCATCCATCTCATGGCCGCAAGGAGCGCCTCACAGCCCGCCGAGTGCATCAGCCACACCCGCGCAGGCAGGCCATCAACCCCAGGTGCAGCAGGCCGCGCTCGCCGCAGAGCCTCCTCGATGTGCATGGCCGAGGGGGGCGCCAGAGAGCTCCAGTCAACCTCCTTCATGCCGTGCTTCGCGATGAAGGCCTTGGAGTCGCGCTCGCGTCGGCAGCGCTCCGAGGTGTCGCCCTCCGCTGCCAGGCGCGCTGCACGTGCAGGGGGGCCGAATACCTCGCCCCAGTGGTTCGCCAGCGCCTCATGGATCTCGGCGGGCGAGGTGAGCAGCCTGCCGTCAGGGGCTTCCACAGCCGCAAGATGCCTCCGCGGGAGGACCGACCAGAGAGCAGCACGACGTTCCAGGGCACGGCGTTGCACAAGGAGCCGACGGCGATCAGAAATTCGAAGTTGCTCTTCATCAGCTTCAAGCTCCGCCTGGAGCTCGGCACGCCTGGCCCTGGCCACACGCCGCTGCGCAGGGACGAAGCGTCTGAGGAACTCCGCATGGTCCTTCAGCATCACCACGCCCTTCATCACATCAACAGTCATCAGCTCATCCAGCCAAGAGTGGCGAACGAGGAGCCTCTCCGCCAACGAGACGTGTTGGCGCGCCACCACCCTTGCCACTTGTCTGAAGATCAGCGCCGTGCACCGCTTCGACCATGCCACGCCCTGCAGCTGCGCGCCCCGAGTCTCGGCCGCAGCCGCCTGCATGGCTCCCGCGCACACCTGGTACACGTCGGGCGGGGCGCGCGACGACAGGTCCAGCACCTCCACATACTGGGCCAGCTTCTCCTTGAACATGGGGGAGTTCACGATGTCCCGGGGGATCGGGGCGGGCCTGAGCGGATCTCGAGGACGCAGAGGGCGCCGCATCCATGAGATCAGGACAGGCGCGCGGTTGCTGATGTCCCTCCTGCGCAGCTCCTCAGGCTCACCAAGTACCTCGCATTGCTGGTAGCGTTGGGCCACCAGCCAGGACGGAACGCCCAGGAAGACCCGATCGATCCTAGTCTCAAGCTGGCGGCCAGCATGCCAGCGGGTCGCGCACGGCGCCACCATCTCCACAGCATCACTCAAGCAGCGCTGCCAACGCTGCTCTTGTGGGTGCCGAGCTGCAGCAACAGAACGGGGAGGAGCGTCATCGCCAAAATGGCAGTGCTCCAGCCTGTCGCCGAAATTGAAGTCACCCACAACAAGTACAGCCGCCTTGACGGGGTCCAGCTTGGCCTCGAAGAGGTCAGCCGAGATCTTTGCCTGGGCCCGCCGCTGCAATCCGCAGTCCAGGCCATGGTTGTGAATTTTCCAGTGTGTAAGCGTGCGTGGCCTCCCCGTGTTATCACTGAACTTGGCGCGGATACGCATGGCCCTGCCAGGCACCAGTGTTTGTTTACGATTCCCACACCACGCTCTCATCATCATCAGCCCTACGCATAGGGAAAAGAGTGGCCAGCCCTCCAGTATCTTCACGTTCCCTCTCACAGAACGAGGTAAATACACGGGCTCGTATACCCGCATGTTTGAGCAGCTCAGTCAAGCGGATGTGCGAGCCATGCCTCCTGCAGTCCCAAGATGACCGGGTCGCGCTTCCAAAACTTGGCAAGGAATTTCGCCCTCGCCTTCGCCGTAGCAGGCTTGAAGTGGCACAGTGCCCTAGCATTCCACGCGGCAGAAGTGAGCGCGAAGTCAGCCGCAACAGCGCGCGGACCGACAGGGTCAGCATGCCCGAGTCCCAGACCAGCTCCCGCATCACCCCCATCTCCGTCTCGACATAGCCCTCGCCCAGTCTCAGCGGCGCCCTCGTCCCTCCGCCGTCGACCCCAGCGTGCCGCGGCCTTGTCAAAGGCACCACTCCGCCGTCGACGGGGCCAGGATGGGCGCCACAATCTGCTCCAGCTGCTCACGGGGAAGTTGGTGTCGGCGAAGGACGGCAGCGTTCCACTGGGCAACCGGTGGGGAGCCTGGGCCCTCGATCGCGATCTTGACCAGGGGCTGCCACGCCATGGAGAGGGTTCCCTCCAGCTGGC
>CAUYUJ010012155.1:15000-18749 GCA_963575745.1 Prorocentrum cordatum | reverse complement strand
AGGAGGAGGAGGAGGAGGAGGAGAAGGAGGAGGAGGAGGGAGGAGAAGGAGGGAGGAGGGAGGAGGGAGGAGCGAGGAGAGAGGAGGGAGGAGGGGTGAGGGAGGAGGGAGGGAGGGAGGAGGGAGGAGGGAGGAGGGAGGGGGGAGGAGGGAGGAGGAGGGTACTGAGGGTACTTACTATGCGGGCGCCACAGGGCGCCCCTGACCGCACGGTCGCGACTTAATTCTCGACGATTAATTCAGGCTCCGCAGGAGCTCTCTGATGGGACCTCTCCCACCGTATCAGCTCATCAGGGGAGGAGAACCCATGCAACTTGGCGACACTGATGGCATCTAGGCAGGGAAGGCACAGCAGTCGTCTCAACTGCTTCACCTTCCCAGATGCGCGGGGCATCACGCTCCCCGCCGCCGCCTGGGGCTCGCCCAGCCCTTCATTACCTCCAGCTTCGCTGTTCGAAGCAGCACCAGCAGGAGCAGGGTCAGGCTCAAGGTGAGGGCCCCAAACAGCGCGCATCTGCAGGGTCGGCCCATGGGCCGCCCCAACACGAGCATTCCCAAGAGTGCGCCCTGGGAACAGACCTCGACGGAGCTTGGACCTCTGGGTCTTGAGCCCTGGATGACCAGCTCCTTTACACTCTCCCTGCAGCCCGCGAGCACTGGAATGCGCTGAGGCGCCGCAGATCTTACAAAATAGTATCGGCGACAGCTCCTGGCCTTGATCAGATGTGACGTTGGCCTGCACAACACTGTGCCCTCGGAGAACCCAAGGAACACCAGTGGCAGCAACAAAGCCAGCGTCAACGCCCTGGGGTTCTTCGGTGCCAGCAGGAGAGGAGGGGGGGCTCGGAGCCGGGGGAGGACCAGTCTCAACCCCCTCGGCCAAGGACCAGTCCCCGAACGGCGCTTTGCCTTCCTCAAGACAGGCACGAATTAGATACTGGGGCAGGTCTTCATCTAAAACTATGTCCCCTGTTCCTGAAAGCTCCACAGAACCAGGCTGCCTAGCTCTCCGAAAAATTCCTGGCATCTACTCTGCCACCGAATGATATCTGAGGCAATTCTCTCACACCCAGAGGCAAAGTCCAGATGGTCTCTTGGTGCATTCCAAAGTTTGGCTCCCGCCTTGGCCCACTTATCGGCCATAGCGTTGCCCTTAATGAGCCACGAATCATGATCAGACCTAGCTTCCCTCCATCTCCTGTGAGCTGCTACTTTGACAATGGAAGCCTTCTTACCTAGATCGGCCCACCAGGCCCTCCACATGTGCGCGCGCGAATTCGAACTGGCCAGAGCTAAACTGGAACCGGTCGCACAACCAAAGGATCCAGCACAATCAGTATGCACGACTAGGGGATCCTCTGAGGACCACTCCGTAAACTGAGAAAGCATGTGAAAAGCCCAGTCCTCTCCATCTCGCGCGGACTGCGCGGGCGCCTGGTGGAACGGCACCGCTCCGTACATGGCTCCGACGAGCTCACCTGCGCGACTGACCTGAATAACAGCCCATCCTGCCCGACCCAGCCACTGAAGATGACTGTGGAACGCCGAACCGTCAACAAACACGCGGCCAGAGAACCTCCACCCAGGAAACACTCCAACAAACCGCGCACGATTCTCTTCAGGGACTTCAGTCTCAGGGGGGCAAAAGGAAGGCGAGGGGGAAAGACAACGCGCCATCATCTCGGCAAGTTCCTCCCCTAGACTTAGAACATGCTTGGCTGCTTGCATTACATGTGTCGGGCCTTCCTCACGACGAGGAACGGCACTCCGACGGCAATCGTGGAATCTGCGATGAAGCGTGCCACGCATGCCACAGTGCACACAACAATCATTCACCGACTTGCCGTGCGCGTGCAGGCGCGCCTGGGGCCAATGCGACCCTCCTACCAGACACCTGATGGCAGCTGCTCGGTGCGAGGTCCAGCCTTCCGAAAAGCCCTGCCCGAGCAGCTTACCAACAAGGCTCCAATGCAACGGGTGGACCCAGGGCGCCTTTAAACGTTTCAAAGCATTGACGTCCGACGCCTGAAGGGCCAGGGGCCGAACCAGATCCACAAACAAATCCAAACGAAAAATACAGGATCCTGAAGTCCCCAAGGCGAGGGCGCCTCAGAATTTCAACCTCAGGCAGCAAACGCCCTATTCTGGCGAGCGAAAGGACCGCGGCCTGCGCTGGATTTACTACCTGGGCCCAGGGCCGATCCTTCAGAAGGAGCGGCTGCGCTTCCTCAAGACAGGCCCGCAGGGGACCTATGCCTGGCATACAGGAGTGGACACTCAACGTCCAATGCTTGACAACATCGCAGACATGCACGATCCAAGGGTCCCTGTTGGACCCTCGCTGCGTCGCCCTAAGACGGAGCGCAACAGAGGTTCCTGGAGGAACCCTCCCTTCAGCCTGCAGAGAAGCTAGCCTCAGGGCGGCGAGCTTAGTGTCAGCAATGCCAGTGACCGACGCCCCCCACATCGCCGTCGCCGTAGGAGACCCCCTTCATAATAGTGCTGACACTGGCTCCTGCCTGCCTGAGCGAAAACACGCGCTTTGAAACCGATGACGCTTTGGCCAACCGCTTGTCCTGCTCTTGCACACTCCTCGACGAGCCATCCGTGGCGTCAGTGCCTAAACACCTGCTGCTGCGGAGCTTTTGCTCGTGACCAAGGCTCCAGCGCTCGTTTAACTCTGAGTCCAGCTCCGATGAACTGGTCATGTAGCCAGCCTTATCCCAATTAGCAGCAAGTTGCCTATGCTGATGGGACTCTACTAGCTCAGACATGGCTTGCGGAAACTGATCTAGCACATTTTGCCTGCATCCGATAGCCTGAGGCAGGAAGTAATCTACCAGGCTTTGGAACCTAAACATGGGATACCTGGCCTTGAGAGCGACAATAACAGTATGGACTAGAAGCTTGGCCAGAGCTAAGGCACAGCTGCATCCAGCCGCCACCGTGCCATTGGCTCGGACCTGGTCCGAGATAAAAGACTTCCACCTAGCTCGCCTGGGCAGCCTGTACCCTGCACAAAGGCACTTGAGGAGCCTGACTGGAAACCCCGTGACAAGAGCCTCCCTTAACATTTCCTCATGTGAAATATGCTCATAATACTTAGACGACTCAAGAAGCCCGCTAGCGGCTGAGAAGCCCTTGAGTCTGGCGAAACGCTGTACTATATTGTGCACATGTCCTGCCCTATCACAGGTCTGTCCCGAGGCTCCCCAGAAGGAGTCATTATTGAGAGACAATTCCCAATTCCTAGCAACAGGCTGCCTGAGTCTTGACCAGATGCGCCCCCCAAATGGAAGCCAACACGATGGGCCTCGCCCCCGTTGACGGCGCGGGCTTGCCCAGAAAAAAGTTCCGGAGCGTCCAGAGCTCCAGATCCTCAGGACCCGATTCCCATTTCATCAGGATGTCCAGGAACGCCTGCTTATACGAATCTGGCAACCAAAAAACTTGCCTCGGGTGGAGGTGGTCCCACCCCAGCCCACAGGCACCCGAGTAGGAGGACAGCACAGAGTTCAGCTGAGAGATGGTGACCATGGGTAGCTCAACCCAAAGGTCCAGACCTCCAAAGGCCAGGAACCCCTGGTCGGACACAGCACCACAGGAAGCCTCCGAGGGCCTCGCGGGAACGGCCCCAGGACACCACGATCTCGGATGGGCTTCACCATCTCTCTTAGGAGCATTCCAAAGCGGCTCCCATTGCTCCAGCAGCCTGGCCACTGCCTTTTGCCCCGAGACAGGCAGCGGTA
>CAUYUJ010012155.1:2500-10000 GCA_963575745.1 Prorocentrum cordatum | reverse complement strand
CCCGACGCTCTTACGCGTAGCAGGACACCTCCCCCGACTCAACGGTCGCTCCGGTGCGCTCCGCGTCGAGGTCGGGGGCCTCTCGGACGCCCGCGGCCTTCCCGTCGGGGGCGGAATACCTCTACAGAGGACCAAGAGCACGATAAACATATCGGCGCTCAGCGCGGGTTTCGAGGGTCTGCGCTGGACACCCCGCCCTGGCGCGTAGCGCGCCAGCGGCGGCGCAGGAAGCGCCGCCAGGGGGGTGCAACGCCGATCCAAGAGATCCGCGTGAGGCTCCCGGTAGGTTCGCGCGGCGTCGGCGAGCGCAAGTGCTTATGACACCGCGTCGATCGTTCAACCTTGAACTGATCGGGGCCCCGATCATTCAAAATTGAATTCCGTCGGGGCCTGTGGCGTTACCATGCCCCTCGGTGCTTCCGCGTCGTGCCACCATGCGGAGTTCGACATGGAACGCCTAACCTCCAGCGGCCCTCCCCCAGGCCCCTCCTCGATCCTCCTGCTCCTCGGGCCTCCTCCTCCTCCTCCTCCCCGATCCCCCTCCTCCTCCTCCTCCTCCTCCACCTCCTCCTCGATCCTCGTTCTTCCTCCTCGTTCCTCCTCCTCCTCCTCCTCCGCCTTCCTCCTCGATCCCGTTCCTCCTCCTCGTTCCTCCTCCTCCTCCTCCCTCCTCCTCCCCCTCCTCCTCCTCTCCTCCTCCTCCTCTCTCCTCCTCCTCCTCTCCTCCTCCCTCCTCCTCCCGTCCTCCTCCTCCTCCTCCTCCTCCTCCTCCTCCTCCTCCTCCCTCCTCCACCCCGGGCACCTCCAGCGGCTCTCCCCCATGGAGCTCCGGGGCCCCCCGCGGCCGCAGCCGCCGGGCGGCCGCGCGGGCGCCCCCGCCGGAGGCGCATGGGCCCTCCGCGCGCCCGCGGCCGCGGGGCCGCCGGCCGCGGGCCGCCGCCGGCCGCCGCCGTGTAGGCAGGGGCGCCGCCCCGAGCCAGGATGGCTACAGCGCGCTCGAGGAGGGATGCCGCTGGCGCCTAAGCCCGGAGATGCCATGCCAAGGAGCACCCCAGCAGCCCTATCGTTGAATTACGAGCGTGCTTTAAATATTATGCATATATATATATGAAAGATGTTGTGATGTTGCTGTATACTGGCAAGCAAAAACATGTTCAAAACATGTGGGTTGCAGGTTTCCGACACGGTTAAAACATGTTGTAGACATATGGGATCTCTTATGCTTCCTCTCCATTGATCTTCGTCCACAAGCCTAGGCGGCAACAACATGTTTGATCAGAGATGCGGCACACGCACGTGCCGGAGCATCATTCCGAGACAAGCGTGTCGCCAGAATGCAGCAGGTATCACGCCCAAGCCGCGCGGGCCGGGCTCGGCGTCACCGAGGTCCGGGTTCCGTTCGGTTGGTAGTCCACGTTGGGGGGGGTTGTACAGCTCGATTAGGGGATCGACTACAGAATTGATTTACGCCAGAGGTGGTTTCTCTCGCCGAATACACGGACCACTCGTAGAGCTTTCGCAGACCTGCGAACGTTCGGTGTACTTTTGTATTGAAGATTCGCCGTCAAAAGCAAGTCTGGGGTAAATCAAGAATTCTGTAGTCGATCCTCTACTCGAACAGTAGACCCTGAGATCCTGGCGCCCCGATTTTCCCGAGCTGGGCGCCTTCGTCAAGCTTCGTGCCCCGCGGCCCTCACGGAGCGATGCGGCTCAGGAAAAAAGGCGCAGGACATTGGAGTCTGGGGCTCTGGTCGCAATTTTGAACAACGCCTCAATTTGTTGCGCCGTCGGATCTCAGGGGACATGTACGTTTTGTTGTGGTCGGCGGCAACGCATGAGCACACCAAGGCGGTGTGCAGAGGGTCTGAAAAAAGGAGCACCCAAAAGGGAAGAGAAATCGGGACTATGCACTCGGATCTCCTCCTCCTCCTCCTCGTTTCCTCCGTCTGGATGGCGGGGGGGAATTCGTAGACACCTTTCCCGTCGGCGGCGATGCAGAATGGCTGCACCAGCGACAGAGCTGAACGGGGGTACCGAGAAGCGAATTGCCCAGCATACAAGAGGGGATCGTAAGATCCGCCGACCCAGTCGACGCGCGTAAGAGGCCCATTCGACGCGAGGCCTTGCAAGCCCAAGCTGAAGCACGCCGGCCTCATTTGAATCGTTGTCGTAAAGGAGGTCGAACCAGGGCTGAACCCAAACGCTGTTTTTCGTTTTCGTTTTGATCTTCGTTCTTCCTCATTTTGCCGTCGCTTCGCTTCGCCTTCAATGCAAAACAAAACGAACAACAAAACAGACGAGGTGCCCTAAACACCGTGTAGGTCCAGCCCTGGGTCGAACAAACAATGGGGATCCAACAATGGCATGATTACGTCGAAGGGCAGCGCCTTCCCTTTGTCCCTTTCCCGCGGGGTAGGGGGGGGTCCCCTGAGGGGTGGCCCCCAGGGGGGGTCCTCGTGGGGTGGTCCCATGGCAAGGGGGGTCCTGGGGAGGTCCCCGGGGGGTCTCGGATGTTGTGACCTTCCCTGTCGGCTTTCGCCTCCCAGACGCCTGCCCCCGCGGAGACAGACAGTTCTTCTCCTCCCCTCCTCCTCCTCCTCCGCCTCCTCCTCCTCCTCGTCCTCCTCCACCGCCCGCCCCATGTCCCGAGCCAGTGGCATGGGTCATCAGCTTGTCGTTGTCGTTGTCGTCGTGGTTGTCGTCGCCCTTGTGCACGTTTTCAGTTCCGGCGTTTCGACATTGGGCGGGGGGGGGGGCAAGGGGAGGGGTGTGGCTCCGGACTCTGTGTACTATGGGGGAGACTCCACCTGCTTGAAACAGGCGCCAATAACAGTCAAGATATACTCCATGGGGAAGGGAGGGGGTGCGAGGGCCCGCGCCAATCGGTAAAACAATGAAGAAGAACACGATCACCCTCTGGGTCGGCGGCACTGGCCGTAAGGCCATCACAATATTGCTTCGCAAGTGAAGCGTTTAACGATCTCGTTTTCTGAGGTCGTAGAAAAACAACATGAACAGAACCTGTACCAGTCAGTTTTTTTTTGTTCGCTTGGCGATCTTAACCCGAAATATCGATAGATGTCCTGAGCTTGTGTTGTTCCCATCGTACTTAAGGACCACATCCCATAAACAATGTCGAGCATCCCAAGAAGTACCAAAACTGTGCCGAGCGAGTATCGCCTCCCAGGGCCCGACACGTTAAAACTAACCAGTTTCGGTAGCTCCCTGGTGCTCGACATTCTGTCTTTCCAAAACTACTTGAACGACCTCGCCGTTTAGCGATCTCGCCTTCGTGCTGGTCGTTGAACAGATTGCTTCCTCGAGGCACGCTGCTCGTCAATCTCCGACGGCCCCGAAGTGCCCCAAAGTTGGGTCGGGCATGTCCTCCGACAGGCGCACTTCGGACGAAGACGGAAACGATTCCATACTCAAACATACCCAGAAATGGTCCAGGAATCGTCCACGGACTATCTGATGACTATGTTTGAGAAGGGTCCTCCTGTAGAGCGGCCGCGCCCGACTTGATATTTCAACGGCCTCGCTGTTTAACGATCTCGGTTTTGTGCTGGTCGGAACACATCGGTCCTCGATCTCGTCGAGCTCCCTCGGCGCACGCTGCTCGTCGATATCCGACGGCGCCGAAGTGCCCCGGAGGGCCTCGGTGGGCCCCTCGGGGGATCGGGGAGATTGCCCTGGGACCCCTGCTGGCAGGCCCTTTGCCATGCAATGGAGGCCTGGCCACAAGCAACCTCCCACAAGAGACCCAACCTTAGGTCGGGCATGTCCTCCTACAGGTGGGTTCTGGACGACAGATAATACATGCCAAACCACACTCAAACATAGTCAAGCAATGTTAGAAAAATCGTCCACATATTACAGTTCGATTATTTTGAGCACTCCGCCTGTAGAGGGGCAGGCCCACGAAAACCGAACCCTGAGACCCAAGGGCGTCCACTGATTTTTGACGCGGGAACGTCACGTTCCCCATAGCGGAACCATCGAGACCCAAGAAATCCAGGGAACCATGGAGACAAGCAGGGCGCCTCTTGGCATGGGTCTCCACGGTATGCCCCCCACGTCGATGTTTTTTCATCACTGCGTTCGGGGGCGTCCAAGAGGTGGGCGTCTAAGAGTGGGGGGGGGTTGCAAATCGTGACCGGCGGCACGTGCGCGGCCCAGGGGGGAGGGGGCGGGGCCGCGTTGAGATACGAAGAGGCGCCATGAAATCTGGGGAGGTCTCATGGCCCCCGCCCTGATCCCCCACCCCCCCGTATGGTCACCATCACCCCCCCACCGGCCGCCTCCGAACCGTGGGCGCCAGGAGGTCCCCACCCATTCCCCTAGACCAGCTCTTCCCCCTGAGCCGTTTTGTGACGGTCCCTGGACCCGGCGAAGGCCCCCAGGGGCAGAAACATCGCCAGAAAACCTCCCGTCGTGACTTCTGTCATGGCCTGACGGGGCTTTGTGTGTACACACCCACACACTTTTTGCGTCGGCGGCTAGGCAGAGTGACTGCGCTGGCGGAAGGGGCACTTGTTGGTCGAACAAATGCGAACTAGGCCGCGATGCGCGAGGGAGGAATGGAAGAGGAGGGAGGAGGAGGAGGAGGAGGAGGAGGAGGAGGAGTGGAGTGGAGTGGAGTGGAGTGGAGTGGAGTGGAGTGGAGTGGAGTGGAGTGGAGTGGAGTGGAGTGGAGTGGAGTGGATCCCATGGCGACGCCAGTTCTATCAACGACCGCATTGAGGAGGAGGAGGAGGAGGAGGAGGAGGAGGCCGGGCCCACTCACAGCGGGGCCAGGCGGCGGCGGAGGGGCGGCGCCGATCGGCAAAACAATGAAGAAGAACACGATCACCCTCTGGGTCGGCGGCACTGGCCGTAAGGCCATCACAATATTGCTTCGCAAGTGAAGCGTTTAACGATCTCGTTTTCTGAGGTCGTAGAAAAACAACATGAACAGAACCTGTACCAGTCAGGTTTTTTTTTTTCGCTTGGCGATCTTAACCCGAAATATCGATAGATGTCCTGAGCTTGTGTTGTTCCCATCGTACTTAAGGACCACATCCCATAAACAATGTCAAGCATCCCAAGAATTACCAAACCAGTGCCGAGCGAGGATCGCCTCCCAGGGCCCGACACGTTAAAACTCGTGTTTCGGTAGCTCCCTGGTGCTCGACATTCTGTCTTTCCAAAACTACTTGAACGACCTCGCCGTTTAGCGATCTCGCCTTCTTGCTGGTCGTTGAACAGATTGCTTCCTCGAGGCACGCTGCTCGTCAATCTCCGACGGCCCCGAAGTGCCCCAAAGTTGGGTCGGGCATGTCCTCCGACAGGCGCACTTCGGACGAAGACGGAAACGATTCCATACTCAAACATACCCAGAAATGGTCCAGGAATCGTCCACGGACTATCTGATGACTATGTTTGAGAAGGGTCCTCCTGTAGAGCGGCCGCGCCCGACTTGATATTTCAACGGCCTCGCTGTTTAACGATCTCGGTTTTGTGCTGGTCGGAACACATCGGTCCTCGATCTCGTCGAGCTCCCTCGGCGCACGCTGCTCGTCGATATCCGACGGCGCCGAAGTGCCCCGGAGGGCCTCGGTGGGCCCCTCGGGGGATCGGGGAGATTGCCCTGGGACCCCTGCTGGCAGGCCCTTTGCCATGCAATGGAGGCCTGGCCACAAGCAACCTCCCACAAGAGACCCAACCTTAGGTCGGGCATGTCCTCCTACAGGTGGGTTCTGGACGACAGATAATACATGCCAAACCACACTCAAACATAGTCAAGCAAATGTTAGAAAAATCGTCCACATATTACAGTTCGATTATTTTGAGCACTCCGCCTGTAGAGGGGCAGGCCCCACGAAAACCGAACCCTGAGACCCAAGGGCGTCCACTGATTTTTGACGCGGGAACGTCACGTTCCCCATAGCGGAACCATCGAGACCCAAGAAAGCCAGGGAACCATGGAGACAAGCAGGGCGCCTGTTGGCATGGGTCTCCACTGTATGCCCCCCGCGTCGATGTTTTTTCATCACTGCGTTCGGGGGCGTCCAAGAGGTGGGCGTCTAAGAGTGGGGGGGGCGCAAATCGTGACCGGCGGCACGTGCGCGGCCCAGGGGGGAAGGGGCGGGGCCGCGTTGAAATACGACCGGCCGCCTCCGAACCGTGGGCGCCAGGAGGTCCCCACCCACTCCCTTACACCAGCTCTTCCCCCTGAGCCGTTTTGTGACGGTCCCTGGACCCGGCGAAGGCCCCCAGGGGCAGAAACATCGCCAGAAAACCTCCCGTCGTGACTTTTGTCATGGCCTGACGGGGCTTTGTGTGTACACACCCACACACTTTTTGCGTCGGCGGCTAGGCAGAGTGACTGCGCTGGCGGAAGGGGCACATGTTGGTCGAACAAATGCGAACTAGGCCGCGATGCGCGAGGGAGGAATGGAGGAGGAGGGAGGAGGAGGAGGAGGAGGAGGAGGAGGAGGAGGAGTGGAGTGGAGTGGAGTGGAGTGGAGTGGAGTGGAGTGGAGTGGAGTGGATCCCATGGCGACGCTGGTTCTATCAACGACCGCATTGAGGAGGAGGAGGAGGAGGAGGAGGAGGAGGAGGAGGAGGAGGAGGAGGCCGGGCCCGCTCACAGCGGGGCCAGGCGGCGGCGGAGGGGCGGCGCCGGGAAGGGGGCCAGCGGCGCCTGGGCAGCAGATGGGGGGATAGGCAGCTGTGCGACCACCGACGCACACCCACATACACAAACCACACGCACGCACGCACGCATACACACACACACAAAAAAAACAGACACACACACAGACACACACACACAAACACACAGACACACAGACACACAGACACACAAACACACACACACACACAGACGCACAGACACACACACACACACACACACACACACACACACACACACACACACACACACACACACACACACACACACACGCACACACTGAGTAGCGTTGAACCAATCCCCAATACTCCCCACGGGCGAGGCGACCGGCGCCCCAGCGGGCGACTTGGCCCCTCTCCGGGCTCCAGAGGGCATAATGTCCCAACCGCCGGGTGGGGGGGATGGTGGGGATCTGGATGGGGATGGAGATGGGGGTAGGGATCGGTTCCCAGACCCCCGACGTCATGATTTTTTCATAACGTCGAGCCCAGAGATCCGGACCCATTCCCCAGGACCGGTTTTTCGTCCTGAGTCGTTTTGTGACGGCCCCGAAGGCCGGTAAAGGCCCCTGGACGCCCAACACAGCGAAAAACGTTCCGTCATGACTTGTTCATTACCCGAGGGGGTCTGGGTTCAACGGTACTGACACGCAACCCATACACACACACGCATGCTCGCGCGCGCTGAGAGTAGATCGGCGGCACCTGCCGGACACTGCCAGGGCGGGGACAGGAGGAGGAGGAGGTGGCGGAGGAGGAGGAGGGGAGGGGAGGGGAGGGGAGGGGAGGGAAGGGGAGAGAGGGAGGAGGGAGGGAAGGAGAGAA
>CAUYUJ010012154.1:0-18760 GCA_963575745.1 Prorocentrum cordatum | reverse complement strand
AGGAGGAGGAGGAGGAGGAGGGAGGAGGATCAGATCAGACTCCTATCGGGGCATTGATCCAGATGGTGACAGCATCAGAGAGCCCTAGGACCGAGTTACCAGCCGCGATGTTCGGACCACCGTCCGCCCTGAGTTTCCAGGGTATCAAAACCCTAAACACGCTACAACACTTACCCTTGGACACCTAACAAGCGAGCCGCAGCTCCAGAAAGTGATTCGCCGAATCCAGAGTCCCGAAAACTTCGAATTACAGCACCTCTAGCACGCTTGGTAGGAGGAGGAAGAGGAGTCGGAGACGAGGGCTCAGGGGGAGACGGAGGACGAGGGGGGGGGATACCACGGCCTGGCAGGCAGCAGTGGAGCGGGCCTCAAGACAGGTCGTAGCTGTCCTCGGGGCCGACGTCCGAGACACGCCAGTCGCGGTCGACACACTCGTAGCAGCTAAACTCGCACTCTGGGTCCTCACACTTCGTGAAGTTCGAATTCGCAACGAAATCGGCGTCGGTGATGACTCATGATAATTCTCATCAACAGTATTTGGCACCCACATGTCATTCGACACCGCCACTCTGTCAGTAATCCCAACATCACCGTCGTCACTGTGCCCACTTAGATATCCAGGTCCTCGCCCGCCATGAACGTCTGAAGGATCCTCTCCAGGTGGCCCATTGGAGCAACGCCCTCTCGGACCAGTGCCCCCAGCTGCTCGCAACAGGCGATCAATGGCTTGACGTCTTCGATCCTCGGCATCATCACTTTGGCCTCCCCCTCTTTGAAGGCCGTTGCTATTTTCACAAAGGGATACTTGGCCACTACCTCTGGCAGTGACAACTTGTTGTTCATCTCCTTCCATTCGTTCAGGCGCTGCAGGTTCATCTGGCCCACAGCTACACCGACCTTCTCGCATCCCTCCGCCATCCCTACTAGACACGCCACCGAGATGGACCCCAGCTTGGACACCTCCGCCTCTTTCCCCCTCGACCTCAAGTCCTGGGCCGCCTCCACCCACGCCTTCACTCTTCCTCGTCCCTGCAGGATGGGTTCTGTATTCTCGGCCATCGTCATCGTGATCAAAGTAATAGCCTCTACTTGTCGAGTACGCATAGTTACATTCATCATCAATTTCATGAGCACTGGCACGATCTTTTTTATTTGATTTACGTCGTACTCTTCTAGCTCCGCAATCTCCTCCTTCGATACCGTCCGATTGGATTTCGTCTGCGTTCCCTTCTTCGCCCGTCCGCCTCCTCCTCCTCCTCCTCCTTCGGCCTTGCGCCTCACGGCGGGGGCCGCCGTCGCGGCCACTGGGGCTGCCGCAGGGAGCGCCGACCACATGCCAGACAAATTCAGGAAGAGGGATGGGAAGGTGATCGCGTAGGTGAAACTGAAGCTCCTCAAAAGACCGAAAAGGCTGCAGGCATATTGGACATGACCTATCCTCAGGATCTTGAACTGGCGGGTTGAACTTCGACGAGTCTACCCTGCACCGACCAAACCGGTACGCATTCACAAGATGTCTGACCGCAGTATCACGGCATCGGAACGTCGACAGGCAGGCAACACATTGATTGGTGAGAACCAGCTTGGAAATGGTGGACGGAATCCCATGTTGACCTCCTGTGGCCTGCCTCTGGTGGACTAGCAGGGCTCGTTGAGAAACAAAACGTCGGCCACATTCAAGGCCATCATCATTAAGATAAGTACAACAATATTCACCTTCGGCCACCTCACCTGGTCCGGGGGAAACGTCAGTGGGCAACGACGGTCTCATCAGCCATTCAGCTCGAAACTGCTGCATATCGATCTTCTGAAACGCGTCATAGGCCTCGGAGTCCCCGCGAAAGATACCCAAGTAGTCTATGACACTGGCCTCGTCCCTAAGTAACTCCAAGACGTCCCTCCCCTCCTCCGTACATTCCATATACATAAGATCTTGCACAAACTGTTTGGCCCAGGGGTTGTCTCTCGAGGTATCCTTGGGGCTCGTGCACGCACTGGGGTACCAGGAAAAAGACGACGGAACCGCTTTTTCAACCTCCAAGGCCCCAAAGACCGCCGTCAGCTGTTGAACATGGTATACTGGGCTACGAGCTTTTTTTTGCCACTCTTTCAGCCTCTGGACCCTCAACTCTAAGTCAATCGGAACTAGTCCCGCCTGGCGCCATAACACATGAGCAGGGGGAGTCCTGATAACCGTAGCCTTGGAACCGTCAGGGTTGACAACCTCGATCCTGGTAGCAACACCGCCTAGCAGTACACGTAGATATCGTAGACAAATAGATTCAATGCGGGCAACTTGGGAGGCCGAGAGGACCAGAGCCGTGAGCCCCGAGATCGCCGCGCCTATCACATTGCTTCTGAACGCCATTTTTTTCGAACGCCATGAGGAACAGACAGACCAGAAGCGCTTCATGTGCGCCCAACCTCGAACAGCTGCAGCTCGCCTAGCTTCAACCTCTGACGCCCACGATCCCGACGTCGAGAAGAGGGTCCCGAGAAAAGGAACAACAGGTAAAACTTGTCCAGGGAGATCATGAGCACCGTACGAAAAGGCCATCTTCGTGGCCCAATGCGCCCCAGGACCGCTGAAATGAGGGACCACCTGTTTCTTACCCGCGCTCTGGAAGACACCGTGCTCGCGCAGTGATCCATCCAGTAGACGATCTGAGTGCATGATGATAGCTCGTGCATCGGCCAGGTCCCGAACAATGTGTGTTTTGTTCAGGTCATCTGCAAAGACGCGCAGGCTCAGGTCGCACTTCTCGCCTGTAACAGCGCAAGTGCCCAGTAGACGATTCTGAAACTTCAGATGGTGGCCAATCTGCCACTCATTCACTGGCGGCGCGAACGCTTCCTGAAACACAGTGGCAGCATTGGCATCCCCCATGTAGTTCCCCTCCGTGTTGCGAAAAACTTTGTAGCCGCCATCGGCCGTGACCCGAAAACACGCCCTTCGATGCCTTTGCTTCAGGATGCGAGCGTCCGTAGCATCATACAGCCTATCCACGGCCTCGTCCAGAGACTGGTGCTTCACGGACCCGAACGCGTTCCGCATGTCGTGTTTTGTATCGACCGTCGACACCCTGCCCCGAGACACCCTCCAGGAAAGCGCCGCGGTGGTTCGAATCGCCCCCGTTCTCGAACGTCGTGGTACGTAGCCGTAATCGCAGCACGGTGTCGACCTCGCCTTCCTCCTCGCCACCTTCACCCACATTTTGCCGAACGTGCAGAGACCGTGAAACAATCTTGTACTCTGTGTGCGTGTCTTATCGTTATCCTTCGACAGTTGATAAGTGAAAGAAACGTTCCAATGTGCAACAAGCCTAGCATGCTGACGAACTTTGGTCAGAATACACTTCACCCACTTACTGATCAGCGGTCCGACGCCCTCTGGGGACTCGACTCCAAGTCCTGCAGAACGCACCTTCTCAGACTGGCGCGACGAGGGCAGCAACGACCAAATCTCATTCGGCACGCTCCACGGCACTGCAGCACGCCTTCGGCGTGTTGTGCGAAAACCTTTGGCAATGCGTTCAAAGTCGTGTTCAGCCTAGGACATGTCATCGATCGAGGGAAACTCGTCATCGTCGAACCTCGAGGCGCTCAGGATGAAATCTACCTCGCTGATCTCGGTCGCACTCATTCCACCCTTACTCGACGGCATCGCAAGATCCTCCACCCACTCCTCCATGCTCGGTGTATAAGACGCAATATGTCCGTACTTCCTCCTCCTTGGTCCCACACCAGCCCCCGCCATAAGTCTACATATCCTCCACTCCTCCAACGCGAGTCCCTTCGATTGTGCCTCCATCAGTTCTTCCGAAAGTTGGGCCTCTCGGAGCTCACGAAGTTGCCGACGGAACAACCTGCACTTCTTAGTTATTCGGTTTAATGCCATAGTCGACTCCAAAGAGCCTGTGCACCTTTCACGCGTCTTACCCCTCTCACGAAGAAGCCGAACACGTTCCCGAGACATCTGTAAGTACTCAGCTGGCATAGCCTTAGGGGTGGCCTCAAAGGTCTCAAATCCCTTCTCCTGGATGAGCTCCATCAGGGACTCCCAGGCATCCTCGAGGTTCTCAGATTGGACAAGCTCCTCCAGAGACCCCACCTCCCTTTGCACAAGTAGAGACTCGACGGCACGTTCAACATTCTTGCGAAACACTTGTGCATGATGCTCACTACGAAGTGCCAGGCCCAGGCCCACGAAGTCCCAGCGTTTCCGAGGAGGTTCCGCACGGTAGCAGGGCCTTAGCTCCAGCTGGAAGACAAAGGGTATGTGGTCCCTGGGCCGACTGTCTGGAATGATCTGGAGGCGCTTCGCAGCTCTCATCGCTTGTGTAAATCGCTGGGTCCTATGAACATGGCATTCAGGAACAAATACGTGATCAATGTACGACGCGTGCTGCTTCTTGGTGACCTTCTGGGGGCTCTGGAAGCTCGGGGTAGCCGACGTTATCCTGGCCTCATCAGGGACTGCACCATAATAGCTAGGACCACAGTGGAAGAACGTATTGGCGGCAGCGAGCGAGTACGTCTCCGCGAAGCCCCTCATCAGTCCTCCCGCCAGGTGCTCCTCTCCGCGTCCGTGTTCTCCCAGAGCAGACGAAACAATATTGGAGAGGCCGTGGGGTCCATGACAGCGTCCCAGACCATCATTGAGATCCATAGCAATGATCGGGGTCGTCCTGCTCGGTAGACATGACATTTCATGATGTGCAAAGTCGTGAAGCTTGTTCACCGTAGTAGTCAGTTGGTTCTGCTCCCTGGGGTCACGGCTCCTCGGTGGAAAATAAAGCGCCATGCACGTCACATCTCCATAGTAAGATTTGACTCGAATAGCTCCACCCCGCCCACGAATATCTTTGGGTGCCACCCAAATCCTCACCACATCTCTCGCACGTACAGTATTTTTGTTAATGTAGAACGAGACCCCGCACGAACAGTTAGAATGCGCTCTCTTGGGATCGTATCCCATATGTACAGCCTTGAAGTTGGGTAGATCCTCCACCACATACGAAGCAGAATATGCACGTCTTTGTGTTGCAACTAAAATCACAATATCCACTTTGGCAAATTCATACTGCAGCTCCAGTTCTCGATCTCTATCGGAAATAGACAAGGGATTCCAACACACTATTCTCATCTGAAACTTCGGATCATTCACGATACCCAGGCACCAGCATGCAATCAACACAAGTGTGTACAGGAGGCAAGGACGGTAGCGGGGCGACGGCGGTCCCGCCTTGGAGTCGGTGCGGCGGGGGGCGCGCCTGCCGCCGTGCAGCCACGGCATCTGGAAAGCCTGGGCCGCGCGGCTGGAGGGAGGAGGAGGAGGAGGAGGAGGAGGAGGAGGAGGAGGAGGAGGAGGAGGAGGAGGAGGAGATGGAGGAGGAGGAGGAGGAGGAGGAGGAGGACGGACGGACCAGACCTTTGTCCCGAGCCGTTCCCTGACGGCCCCTGGGGGCCCGTGGAGGGCCCCGGGGGCCGGAAGTCGGCGAGCAGTCCCCCCCCCCCCAACACGAGCGTCTATCTCTTTCCCTGCGCGAGTGGCCCCCCCCCCCCCGGCAGGCGAGCGCCCCACAGGCCCGCCATTCAAGCGGGAGCTCCCTTTCGCAAGGGCGCCCTCGAGGGCGCGAAGTCATTCGCGCTTCGCGGTTCGGCTCCGATTCCTCCTGAGCCTCCTCTTCGCCCCTGGGAGGCGGCGCGAGAGCGCGAAGTTATTCGCGCTTCGCGCTTCTCGCAGCGCGAGGCGCGAAGTTGGGAGCCCTCGTCTCTTGTAGTGCTCGAGTGGCCCCCCCCCTTGATGGACGAGCGCCCCACAGGCCCGCCATTCGAGCGGGAGCTCCCCTGTCGGCAGGAGCCCCGCCCTCCGCATCTCACGAGGGAAAAGACAGACAGACAGACAGACAGACAGACAGACAGACAGACAGACAGACAGACAGACAGACAGACAGACACACAGACACACACACACACACACATACACACACAAACACACACACACACATACACAAAGAATCGTCGACCACCGTGCGAAGATTGGAGGATATGGGAAGATATAGGGCAAGACGAAACTCGAGAGGCTGGGGGCCCCGGGATGTCCCATGGATTTGTGTGTGTGTGTGTCCTTGGGCGCCGTCGCGTGGTCGAGCTTCCAGGAGCGTGGCGAGGTCGGGCTCTGAAGCTCGACGAGAGACGAGCGTCCGGCGGCAGCCCCCCCGGTCCGAGGGGGCGCCGCCCCGCCTCCGTGCAGCCGCTGCGCCGTGCGCAGAGGCCCCGGCCGCGGCGGCTCCGCTCCGCCTCGCGGGCGTGCGCGGCTCGCGGCGCAGCGCGGCACGGCGTCGCGCGCCCTCGGGGTGCCCTGCGGCGGCGGCGCCGCGCGCGGCCAGGGGGCCTCAGAGGGGGGAGAAGGTGCCCATGCCTCTACCCTGCCCTCGTTCTCCCCCCCCTCTTGGGCCTTCTGGGGGAGGCTCTCGTCGCCACCGCTGGATGCGCCTCGAGAGCCCGGCCAGAGCGCACCCCGGGAGAGGCCCGGGGAGCAGCGGTGCTGTTGGTACCTTTTGGTCTCCCTTGGGCCGGGCTCTCCGCCCCGCTGCGGCCGCCCAGTGGCTCCGCCCCGTTGGTCGCGGAGCGGGCCGCGCCCCGCTTTGAAGAGGAACCGCCCTCCACCCGCACGCCTGCGCCAGCGGTGCACACGCGTCAGGATCCTGTCGAGGAGGTCTCGGGGAAGGCCTCCCCCCATTGTGACCAGCGTGCTGGCCTCCATCCGTCCAAACCTTTTGGACATCTTCAAGACGAGCGCACGCGGCGCTGAAGCGAGAACCACATTGAAGACGGCCGAAGCTCTATCCGTGTAAGCTTTGGAAGTTGTTAAGCGGGTGTGCGCGGCGCAGCGGCGATAGCCACATGCTTTGAAGAACGACCAGCCCTCCATTGCTAAAACTGTTCTTAACGAACGGTTACGCTCCCAGGTACTGCAATACATTGGGAGGAGGTGCCTAGCGAAACGCCCGGCCCAGCCAGCGGTCCCCTCCTGGTGGTGCGGCAGGGAGGGCCGTGTTGAGTGGAGGCGGGATGGAGCTGCTGCCTGGAGACGGACAGGGTGGCGGGGGGGAGCGAGGGGCTCGGCCTCCTCGGCCCCGCGGCGCCGAGGGCCGCGGCCCCAGGAGCAGTACACGGAGGCCACGCTGAGATTCGACGACATCTTCTCGGCCATGATGACCCTCATCCAGTTCATCACCCTGGACAGCATCAGCGCCGTCTACAGGCCGCGACCCGCCGCCGGCGCGCCCCGGGCGGAATCCCCGGGCGCCGGGGCGGCGGCTCTGTCCCGCCGCGGCTCGGGGCCGACGTGTGCGCGAGCACCTGGGCGTCTCGGCAGCCTCTCGGGGGGGGCGGGGGGGTCTCTGTTGGGGGCCCTTTGGGGCCGCCCTGGGCGGCAGGGGTTGCCTCTCGGGGCCGTCCTGGGCACTCGTGGAGGCCGGTGGGGCTGTGGTGCGCATGTCCGCCAGCGTGGGCCCCGGGAGGCGAGTTTTGTGGAGCAGCGGGGGCGGGAGGGCTGTCGTGCAGGCTGCGTGGTGCAGGCTCTCTGGTGCAAGCGACGGTGAGGCCACGTTGCGGCGTGAGCCATGCGGTGCAGGCTACGTGCTGTGAGCCGTCTGTTGGTGATGCAGGATATGTTGTGTACTGTAAGCTACGTGGTGTGAGCTGTGTGGTGCAAGCTATGTGGTGGTAACACATCCTGGGTAAGCTATGTGGTGTGAGCCCTGTGGTGTGAAGCATGTTGTGCAACACACGTGGCGTGAGCCATCTCGTGAAAGCTGAACCGCACAGAAGCCATGTGGCGCAAGCCGTGTCGTGTGCGCTGTGCTGCGTGCGCTGTGCGGCGTGAGCTGCGCCTTCCGCAGGCCACGCGGCGCAGGCCGTGCGGCGTGAGAGCCGTGCCGTGCCAGAAGCGCACGGGGCGCCCACCGGGCGCGCCCGCGGGCGCGCACGGGCGCGCCCACGAGGCGAGAGGCCTCGGGGAGCCCACCCCGCGTGCGGGGCGCCCACGGAGCGGGCACGGGGCGCGAGCGCGGCGAGCCCTCGGGAAGCCCGCCCCCGCGGGCGGGGCGCCCACGGAGCGGGCACGGGGCGCGCCGGCGCGGCGAAGCAGCCTCGGAGAGCCCAGCCGGCGCACCGAGGCGCCCGCGAGAGGCGCCCGCGAGCGGGCACGGGCACGCCAGCGGGGCGAGAGCCCGGGAGGCTCGCACGTGCTCTTGATGGGAGCCCCGCCTGCGATCGACTCTCATGCACAGCCACGCGTGCTCTCTTGTCTTTTCACGGTGGTCTCGCCCCTCTTCCCACCTTGCACTGTCCTTCCTTGCCGTCTGCAGTCATCTGATGGTCCTTCTTGTTGCGGCCGGGGCGCGCTGCCGGAGAGCTGGCGGGCCTCCCCTCCTGCCTCCCAGGGGCCGTCGCATCGCAATTCTGGAAGCCCCGCCGGGATCCCTGAGGGCAAGCACTGTTTGGGGAACGTCGCATGCGAAGCCCGATGTGGGCGTCCTCCGCCCCGCTGGGGCCTTCCTGTGGGCCCGCTTGGGGCCATCGTGGAGGCCTTTGGGGGGCAGTCCTGAGGCCATGTTGAGCCGTTTTGGGCGGGTCTGGGGGAGCCATTTGGGCCGTCCTGGAGGCCAATTGGAGGCCCAGCAGGCCCAAACGAGCCCTGCGTGAGCCCGCCCCCCCTCCCCCCCCCCGATGAGCCTGGCCCCCGAAAGGACAGCCCCCCCCCCCCACCACCCCCCTTCAAACGCCAAGTTGTAAGCCCGGCGTCGGGGACCACGGGGGGAAGAATCTCACAGAGGATCTGTTCAAGACGCTGGATGTCTGTGTCCTGCCTCCGACTCCCTGATCCTACCTCTCTCTCCTCCTCCTGTGGGATTCGGACGCGTGCCTCACGGCCATACTCGGTCAACATATCCTCTGGTGTGCTCGTTGTGCACCACCAGCGTCCAGCTGCACCACTCGCACGTCACAAACACCAGGTCGAACAAACACCTTGGTTTGCGAGGTCCTAAGCACTCGGGCGTGGGTTTTGGACCTGCCCTGTGTGTGCCATTTAGTGACCGACTTGGGCCTCTTGGGACTCTCTGATGGCCTTCCTGCTGCTCTGGCAGGTTCCAACATGAAAACCTACGCTGTTTATGTCGCTGTTGGGTCATCCTGTGACTGCCCCCGGAGGCGCCCTCGGGGGCCTCTTGCGGCCTTCCTGTGGCTCTGGCAGGTTGCCATCCCGGAACGACCTCGTCCCATGCGGTCTGGACCACAGCACTAATCGGGCCACCGTGCCCTCCAGGGCTGCGATTCCAGTCCCCTAGCGGAGCGCAAGGCGCCCCAAAGCCATAGCTCCTCAGGTCCTCCGCCTTCCTCATCCTGCTCCTCTCCTGCTCGCGTGCCGAGGCCGATCGCCGACTACAATCCCTGGCTGCCTGGCACTTAGAAGACCAACATCCGTCGATCAGGGCTCGATCGGATTACTTCCGACGAGGGGCGGCGGTTCAAGGGTTCTTCCTGCTCCTCATCTTTCTCCTCCTCCTCCTCCTCCTCCTCCTCCTCCTCCTCCTCCTCCTCCTCCTCCCACCTCCCCAACCTTCGTCTGCCTCCTCCTCCTTCTCCGCTCCATCTTCCGTCTCCTCTCTCCTCCTTCTCCCGCCTCCTTCATCCTCATCCCGCTCATCTGGATTTTCTTATGAACGTAACCAAAAAGACATGCGTGATTAATACATCATTTGGTGTGCTATCGTCTAGTCACAGCGGGAGTTGCCGCGTCGACTCTGCGTGGCAAATCTGGGTGCCAGATGCAAGCTGCTGGCCGTGAGCCCGCGCGGGAGGTTACATTTAAAGTGCAAGCGCAACCGAATTGGTAAGTTGTCGAACTGTGCAGTAGCACTCGTCGGCATTCGGTCTGGTGTGGGATGCGGGCGACGTGTTTCAGAAGAAAGCTACTGGTCAGGTACAGTCGGGGCCCTGAAGAAGGAACCCTTTTCGTTGGGGAGGGGCTCCGCGTTTCTAAAGTGTTTCGCAGCTTGCCTCAGGTTTTCCTTATGTTTTCGATCGGACATCGAAATTCAACGTATGGAAAACGGGGCCTCGCTCCTTATTTAGGGTTCCTTAGGTCAAGGCCCCGACTGCACAGTGCAGCCTGCCGGCCACGGCCAGACGCAGGAGGGCACGGTCCCTGGCCCTGGGGCGGTGCAAGGGGTGAGCAACGAAGCCGGCAGGGCCGCCCGAGAGAGAGAGGAAGAGAGTCGAGCAGTGGCGGAGCGCCCTGGCTCGCCCATAGCCCTGCCAAACAATGTTCTAAGAACCTTTTTCGGGGGCGGCAAAGAGGGGGGTGATGACTAGGGGGGGGTGGATATCATGGCGGGGGCCATGATATTTCCCCAGATTTCATGGCGCCCCTTCTTATTTCATTACGTCCCTGGCCCCCCCGCTGGGCCGCGCACATGCCGCCGGTCATGATTTGCACCCCCCCCTCTTGGACACCCCCCTCTTGGCCGCTCCCGACTTTTGTGGTTTCCACGAAAAGTTCTTAGAACACTTCTGGCGGAGTCTGTCTCGTGTTATCACACCGGGTTCCTGCTCTAAGAACACTGTTTCGTTCTTAGAGCATGTCTGGGTTCTAGGAACATGTCGTGGTAGGACTAATTATATGAACGCCGGGACGGTCGGCGGTCGGTCCCTGCTCAAGAGAGAACTAGTCGACTAGACTTAAGAATGACCTTCCGCCGGAGTGACCTGCGGTGCGGGCCCAATGGGGTCCTCCGATCGCCGAATGCGATGCGATAGTAGCGTCTTGCGCGCTCGTGTTGGGTCCCCCCGCGGCCCCCCAAAAGCCGCGCACCAACGGTCACTTTTACCCAGGGCCGCTCTTGCGTGCAGTCGAGAAGGAGGAAAGGGAGCCCAACCCGGACGGCGGAGAAGTTGTGAGGGCGACGAACGCCTCGTGCACCGGTCAGCTGCGAGTCGGGCTCCAAGAAAGAGATCCAGTTCATGCTGCAATAATTACTGCATGCGGGCGTCTGGGGGCACTCGAGCGGCCACCAACTCGAGTACCGCATTGCAGATGCCATCGGCATCGGCATTGAACTCGCGGTACACGCGGCATACTTCAATGGCGTGAGCACCAACCGTGGATCGCAGAGCCGCGAGCAGCTCCAACCCTCGCTCGCAGGCTGCGCGCAGATCTGCCGATAGGTGCAGCCGCTGACGAGACGTCTGGCGCGCGACGAGCAGGGAGCCCCCTTGGAACAACACTCGGCGCGCAGGGGCCCTGAAGCGCGGCGTGGCGAATGGCGAGGTGGAGGCCAGAATGCTCCGCCGATTTGTTCGTGCTGTCGGCCCAGAGCTCCCCACGCGAGGCAGCGACGCGGCGAGTGCCGGCCCGACAGCGCACGCAGCCGCAGGAGGCAGCGCGGCCGCGTGCGCCGCCCTGGCCCCTTGGCTGCGCCATCGGAGGCGCGAGGGGCCCAGCCTGCACGGACAGTTGGCGGCCGACGGGCGCGGATGGCTCGTCGTGCACCTCGCGACGCCGCACTGCATGTCATGCTGGGCCTGTTTGCCACCACCACCGCCATAAGTTGGATGGGGGGAGGGAGGAGGAGGACGAGGTTGATGGGGAAATAGGAGGAAGAGGGGGCGGGGGAGGAGGACGAGGACCCCCTCCCCCTCCAACTTCTGGTGGCGGTGCTGGTGGAAAGCAGGCCCATCGTGTAATCTATGAGTCGTCACGAAGGCGGCGCGCGTGCGCAACCAGATCAGCCAGGGAACGGAATGCCCAGCCCTGCACCAGGAGGCGTCGCAGGCGGGCCACCACGCTGCAAGAAGATGGGGCGCAGTGCAGCTCGTGCCCTCCGGCCACGTCTGCTTGCAGCCCGAGCGCGGTCCCGCTGAGGGCAGCGTGATCGACGGAGCGCTGCTGCCAGAGGCCTTGCAAGACGGCGCACGCATCCCTGTGCTGGACGTTGTCTGCAGAAAGCTCCGCGCAGAGCGGGCACGGCCGGACCGCTTGCCCGAGGGCAGCCGACAGCCGCCGGGAGTTGAGCTCCCCGTTCAACAACGTGTTCATCGCCGCCATATGGTCCTCTCCTGGCACCGTCGACAGCATGTGCCGCAGATTGCGTTCGACAGGCGCCTGCGATGCGGTGAAAAGCAAAGAACCCTTGTGCGAAGAATGATAAGGGACGCAACCCCAGCACTGGCTCATCGCGCCCCCGTCCGTGCCAACACTCGATCTGGGACGCTGCTAAGCTGCTAAAGCCACGGAGCGCTCCAGTCGGAGGGCAGTGGCAACGAGGCCGGCAGTATTAGCCTCCACGAGAGTCCGAAACAAAGCGCGCGCATGACAAATTACCTGAAATGGGCACCATGTGTTTTTTTCTGGGAAAATGGAAGTCATTGCACTCACAGCACTCAGAGTGGACGCGTCGAAAGCAAAAAGCATCGCGACTGATGACCAGATGGGCTGAGCAAGAACGTTCCAAGCCAGAATGCGCGTGGCCAGACTGGTACGCGCACGACGGAGCGCGTGCAAGTGCTCCCGCAGCTTGTCCAGAGGGCCACGCATCATGTCCTCAAGGGTGGCATCTGGGCCGAACCAAAAGCCCAGGGACTTGTGTTTTTGACCACTTGCGCGTCTGGCCAAGCTGCCGGGAGGTCGCCGCGCACCTCTTCGGTCAACGGGCGGTTGGGTATCCAAGCAGTTTTTTGCCGATTGATGGATTGCCCAGATGCCTCCTCGAAGGCGGCAATCAACTGAACAACCAGCCACAAGGAGCTGGCAACGACAATGTCCAGTTTCCGATCGTCCAAGAAACCTCAAACTCCAGAGACACCTTCGAGGCGCGATGCCCAGAAGAGGAATGGATCAACTCCCCTAGAGGAGGAAGGGGATGAGGAAGAGGAGGAGGAGGAGGAGGAGGAGGAGGAGGAGGAGGAGGAGGAGGAGAATGAAGGAGGGAAGAGGTGGCAAAGGGGGGGAAGCGATCACGGATCGATCCGGCGACAGGTCTCACATGGACCAGGCAGAGGAGAGGAGGAGGAGGAGGAGAGGAGGAGGAGGATGAGGAGGAGGAGGAGGAGAGGAGGAGGAGAGGAGAGGTGGAGGAGGAGGAGGAGGAGGAGGAGGAGGAGGAGGAGGGGAGGAGGAGGAGGAGTGAGGAGAGGAGGAGGAGGAGGAGGAGGAGGACGACGACGACTACGGACGATGACGAGGAAGATTACGAGACGGAGGAGGGAGGAGAGGAGGAGGAGAGGAAGAGGAGGAAGGAGGTGGAGGAGGAGGAGGAGCAGGAGGAGGAAAGGGGAGGAGGAGGAGGAGGAGGAGGAGGAAGGAGGAGGAGGAGGAGGTTTCGGATAGGGAGAATGGAGCCAGGAGAGATTAGGAGGAGGAGGGGGGAGGAGGGGAGGAGGCGGAGGAGGATGGGGGAGGAGGAGGAGGAAGCGGAGAAGGAAGAGGAGGAGGAGGAGGACAGGAGGAAGGAGAAGAAGGGGAGGAGGAGCAGGAGCAGGAGGAAGGAGGAGGAGGGGATGAGGAGGAGGAGGAGGGGAGGAGGAGGAGGGGGAGGAGGAGGAGGAGGAAGTAGGTCGGAGGAAGGAGGAGTCAGGAGGAGGAGGAGGAGGAAGAAGAGGAGGAGAAGGAGGAGGAGGAGGGGGGGGAGGAGGAAAGAGGAGGAGGATGAGGAGCAGAGGAGGAGGAGGAGGGACGACGACGGGAGGATTACAGACGGGGAGGAGGAGAAGAGGAGGGGAGGAGGAGGAGGAGGAGGACGACGACGACGACGACGACGACCAGGAGGATTACGAGACGCAGGAGGAGGAGGAGGAGCAGAAGTAGCAGGAGGAGCAGCAGGAACAGGAGGAGGAAGGGGAGGAGGAGGAGGAAGAGGAGGAGGAGGAGGAGGATTAGGAGAGGGAGGAGGAGGAGGAGGAAGAGGAGGAGGAGGAACAGGAGGAGGAGGAGGGGGAGGAGGCGGAGTAGGAGGAGGAGGAGGAGGAGGAGGACGAGGAGGAGGAAGGGGAGAAGGAGGATGAGGAGAAGGAGGAGGGAAAAACCCGGAAATCAAAACATCAAAACCCAGACTTTCAAAAGTCTGGGTTTTGAGAGGATTTGCAATCAAAAACCCGGATTTTCAAAAGTCTGGGTTTTGGGAGGATTTGCAATGAACAACCCGGACTTTGAAGAGTCCGGGCTTTCAATAGGGACAGGAGAGGATTGGAGAGGAGTGGGGAGAGGAGAGAGGAGAGAGGAGAGGAGAGAGGCGAGGAGAGAGGAGAGGAGAGAGGAGAGGAGAGAGGAGATGAGAGAGGAGAGGAGAGAGGGGAGAGGAGAGGAGCCTTGTATCAATCACCACTGAGACCCAGCAGCTCTATATACACCGCCACTCTCCTTGAAGGTGCATCCAAACTTCGTCGGATGGTGTCTCTGTGTGTACATATATATATATACAGAGAGAGAATCAAAAAGAGAGTGTGTGTGTATATACACATATATACCTATACGACCACCCTTCGGGTGATGATGAGGTTCGGGGGGGGGAGGAACAACGTCTCACTCGATCGGTCTCACGATCGATCTCACTATCGATCTCACTATCGGTCTCGCTCGATCGATCTCACCCGATCGATCTCGCAATCGATCTCACTCGATCGATGTCATTCGATCGATCTCACAATCGATCTGACTATCGATCTCACAATCGATCTCACTATCGATCTCACTATCGATCCCACAATCGATCTCACACCAGAACCACGCGCGCGCTTCGCGCGCGCTTAGGTTCTCTTTTTGGGGCCTCTTTTGGGCCTCTTGGGGGCCTCTCGGGGGCCTCTTGGGGCGGAAAGCTCGACATGCCGGTTCGTATTTCCCCTCTTGGGTCCCTCTTGGGGTCGTCCTGAAGCCCTCTTGGGCCGTCTTGGGCCTCTCTCGGGCCGTTTGGGGGCTTTCTTGGGCCAGCTTGGGGGCCTCTTGGGGACATCTTGGGGGCCTCTTGGGCCCTCTGGAGACGATGTTGGAGGCTTTTTGCGTAGTCTTGGCGTGTCGGAAGCCCGAAAACGCGAGCAGCAAAAGAACAGCGAAAAACACATTGAAAATCGACCATGTTGGCCTCCTGGGGCCTTCTTGGAGGTTCTCTTGGAGCGCTCTTGGGGCCTCTTGGGGGCCTCTTGGGGGCATCTTGGGCCATCACGGGGCCATCTTCGGCGGCTTGGTGCGCTCTCGGGCTGTCTTGGCGGCCTCTGGGCGCCCTCTGCGGGCGCCAACGGGGGCTTCCGAGGCGCAGGGAGCGCCCTGGAGCGTTCAAATAGGCTCGCCGGCGCCGGGGACTAAAGTCGGGTGCGGGGGGGGTGGGGGAGTTTTGGAAAAGTGGGTTGCCCCTGGGCCTGGGGACCTGGACGCCCGGTATATTATATATTCGGTTTAATTATCGATCTCACGATCGATATCATAATCAACGTCACCATCATCAGCATCATCAACATCATCGTCATCAACATGATCATCATCAGCATCATCGGGACACCATCATCATCATCATCACCGCATCACCACCATCATCATTAACAATCACCATCACCACCATCATCATCGGAACACCATCATCGTCACCATCATCAGCAACATCATCATCATCGGGGCACCATTATCACCATCGTCGGAACACCACCATCATCATCATCATCATCATCATCATCATCATCATCATCATCATCATCATCGTCATCATCATCATCATCATCATCATCATCATCATCTCATCATCCTGATCATGAACAACATCATCAACATCATCATTATCGGGACACCATCATCATCAGCATCATCATCATCATCATCAACATCAACATCATCACCATCGGAACACCATCATCATCGTCACCATCATCATCACCACCATCATCATCAACATCATTGGGCCACCATCATCATCAACAGCAGCATCATCATTGGGCCACCATCATCAAAATCACCATCATCACCTCATCATCATCCTCATCATCAACATCATCATCATCATCGGGACACCACCATCGTCATCATCATCAGTGTCATCATCATCCCCGGGACACCATCATCATCATCATCATCAACAACAGCATCATCATCAACCTCATCATCATTGGGTCATCATCATCATCTTCATCATTATCAAATCATCTGATGTTCATCAACATTATCAGGACCATCAACATCATCATTATCATCATCGGGGAACCATCATCATCATCAACAGCAACATCATCATCAACAACATCATCATCGGGGCACCATCATCATCACAACCATCACCACCATCATCATCATCAACATCGTCAACATCATCATCATCATCATCATCATCATCATCATCATCATCATCATCATCATCATCATCATCGGGATACCATCATCACCACCACCATCACCATCATCATCGTCATCATCATCATCATCAGCATCATCATCAGTGTCATCATCATCTTCATCATCATCATCATCGGGACACCGACGGGACACCGGCGGGACACCGGCGGGACACCGCGCGCCACCGGCCCCCGAGCTGGACACCGGCGGGACACCGCGGGGCACCAGTTGCCGGAAGGGAGACTTTTGGTCCGGCCGCGCCTCAGCTACAGGAGACTTATTTCTCGCCCGCCCACGCAGCTTCGCCTCGCCCGCACGCACGGCACGCACGAACACGAAACCGAGACCGATTTCCCGGTAGGGGGGCTCTCCGTTCCACTTCGATCTCACCCCCTCACCTCCGATATATGTGTGTGTATTCATTCGTGGCGTAGCTCGGTGTTCCCCGTGTGGTCCCGCGGGCCTGCTTGCTCGACGCCCCTCCCGCGCCCGGGCCCCGAGTCTTCTCTTGCTTTGCGGGCCGTGCGAACTGGGGAGGGGGCGATAAAGAATGTCAGAGGGGGAAAGGCGCCCACACTGCTACCCTTCCCTTGTTTTCCTTTTTGGGGGGCCTTCCTCAGAGGCCCCCGTCGCCACCGCTGGGTTGCCTCGAGATTCTGGTCCGAGAGCACCCCGGGAGCGGTCTGGGGAGTAGCGGTGTCGATGCCTCTCGGTTTCCCGACAGGTGCACTTTGTGCGCCCGAAGGGGCCCCCCTGGGGCCCAAAAAGGCACGAATCGGTGCTCGTTTCTCCCCCCCCGCGCATTCCCAGACCCCCTCGCGTTGTGAGAAAATCACGACGGAAGGTGTTTCGCCATTTTCAGCCTCTGGGGGCCTTCACTGTGCCTCGGGACCGTCAAACAACGATCCAGGATGAAAAACCCGTTCCGGGGAAGGGGTCCAGACCTTTGGGGGTCGACGTTTTGCCACAATCATGGCGTCGGGGTCTGGGTTGATCGCCCCCCCCCTATTCAGCAGCGCCCGGTGCTTGGGCTGGGGCTGGCAGGCGGAGCAAGGGGGGCTTCGGGACGCTGCCGCGACAGGGCTCTGAGGCTGATCGGGTGAAAGCGGCCGCGGCCGCTCCGCGCAGGCTGCCGGTCGGTCCGTCCCTTTCCTTGGGGGCGTCCCGCGCGTTCGCTCGGGCGCCCTTCGTCTGCTCGGCGGCGAGCGAGGGGGGGGGGCGAACGAGAAGGAGAAGGCCTTCTCAGAAGGCGGCGGCACTTCTCGCAGGCAGCCGCGCCTGCCGAGAGGTGCTCTGCGCCTTTGGGGGGATGCCTATAGGAGACCTCTCAGCAGGAACCCGGGGGGCTTCCGAGCCTTCTGAGAAGGCCCGCCCCTTGCTTGGCATCGCTCGCACGTGTGCATTTTTCCTTCGGCGAGGACCATCGAGGAGCATCCTTGATCATTTTGCGAAAAAAACACGCACGAAACCAAAAAAAACGCACGGAATGGACGTCCGAGCGATGGCCAGCTTGTCGCTTCCTCCCTCCAGGCTCGCCGCCGATCTTCCGAGGTCCATCTTCTTCCTGGTCTTCCTGCTCATCGGGCCCATCGCCCTCATGAACGTCATCCAGCTGCGCTGCCGCGCGCATCTGCCACTGCGCTCGCACGAGCGCCGGGAAGACGGAGGCGCTGAGGGGTCGGGGAGAGGTGGCCGGGGGGCGGCAAGCGGGGCCGTTGTCGGGGCTCACGAGCGGGGTCAGCCAGAGCGCCGGGTCTTACAGGATTCTGCGGAGCCAGGGCTGCACTTGCCCGGGCTACGGTGCAGGGCCCTTCAGGGTTTTGCAGGATTCTACAGAGCACGACTGGCCCGGGTTAAGATTGACCCGGGCCAGTAGATCACCGACATTGTCATGGAAGGTGGCGCCTCCTGAAGTTATGATGTGGCTACCAATGTCTGTTTGGAGTGCAAGCGACGCAGGGACCTGGCCCAGCAAATGAACACGTGTCGTGCTTGATACAGAGGTGATGAATGTCTCATCGCAGGAGAGGAGAAGTAAGACACAAATCAGCACACCATCTATATGTATATACACATCATATACCGCTGCAAGCGTGTTGGCGGATCACCGCCATCCAAGTCGAGGCACTCTTCCGGACCGCTGGGGAGGACCACGAGGCGAAGAAGGCTTGGGAAAGGACTTGGCCGTCGCGTCCTCCCTTCCCTCCCCTCTCCTCCCCCTGCTCCTTATCCGCTCTCCTCCACTCCCTCCCCTATCGGAACCGCACAGCGCGGGGCGCGATACTCGAAGTTGGGTGACCCAGGGGCTTACAAGTTTGAACGTCAGAGAAGGAGGAGGAGGAGGAGGAGGAGGAGGAGGAGGAGGAGGAGGAGGAGGAG
>CAUYUJ010012153.1:0-17500 GCA_963575745.1 Prorocentrum cordatum | reverse complement strand
CTGCGCCATTCTTCGAGGCGGATCGACCCGCGAGGGGTCCTGGGACCCCGAACAGGGCGAAACCGCCCAGTGTGAAAGAACACCGGCGCCTGGATCTCAGGCTTCGGGTTCGCTCGGACGTTGGTGGTCTGCTCCCAGAGCGCGCCCCTCCGAACCAGCGCGGCCGCAGGAGGGGGGGAACCTGCTCGTCGCTCGCCCTCGCCGCCGCCCTCCTCCTGCCTCCTCCTGCCTTCGGCGCGCCCGCATGTTCTGGCCTGCTCGCCAACCGCGCTTCTCCGAACCAGCGCGGCCCGGGGAGGAGCCCGCTCGTTCTTCGCCCTCGCTGCGGCCGTCCTCCTCGGCCCAGGCGTGCCCAAGGCAGCATCCCGGCTGGCCCGTCGGCGACTCGACCGCAGGAGGGCGAATGGCGACGCCCTCGGCGCTCCAGCCCGCACCGCGCGCTTCTCTCTCCCTCCCAGCATGCCCACGGAGGGCTTCGCGAGGCTTGATAGCACGGAGCCGAACTCCTCCCGCCTTCGGCGCGCCCCCCTCCGAGCCAGCGGCCGTCCGGGACAGGAACCTGCTCGTCGTGCGGGGCCCCGGCTGGAGGTCGCGCTCCCCTCCGCTGGCCGCCGCCGCCGCGGCCGCCGCCGCCGAGCCTGCGGCGGCCACTCGAGGGCCCCACAGTGGCAACCCACGCCAAGGAGCACCCTGCTCGCCTCCAGGGTGCCCTGGGATTCGTGGGTTTTGGATGCAAAACCAGTCCTGGGGAAAGGTCGATATTCAAGGTCAGCGTATGGAAGACATCATGACGTCGTATTATGTCTGGGGTCACGGCGCTGAGGTAAGGACCGCCTTGGGCTCCCCAGAGCTCCGGGCGTGGCATTTTTTTCGCACCCGGCGTTGTCGCCGGGTTTCGGGCCCCGGGACCATTACAGAGCTCGAAGCGTGCCGCAGGAAAACGGGGGCGACGGCTCCGCTCGTGATTTCTCGCGGCCTTGCAGTCTCTTCGCAACGTCGGATCTCAGCGTTGGGAGGGGCTCGGTTCCCGGCCTCCCAGCCCCCTCCAGGAGGGAGAACAGCGCACAGGCAGAACGAATCGTCGATCCCCAGGAAAATAAGGTGTTCCATGTGGCCAGACATGAAGATATGGCAAATATTGCGGATCCTGGGATCTTTGTCTATTTCCCAACCATCCTGTGGTGTTGGGTCCTCGTTTTGAAGAGACGGTGCCCCGCGTTCCTCTCCTCCTTCCTCCTCCCCCTCCTCCCTCCTCCCCCTCCTCTTCTCTCTTCCGTCAGAATGATCATCTGCAGCATCATCCTCATCCACATCCTCATCCTCATCATCGTCTTCATCATCGTCCCCACCGCCCATGTCGTCACACCCCTCACACGTTTCGTGGCCCCATAGGGAGCTCCACCGAAGGTCCCACTGGGGGCGTTCGCATGCGTCTCCCCCACCCAGGACAGCGTTTCGTGGCCCCATAGGGAGCTCCACTGAAGGTCCCAACAGGGGTGTTCGCATGCGTCTCCCCCGCGCAGGACAGCGTTTCGTGGCCCCATACATAGGGAGCTCCACCGAAGGTCCCAGTAGGGGTGTTCGCATGCGTCTCCCCCACCCAGGACAGCGTTTCGTGGCCCCATAGGGAGCTCCACCGAAGGTCCCACTGGGGGTGTTCGCATGCGTCTCCCCCACCCCACCCAGGACAGCGTTTCGTGGCCCCATCGGGAGCTCCACCGAAGGTCCCAAGTGGGGGTGTTCGCATGCGTCTCCCCCACCCAGGACACTGTTTCGTGGCCCCGTAGGGAGCTCCACCGAAGGTCCCAATAGGGGTGTTCGCATGCGTCTCCCCCACGCAGGACAGCGTTTCGTGGCCCCATAGGGAGCTCCACCGAAGGTCCCAGTAGGGGTGTTCGCATGCGTCTCCCCCACCCAGGACAGCGTTTCGTGGCCCCATCGGGAGCTCCACCGAAGGTCCCAATAAGGGTGTTCGCATGCGTCTCCCCCACCCAGGACAGCGCTTCGTGGCCCCATAGGGAGCTCCACCGAAGGCCCAAGTGGGGGTGTTCGCATGCGTCTCCCCCACCCAGGACAGCGTTTCGTGGCCCCATAGGGAGCTCCACCTAAGGTCCCAGTAGGGGTGTTCGCATGCGTCTCCCCCACCCAGGACAACGTTTCGTGGCCCCATGGGGAGCTCCACCGAAGGTCCCACTGGGGGTGTCATTTCGGCACACCCCTCACACGCTTCGTGGCTCCATAGGGGGCTCCACCGAAGGCCCCAGTGCCCGCGGCCGCATGCGTCCCCCACACCCATTTCGGCACACCCCTCACACGTTTCGTGGCTCCATAGGGAGCTCCACCGAAGGCCCCAGTGCCCGCGGCCGCATGCGTCCCCCACACCCATTTCGGCACACCCCTCACACGTTTCGTGGCTCCATAGGGAGCTCCACCGAAGGCCCCAGTGCCCGCGGCCGCATGCGTCCCCCACACCCATTTCGGCACACCCCTCACACGTTTCGTGGCTCCATAGGGAGCTCCACCGAAGGCCCCAGTGCCCGCGGCCGCATGCGTCCCCCACACCCATTTCGGCACACCCCTCACACGTTTCGTGGCTCCATAGGGAGCTCCACCGAAGGCCTCAGTGCCGCCGCCCGCATGCGTCACCCCCACCCATTTCGGCACACCCCCCGCATTTCTCGCACGGCAGGGTCATCACCACGGTGGCGTGCCAGGGGCGCACCGTGCGCGAAGGCGACGGGGCGGGGGAACGGCGCTCCGGGGGCGGCCAGACCTCCGGGGCGCGAGCAGTCCGCGGCCAGACCATCTCTCGGTCCTGTGGACTCTCGCCCTGGGCCGTCGGCTGCCCGGCGCGCTGCTCCCTCGGTCGACGTCGCCCAGGCGTGATCCTGGATTGCGGCCGCCACGAGGTAGGGAACGGCAAGAAGGAGGACGACGACTGGTGGCTGGAGCTCTACGTGCTGCTCTCGCGCGCCACGCGCCACGAGGACCTCCTGCTCATGCGGGCGCCGCGCATCGAGTTCTTCCTGGCAGGGCCGCCGCAGGGCTTGCGGAAGCAGCTGGAGCAGTTTGCGGCGCGCGCGAAGCGGTGCAGGAGGGAAGCGACGGCCCTCGCCAGGGAGCTCGGCTTCACCGAGTTCATCCGCGAGGCCTGACCTGAGGAGCGTCTCCCCCGAGCCGCGCCTTCTCTCGACTGCCCGACTAATTGTTTGGCCTCGCGCCGCGGACGACCCGCGCGCGTCGCTGGGACCCTCTCGGGGCGACCAGCGCGCGTCGCGGGAACTCCGTGCTGCGGGGGGCCCGGCGCCTCGTTCGCCCGTCGTCGCTCTGCCCAGCGGTCAGAGACTGGCCCGCTATCAGCCAGCCAGTTAGCTAGTCAGCTCTCTCTGCTTCGCGCAGCGGACGACCCGCGCGCGTCGCTGGGACCCCGCCCGGGGCGACCAGCGCGCGTCGCGGGGACTCCGCGCTGCGCTGCGCCCGCAGCCTTGGATTTTGGAGTGCGCGGGCAAAGAGGAAGGAAAAGAAGAGCCGAAAGCGGGCGCGATCCTCGCAAGAGGCGTGCCGACATGGGCGTCGCGACGTGCGGACGCTGCCGTCGGGGTTCCCGCGGAAGCTGCCTGCGGCGGCCACGCCCAGTGTCACGTGTGTTCGGACAGGCATGCTCGACACTTACACTAGGCGGTTCCATGATCGCATTCATGCAAATATATTCACTCGCGCGCAGACCCATTCATACTCAGATTCCCTCGCGCTCTGACTCACCCGCGTTCTTTCTCTCGTAATCAGATCAATCGTAATCCTTTGCGTTGTGTACCCCGCCACATCTCGGCACACCCCTCATGCGGTTCGTGGCCCCGTAGGGAACGCCACCGAAGAAGATACTCCCAATTGCGATACTCACAACTGCATATGGTTGGGTCCTTCGCCAGGATAATTATTTTTGTCCCCCAGCCCCTTCGGGAGGGAAAAACACAGACACCAATAATCGTCGATTCTTACGAGAAAATGGAACATATGGGAAGTGTAAGGGAAGACGAGCATCCGGAAAAAACATGGAAAAATAGGGCGGGATCCTGGGATGTTTGGGTCTATCAATTGGTGTGTCCCTGGGCTTCTTCCTCCCCGGCACCGGCCCTTTGGCCCCTCCGCAGCTCCCCCGCGGCACCCGCTCCCGGCGTTGCACCTCGGCCTCCCTCGAGGATCGAGGAGCATCGAGGAGCATCGAGGAGCATCGAGGAGCATCGAGCATCGAGGAACATCGAGGGTCGAGGAGCGTCGAGGGCCGAGGAGGCTGCAGCTCTGCGACGGTCGAGGAGGCTGCAGACTTTTTTTTCTCGCCTCTGCGCCCGGCGTCGGGCCTCCGGGACCCTCGCGGGCCGAGCCGGCTCGCGGGATGCCGCAGGAAGGTGTGACGATCGAACAGCACGCACCCCCCTTCCTCCTCCTCCTCCTCCTCCTCCTCCTCCTCCTCGTCCTCCTCCTCCTCCTCGTCCTCCTCCTCCTCCTTCTCCTCCTCCTCCTCCTCCTCCTCCGCCTCCTCCTCCTCCTCGTTCTCCTCCTCCTCTTCCTCCTCCTCGTTTCTCCTCCTCCTTCTCCTCCTCCTCGTTCTCCCTCCTCCTCCTCCTCCTCCGCCCGCCTCCGCCTCCCTCCTCCTTTCCCTCCCCCTTTCCTCCCCTCCTCCTCCTCCTCCTCCTCTCGTTCTCCTCTCCTCCTCCTCCTCCTCCCTCCTCCTCCTCCTCCTCCGCCTTTCCGCCTCCTCCTCCTTCCCTCCTCCTCCCCTCCCCTTCTCCCCTCCTCCTCTCACCTCCTCCTCCTCCTCCTTCCTCGTTCTCCTCCTCCTCCTCCTCCTACTCTCCTTCGGCCTCCGCCTCTGCCTCCTCCTCCTCCTCTTCGCCTTCCCTCCTCCTCCTCCTCCTCCGCCTCCTTCCCTCCTTCCTCCTCCCCTCCCTCCTCCTCCTCTCCTCCTCCTCCTCCTCCTCCTCCTCCTCCTCCTCGTTCTCCTCCTCCTCCTCCCCTGCTCCTCCTCCTCCTCCCCCTCCTCCCCCTCCTCCTCCCCCCCCGTCGTGTCGTGTCGACCAGTTCGTGTCGTGTCGACCGGCGGCGACCCCGTCAGCGGCGTTCAGCGTGGAGCGCCGCGGGCGACCCAGAAACGCTCGGTGTGGAACGATTTGGACGTTTCGGAAGCGGCCGATCGTTCAGGGTTGAACGATCCCCGCGGTGTCAGAAGCCAACGCCGGAGTCGGCACGGCACGAACCTGCCGTACCCATACGTGAGACGGAGGGGGCTATGGTGGGGCCCAGGGCTCCGGTCGTGATCTCTCCACGGCGCTGCAGTTTTTTTCGCGGCGTCGGATCTCAGGGCCTCCCCCTGGGTCCCTGGGCCTCTGCCCCCCCCCTGCACCTCCCCTCCCCAGCAGCCGCCTCCTCTCGGCCCCCTGGCCCGTCTCCCTCTCCCGCGCCCTCTCTCCCGTCGGCCCCGGAGCCTCGTACTCTCGCGCAGCCCGTGTTCCAGTGCTCCAGCCCCTCTGGCTTCGTCTTTCGCTCGTCGTCGTTTGCTCGTCCGTGGCCCTCCCTCACCGAGCGCGCTCCACTGCTCGCAGAGTGCCTACTCGCAAATGTCCGACAAAAACACGCGCTCACCTCGGTGTAGTGGATCGTAGATCCCCCGCGGCGAATCCAGGCCCTCTGCGAGCAGTTACTTTTTTTGCGAGTGGTGGAACGCGCTCGTCGACTCCCCCGCCCCACCCCTGGGTCTCCATCGGGGCAGCCCTATAAGAGCGCCAGGGTTCTCTAGGCCTCCTAGATGGGGTTGGAGCAGATGGGGTCGGAGGATTGCGCCGCACTGCCGATGCATCGCCGATACATCGGCGACTCGGCTCGACGTGGGGCCCGATTTTCTCCACGCCGACGTCGCCGACGCACCGGCGACGTCGCCAGTGCATCGCCGGTGCGTCGGCGATGCATCGGCGACGCATCGCCGACGTGTCGGCGATGCGGCGAGATCATCCGAACGCCGAAACCGACGCCGAACCCGACGCCCTACCCGATGCCTTGCCCGACGCCCTACCCGACGCCCTGCCCGACGCCCTACCCGACGCCGAATCCGACGCCGAACCCGACGCCCTACCCGACGCCCTACCCGACGCCGAACCCGACGCCGAACCCGACGCCGAACCCGACGCCCTACCCGACGCCCTACCCAACTCCCTACCTGACGCCGAAGCCGACGCCGAAGCCGACGCCGAACCCGGCGCCCTACCCGACGCCCTACCCGACGCCCTACCCGACGGCGTTCCCGACGCCCGTCCCGACGCCGAATCCGACGCCGAACCCGACGCCCTACCCGACGCTACCTGACGCCCACCTGACGCCGAACCCGACGTCGAAGCCGACGCCGAACCCGACGCCCTACCCGACGCCTTCGATCGAGATCCCGCAACGGGGGGGCATGTCCCGGTGTGTGTGTGTGTGTATGTGTGTGTGTGTGTGTGTGTGTGAGTTCGATCGGTTTTGCACCGAGCCGCCCAAAACAGATGCCTCCCAGCCGCCGGCAGCTCCTGACAGTTGCCGATGGGTGGGGCAAGCGGGGGGCGTCTGTTTGCGGCACTTCGGTGCACCAGCGGATCGAACTCGTGCCCCCTCTCAGGGCCCCCCCTTTTTTGGTGAATGCTGATAAAGGGGGCCTCTAAGGGTGGCCCCGAGGGGCCCCCTCTCCTTCTTCGTGCCCCGCGCCGCTCCCGCGCCGCTCTGCTTGGGGAACCCCTCGCCCCTGCGCACTCCGCACTCCTCCTCCTCCTCCTCCTCCTCCTCCTCCTCCTCCTCCTCCTCCCTCCTCCTTTCTTCTTCTCCTCCTCCTCCTCCTCCTCCTCCTCCTCCTCGTCCTTTGGGCACGCTCGACCTCCTCCTCCTCGTCCTCCTCCTCCTCCTCCTTCTCCCTCTTCTTCATTTACCCTCCTCTTCCTTTACCCTCCTCTTCCTTTACCCTCCCTCTTTCTTTTCCCTCGGACTTGTCCCTTCTCCTCCGCCTCTGGTTCCTGCTCCCAGTGCTGCTCTTCCTCGTCCTCCGCCTTCCACTCTGCCGCTGCAGCTCCTCCGCCGCCCTCTTGTCGGTCATCGCCGCCGTCGTGCTCCGAGCTCAGGTGGGACGAAGACGACGGAGGTGCCGGCCAAGTTGGCATGGTCCTGAATCTGAACGAGGCCCCCGCGCCCCCCTCGCCACTTCTCCCTCTCCTTCTCCTCCTCATCCTCCTTCTCCTCCTCTGCCTCTCTCCTCCGCCTGCCTCCTCCCTCACCTCCCTTCCCTCCTCCCCTTCATCCTCCTCCTCCTCCTCCCCCTCCCAGCAACCACCGCGTTCCCCTCCCATCTCCTCCGCCATCCCCCCATTCTGCCTGCTCTGTCCTCCGCCTCCCTCCCCCCCCACCCCCCGCTGGCCTGCAGTTGCTCGTGAGTGACTGCAGGCTCCCGGCAGTGGCTACCTGGGAGAATCCTGTCGCGGACCTCCGATCCGATCCGATCCTTCCTCCCCCTCAGCTTCCTTCTCCCCCTCCCCCTCTCTTCCTCCCTCCTCCTGCTCCTCCTGCTCCTCCCCCCTCTCTTCCTCCCTCTCCCTTCCTCCCCTCCCTCCCTCCCTCCTGCTTCCCCTGCTTCTCCTGCCTCTCCTGCTTCTCCTGCTTCTCCTGCCCCTCCTGCTCCGCCTGCACCCCTCCTCGGGCCCCCCCACCTGCTTCTGCCCACCTCGGGCTCGCGCGGGCCCTCGGGTCGTGGCGGGCGGGGCGCACGGTCCCGACCTCTCGCCTCCCAGGTTTGCTGATTCTTCGGCGTGAGTGTCCCAACGGTTAGGGGGTGGACAGAACCCCCAACAGTGACACGTCGATTAGTGAATTGTCCGTTTTCGGCTCTCGAGAGGGCGCCGCGGCCGTTATGTTGCAGGCTTGCGCCCGCCAGGTTTGGGCCTCAGGTCGTTTTCACTAAACCACGTTTTACTAAAGGGGGGTCTGTCCATCCCCGAATGGTGCTACAACCACGTGGGTCAGTTAGGCAGCCGAAGCCTCCTCCCCCGCCAATCCCCTCACGACCTCCCGACACCACTGTCAGTACGGGACAGGGGTGATGTTGTGGCACCAACTAAGCAATCAAGAGAGCAGTGGATGACGCAAGATGATGGCCAGTTGTTGGTTTGCTTCAGGCAGGGAATGTGAAATCAGAGAGTGGGTAGCAGAGGCTGAGCGAGTAGGGTGGAGTTCAACAGGCGGTGAGCTGTACATAATGAACTAATGCTCGACAGACCCAGTGGGGAGTAACACCCCCCGCCGATGGTCAAACTGGCACTATAGTATAATGTAGTAACTCCTCCTACCATCTCATCCGCCCCAACCCACCCGTCCAAGTCTGTTCATGCTGTCTACAGGCTGGCACAAGTGAGTGGCTGTCCTATGAGCGCTGCTTGCGCATGTCAAAGTGTGCAGGGCTGCTGGACTGAGGTGAAGAATGTGTGTGTGTGTGTTGACAAGGCGCATCAATAATACGCAGTATGATGTTGGCCATGTTGGTAAGGCCTTCTCATTGTTGGGCTGATCCTGTCGGTGCATGTCGATCTGAGGTGAAAGTGTAGCACGGAACGCTCGTGATTCTCCGCGCCACCTCCGCCGCATAGATGACACCGTATCCCACCCCAACTAGAAAGCTGCAGGGATTTGGGCGCTCGTATTACTACGCTGGCTCTGCCAGTGCAGGCTGGCCTAGTTCTCCAAATGTGAAAGTTAATCCAAGTCGCACATGGAGCAGTTTTCAAATTCGATGGGATGTTGACAGCAGGCTGGTACATATACACTGGTGTAGGCGTGTCAAGGGTTCGCCCAATCCCTAGGAGAAAGGGAGAAAACCATTGGTAGCCTGGGTCATGACCTACAGTCGACCCGCATAGTCAGTATGGGCAACCTTCCCAAGGGAACCTTGCATCATTGCCTCCTCGGTCCATCCTTGGGCACTTTCGTTGTTGTTGTGGTGGTTGCGGTTGTTGTTGTCGTTGTTGTTCTAGTTGTTGCTGTTGTTGTGGTTAATGTTGTTGTTGCTGGTGCAGTTGTTGTTGCCGTCGTCGTCGTCGTTGTTGTTGCCGTTTTTTTGTGGTCGTTGATGATGGGGGCGATGATGATGATGATGATGATGATGATGATGATGATGATGATGATGATGATGATGATGATGATGATGATGATGATGATGATGATGATGATGATGAGGATGATGATGATGATGATGATTCTGCTGCTGCTGATGATGATGAAGATGCTGAGCATGCTGATTCTGCTGCTGATAATGACGATTATGCTACTGATACTGATGATGATGGTGACGATGATGGTGATGCTGCTGCTGCTGATGATGATGATGATGACGATGATGATTATGATGATGACGATGACGATGATGTCAGGGAGAGGAGGGTGAGGATCTCGATTGGGGTGATCAGGAAGAGGATCAGGGTAAGGAGCACCAGGTTGAGGATGTTCAGATTGAGGAGGAGGATGGTCAGGAGGAGTGGGATCAAGATCAGGATCAAGAGGAGAAGGAGGATCAGGATGAGGAGGATCAGGAACAAGAGGATCAATCTGATCAGGAAGATGAGTAGGATCAGGACGGGAAGGACCAGGATGATGAGGATCAGGAAGAGGAAGATCAGTTGGTCAGCCGGTCAACTGGTCAGTTGGCCAGTTGGTCAGTTGGTCAGCTGGTCAGCTGGTCAGCCGGTCAGCTAGTTATCTAGGCAGCCAGTCAACGCGCTCATTCTTTTTTCACGCGGTCAGCCGGTCAGCTGGTCAGCCAGTCAACCACCAGTCAGCCGGTCAGCCGGAGCCCGTTTTTTTATTGTTTGGGGCATGACAGGCGTCATGGCTGTTGGCCCCCCTCCCCCCCCACCCCTATGACGTAACGTCCCCCCCCAGTGCGATTCGGGCACTGCCGCCGTGCGCATCGTGATCCGCATAGGTGTACGCATAGGAATCCGCATAGGAGTCTGGTCCGCAGTCGTGGTGGTCGTCGTCGTCGTCGTCGTTGTCGTCGTCGCTCGTCGCTCGTCGCTCGTCGCTCATCGTCGTCGTGCGCGCGGACGCAGCTGGAGCAAGTTTTTTATTCCAGGCCGATGACGGCAATCATCTGGGGGGGTTGGAGGGTGCCGATGACGTCACGTTTCACGCCGGCGGCGTCTGGGAATGCCTAGGAATCATCGAGGGCGGGTAGCAGCAGCGTGTCGGTGGCGATCTTCACCACAACGCCTGTGTACACCATAGTGCCTGCGTGTACCACAGCGCTTGTGTACACCACACCGCCTATGTACACCACAGCAGCCGCGCGCATCACAGCGCCAGTGTGTGCCGCAGTGTCTGTTGGCACCACAGCGCTTGTGTACACCACAGCGCCTGCGTACACCACATCGGCCGTGTGCAACACAGCACCAGTGCACATCACAATGCAGGCGTGTACTCAGCACGGTAACAGTGACTAGACCATTCTGCGGTGCACGCTGAGTCGCGCACGTGCGCTGTAGTGCCGACCCGCACGACAGGGGGGAAGGGTGAGGGAGGAGGAGGGGGAGGAGGAGGAGGAGGAGGAGGAGGAGAAGGAGGAGGAGCAGGAGGAGGGAGGAGGGACAAACGTCGCATTCGATTCTTGAAATTTCCCTGGCGTGGCGTTTAGCTGTCCTCACCAGATCCTCACCGACATGCTCCTTCTACCTGTCTTGTGCACGCAGGCACTCTGGTGTACACCAGCGCAGCGTTGCACGCGGATGCTGTGGTGTAGACAGGCGCTGTGGTGTGCACAGGCGCTGCGGTGCACGTAAGCATTGTGGTGTAGTCAGTCGCTGTGTTGCACATGGCTGCTGCGGTGTACACATTCGCTGTGGTGTACACCGGCGCTGTGGTGCACGCAGGCACTGTGGTGTACACAGGCGCTGCGTTGCACAAGTTGTTGCGGTGTACGCAGGCGCTGTGGTGTACACAAGCGCTGTGGTGTACGCGAGCACTGTGGTGTACACAGGCGCTGTGGGGCAGATCGCCACTTGCATGTTGCTCGCGTCGTCGTCGTTGTCGTCGTCGTCGCCGTCGCCGCCGTCGTCGTCGTCGTCGTCGTCGTCGTCGTCGTCGTCGTCGTCGTCGTCGTCGCTCGTCGCTCGTCGCTCATCGTCATCGTGCGCGCGGGCACGGCTGTGGTGCCAGAGCCGCACGGCGGGGGGGGGCGTTACGTCATACCCCGTCCCCGCCCCCTCCCCCCCCCCATGACGCCCGTCATCGCCGATAAAGAAACGTGCGCCTGGGCAGCCGGTGGTCAGCTGGCAGTATTGGTCAGCCGGTGAGCTGGTCAGCCGGTGAGCTGGTCAGCCGGTCCACTGGTTAGCTGGTCAGCCGGTCATCTGGTCAGCCGGTCAGCCTGTCAGCCGGTCAATTGGTCATCCCATCCGCTTGTCAGCAGGTCAGTCGGTCAGCTGGTCATCCGCTCAGCCGGTCAGCCGGTCAGCTGGTCAAGCGGTCAGCCAGTCAGCTGGTCAGCCGCTCGGGCGGTCAGCCGGTCAGCTTGTCCGCTGACCAGTAGGTCATACGGGTAGCTAGTCAGCCGGTCAACTGGTAAACCGGTCAGCCAGTCAGCCGTTCAGCCGGTCGGCTAGCACTTGGTTAGCTGGTCAGCCTGTCAAAATTGGTCAGCCAGTCCACTGGTCAGCCAGTCAGCCAGTCAGCAGATCAGCCGGTCAGTCGATCAGCCGGTCAGCTGGTCATTTGGTCAGCTGGTCATTTGGTCAGCTGGTCGGCTTGTCAGCCAGTCAGTCGGTCAGCTGGTCAGTCGGTCAGCTGGTCAGCCGGTCAGCTTAGCAACCGGTCAGCCGCTCAGCCAGTCAACCGGTCAGCCAATTAGTCGGTCAGCTGGTCAGCCAGTCAGCATGTCATTTGGCAAGTTGGTCAAACCAGCAGCCCGTCAGCCAGTCAACCGGTCAACCAGTCAGCCGGTTAGCTGGTCAGTCGGTCAAGTTGCACAACCATCGGCCCTCCCCCGCCACATGCGTCATCATAAGGATTCGGCGCGTGTGAGCACGATGGCTCCGTGCGCCTCCTCCAGATGTGCACGCAGAGGGGGCAGGCCTCAGGGCCGTGGCCCCTGAGGGAAGCTCCGCTGCCGCGGGGCTTGCCGACTCGTCCTCCCCCTCCTCCTCCTCCTCCTCCTCTTCCTCCTCTTCTTCTTCCTCTTCCTTCGCCCTCCTCTATCCTCCCCCTCCTCCTCCTCCGCCTCCTCCTTCTCCTCCTCCCTTTCCTCCTCCTCATCCTCCTCCTCCTCGTCCTCCTCCTCCTCCTCCTCCTCCTGCTCCTCGCTCCTCCTCCTTCTCCTCCCCCCCCCTCTCCCCTCCTTCTCCCCTCCTCCTCCTTCCTCCTCCTCCTCCTCCTTCCCCCTCTCCTCCTCCTCCTCCTACCTCTCCTCCTCCTCCTCCTCCTCCTCCTCCTCCTCCTCCTCCTCCTCCTTCCCAGCCAATGCGCAGGATTGCGGTCGATCGTTCCGCGCCGTTCCCCTCCCCCCCTTTCCAAGCCCTCGCCGCCCGCGTGGGAGCCCTGCACCGCAGGGGGGTGGGGAGGGGTGGGTTCTCGCCAGTTGCAGCTTGCCCTTTCCTCCCCTGCGGGCTTGCCTCCCTGGAGGCCAGTCTAGATTCTACAAGTACACAATATGAATACTCCTCTCCTCTCTCCCCTGGTGGCCTCCAGGAAATATTCGGCCCCCCTCCGCGTACAGGTTTTTAACGCAGGATTCCAGGAAACGGGTTTTCGTCGCTGGGTTTTTTCCAACATGCTGCTCTCGCTGAAACGCTGGCCTCATTTTCGGGCTACCGCTCGTTCCGAATCGTGCTCCCGCTGCAGCGCTGGCTTCATTTCCTCGCTTCCGCTCGTTTCGAATCGTGCTCCCGCTGCAGCGTTGGCTTCATTTCCGCGCCTGCGCTCGTTCCGAATCGTGCTCCCGCTTCAGCGCTGGCGTCATGATTTCCAGCGCCATGCCACGGCATGGTTTTCGGTCCTTCCAATTTGGCCCCAAAATCTAGAACATGCCCCCCTGAAACAACCATCGGAAGTGATTACACATTCGGTGTCGATTCGTTGATTTTTTGGGCTGCAGAAGCCCCCCTCACTTTGGGGCATCGCCACGCCATGCTATGTCACGATAGGCGTTGATCTTCAACACCATGCTATGCCATGTCATGCTATGCCCTGCTACGGCATCCGACTGTGCGAATGGAGAGGAAATCTACGCCATGGTCAGGGATGTGAGGGTGAGGGAGGGGTAGGACGTCGGATATGACGCAAGATCACCTAGCTTGAGTTCCCCCCCTTCCCTCGCCCCCCCCACCCCCAGCCTCGCCCCCCCTTCCCTCCTTCCCCTTCCTCGCCCCCCTCCTCCCCCCCTTCCCTCGCCCCACCCCCTCCCTTGACCCCCCCCTCCCTCTCCCCCTCCTCCCCCGCCTCGTCTCGCCTCGCGCCCTCCCCGGAGGCCAATCCAGATTCCAGGCTCCCCCAAAAGCTTCATCTCGACTCGTCCGCTTCGATTCGACTCGATGTCGATGGCTCCCGATTCCGACTCGGCCCGACCTCGGCTTCCGATGTGGACTCCGATCCCTCTATGAAGGCCTACCGGCCCGCCGGCCTCGCTCCGCTCGATCGCCGATCTCCCGCCTCGCCTCGCCTCTCGCCCTCCCCCCCCCCCTCCGCTTGCCCCGCCGCGGCTCCCCCTCGGGCCGCCCTGCCGCCGCGAGGCCGCGGGTACGCTGGCCGTCCACTGGCAGAGGTCCGGTCTGACCAGGCCCCCGAGGGGGGCTCTCCTTCCCTCCTCCTCCTCCTCCTCCCTCACCCTCCTCCTCCCTCCTCCCTCCTTCCTCCCTTCTCCTCCTCTCTTGCTCCTCCTCTTCCTCCTCCTCCTCCTCCTCCTCCTCCTCCTCTGGTTTCTCGTTTCAAAGATTTGAGAGAGTGCCACGCGTTGAGGTATGCTCGTTTTCACAATGAGCGACGCAACAAAAACAGGGTCGTCTGCGCTACATTTGCGCATTAGTTGCTCGCGTAAGTTCGCGCGTAAGCGCCCTCGTCTCCATTGTAGCGTGCCGCGCTGGCGGTCCGCGTAAGCCGCCGCGTAAGGTGGCTGCGTCATCTCGCGTAAGACCCGTTTTTGATCGTCGCTCAAATGTGGCTGTCGCCTCGATTCAACAATTTGCAATGTTCTCACGGATTGCAGGCGGTTCGTTTTCAACATGTGGCTCTGGCCTTAGCGCCGTGCAAGTTCGTTTCACACATTTGCAAAAGTTTCACATGTTGAGGTCGGTTCGTCTTCAAAATGTGGCTCTGGCCTCAGCGCCGTGCAAATTCGTTTCACACATCTGCAACAGTTTCACACCTTGATGGCGGTTCGTTTTCAAAATGTGGCTCTCGCCTCCCGTGCGCATTCGCTTCAAACAATGGCAGGCATTTCACGGATTGATGGCGGTTCGTTTTCAAATTGTGGTTCTCGCCGTAGCGCCGCGCAAATTCGCTTCAAAGGTTGAAAGGGTTTCACGGATTGAGGGCGCTTCTTTTTCAAATTGTGGGTCTCGCCCTAGCGCCGCGCACACTCGCTTGTAACATATTGCAAGAGCTTCACGGATTTCGAGCGGTTCGTTTTCATATTTTGCATGAGTTGCATTGTTTCTCATGGTAACGTACCGGAAATGGTGTTCTGGAGCGGTTCAGGACTGCCATGGCGCAACAGTTACATTCATTCGCGGTGCTGAAGTCCCAGGAATGGTGTTCTGGCACGGTTCAGGATAGTCAAATACGCAACAATCAGGTTGACTCGAGGCGTTCAAGTCCAGAGAATAGTGCTTTTGCGCGCTTCAGGATTTTCACGCGGTTGACCCCCAACGGGGCATTCCCCACAGTGGAAATGGACTTGTAGGGGCCTATGAAGAGGGAACTGGGAGGGAGGTGTATTCTTCACACTTCGCCTGACCGTCCCTTCTGGACCACCCTGTGCCGACGATCTTCCCGACAGCTACTTCAGGGACGGAAAGACCATTGCCCTTGACCGCGCGCCAACCCCTAGATGGGGGCGGTTCGCTTTACTGGTACTAGCTCCTGCACGCAGCGCGCCAGGCGTGGACGGAGAGCCTTATGACGTTTACCACGCAGGCGCAATATTCATTGCTTGCCTGATTGCACAAGCGTGGTACGTCGCTGACCAGAGTCCACACGACATTGCTGCCGTACTTGGTCCCTCGGTGGACCTTCCTGTGTGGATAGGAAAGAAATCGGGTGCTGAGCTACCAATTGACATGCGACCACTGCAGTTACCTACCTGCCTTCGGCGTCTCTTGCCGCCTTAGCCGACCCCAAATTGAGCCACTGCTCTCCCACGATCAGGCGGCCTACACAAGGCGGACAGTGCGGGCCGAACATCAGAACTGCCACAGAGCATCTCGGCCGAGACCCACACCCGGTGCCCCCGCCACACGACACCCTGGGAAGTAATGCTCGGCAGACACTGCACGGCAACAGAGGGGTACATACAAGAATGTACGGCAGGACCCACACCCGCACCGAGCACAGCAGTCATCTTCTGCGACCAAAACAACGCCTTCCAGCGCCTTTCCATGCAATGGATTGGCAAGTTGCTCCAACGGTGGGGCCTCCCCGCATGGATACGTCACGCGCTCACTGCCCTGTTTGCCGACCGTAGCGTGCAAGTGAACAAAGGGAAATATCGCGGCCCCAAACGTAAGCTGATGCGCTCAGTAGGCATGGGAGGGTCTGCGTCTCCTCTCTTATGGTGCATTGGCCACGACCCCATCATTACAGCCATCTCCGATGTCACCAGGGACAGCTGCCCCACCTTCGTGGACGGCCTCGCCTCCCTTCTCCAGGATGCGGCACAGACACTCAAGGCTACGATAGCTCTTACATGGGCCTCGAGAGCTGCTGGGCTACTTGTCAAGTGCCACACATGCTGCGGGGTTGACGTGCAAGGGGATACAAGCGTACTAAGGCAGCTCCTTGACGGCACCCCTGTAGATCTGGAGCACACGCCGGGCGGCACACCCGACTGCACACGGATCGCCGGGCTCCGGGTCGGATTATTCTGTAGGATCATCACAACCAGCCTGGGCGACACACACACACACACCTGCTCCCCCTGGCAGACTGCATGTCGGTGCAAGTTCAAGACTGCCGTAGTACCCGCTGGCCACCACTCCTGGTGTGGAAACAAGTGCTCGACCATTCCCCGTTTGGCAGCCGCTGCGTGCGGCCAACGTGGCCATATCTTTGCGCATGCATCGCCTCGAGGAGTCTGGAAGGATCCATGCCACCCCACGGTCGTTTCACACCAGAGCAAGCCGCAGCGCTCATCCAAGGCACCCGGCAAAAAGCTCTCTCCAAAGTCCGCACTCGCAGCACCACCCGCCTCGCCAACCTCTCTCCCACGCGCGCTGAATTCGTACATTGCGTCCGTCACCCCGTACCCTGCGCACTACTTCTCACCAGATGACCGCATCGAGCGGGACCTCCGTGCGCAACTCCGGGTCAGTTTTGGGATGGTCGGTGCCACCTGGATCCACGACTTCATACTCACCGGGACTGGGGTTCTCTTCCAGGTACCCGGAGGAGGAGGAGGAGGAAGAGGATGGAGGAGGAGGAGGAGGACGTGGAGGAGGTGCAGGAGGATCCAAGCGTCATCAACGATCTAAAAATATACCCCCCGTCCACGCTCCCTCTTCAGGGGCCCATGCAAGGATGCAGTTCCACTGAAGGAAGTGCCGCGTTAGGGGGCAACCGTGTGAACATCTTCAACCGTGCCAAAACACAATTCTCCGGACTTCAGCGCCACGGGTCAGCCTGACTGTTGCGTCTCGAGTATCCTAAACCGGGCAAGAACACTGCTTCTAGGACTTAACACCGTGAATCAGCGAATCTGTCACGCCCTGACAATTTTGAATCGTTGAAAAGCACGGCTTCACCGAATGTGCGCGGCGCTAAGGCGAAACGCATATTCCGAAATCGAGGCGTTTCCACTCTGAGAATTTTGCATTTTGTGTGAAACGAATGTATTCGGTGCTTAGGCGAGAGCCACATTTTGAAAACGAATCGCCCTAAATCCGTGAAGCTCTTGCATTTTCTAAAGCGATTGCGCGCGGCGCTAAGGCGAGAACCACATTTTGAAAACCACCTGCCCTCAATCCGTGAAACTCTTGCAACTGTTTGAAACGAATGTGCGCGGCGCTAGGGCGAGAGCCCCATTTTGAAGACGACCCGCCCTCAGTCCGTGAAACCCTGTTATTTGTTCCAACGATTGTACGCGGCGCTAAGGCCGGCCCGCCCTTCAGACTGGCTTCAGGGTGCGACAGGGAGGAGTCATCCATGAGGAACAGGAAAGGAGGAGAAGGAGGAGGCGGAGGAGGAGGAGGCGGAGGAGGAGGAGGCTTGAGGAAGAGGAGGAGGAGGAGGAGGAGGA
>CAUYUJ010012152.1:0-18767 GCA_963575745.1 Prorocentrum cordatum | reverse complement strand
GGAGGAGGAGGAGGAGAAGGAGATGGAGGGGGAAGTGGAGAAGGAGGAGGAGGAGAAGGATAATGGCATGGAGGAGAAAGAGAAGGCTGGGGAGGGGGAAGAGGAAGTGCAGGAGGAGGAGGAGGAGGGTCGCCTGCCCAGGGCGCGAAGATAGTCGCGCTCCGCGCCGCGCAGCCCGGGTCGCGCAGACAGTGCCGCGTCCATCCGGCGGCGCGAGGTGGCGAGCACAAGCTTTCGTGGCGCATCGCGGGGTGCATGAGCGATGTTCCCTGAGATCCTGGAGTCTCGAGTTTGTCGAGCCGGGCGTTTTTGCTTTTTTGTCGGGCCCAGGGACCCTCACGGATCGATCGGGCTCGAAAAATGGCGCAGGAAGATGGGGTCAAGGTCTTTGGGCGTGTTTTTTCGATGCTGCATTTTTTCGCTATGTCGGATCTCAGGGTTCGGTGACCTCATGCGTGCACGTATGCGTATAGGTACGCGTTCATATCGAAGCCGCCTACGGCGAATCAGCGCCGCCCCAATGCCTCTCTGGAAACGCTCATGCGCCCAAACGTTGGGCCGAAGTCTGGGTAAGCTATTGGTCCCCCAGCCGTTGTGGAACCCCTTGGGGGAACATCTTGGAGAGGAGACGGAAGGAGGAGGATAGGGAGGAGAAGGAGGAGGAGGAGGACGACAAAGAAGAGGAGGCCTCTCGGGGCCCTCTTGTGGCCTTTTGGGTGCTTCCTGGGAGCCTCTGGGAGGCCTCTGAGGGGCCTCTCACGGGCCTCCTGGGGCCTCGTTGGGGCTTCTTCTGGGGCCCTCTAAGGGACCTCTTGGCCTTCGGAGGCCGTCTTGGGGCCCTCTCTGGGCAGTCGTGGGTCCCTGCTTGAGTGCTTTAGGGTGATTTGGGAGGTCTACCAGGCCGTCTTGGAGGCCTCTTGGGCTGTCTTGAGGCCCTGTTGGGCTGTCTTGCGGGCCTCTTGAGGGCACTCTTGGGCCGTCCTGGGGGCGATCTTGAGGGTCCATGGGGCCGTCTTGGAGCGTCGGAAGCCCGAAATGGCGAGAACGTTCAAGTCACTGGAAAACCATATGACAATCAATGATTTTGGCCTCCTGGAGGTCCTCTTGGAGCCCTCTTGGGGCGTCTTGGGGGCCTCTTGGACCGTCTGGAGGGCATCTTGGGCTGTCTTGGGGCCGTCTTGGCCATCTCAAGTGGGTCTTGGGGCCGTCTTGGGCTCATCTAAGCCGTCTTGGAAGCCATATCTGCCGTCTTGGAGGCCATCTTTGGGGCCATATAGGCAGTCTTGCGGGCGAGTTTTCAGTTTGGGTCCTTCTTTTCGCGTCCTTGCGCGTCCTTCCGGGTGGCACGCGTATTAGGCCGAAGGCCATTGGGGACGTTAAACAGAAGCAACAACTACCTAACATCTGACAAGCCCTGCACCCTTGTGGCAAACCAGCAGGGGGCGCCGGATCAATGGCCTTAGGCGCATCACGCCACCGTTCGTGGGTCGTTGAGTTGTCGACGAGATGCCTCTGAGAAGCCTCTTCGGGCTACTTTGGATGCCTCCTGGCTCCTCCTCTTGCTCCTCCTCCTTCTCCCTTCCTCCTCCTCGTCGTCCTCCTCCTCCTCCGTAGCCATTTTGGCTCAAGGTCCAAAGTTCCCCAGAGGACTAAGTGGATACCGCTAGTCCGCGGCGGGCAAAATCCTTGTGATCTGGCAGTGTCTTGCAGCGAACCGCGCTCGCGCGGTCGGGTAAACGGAGGCGTTTCCCGTTCCTGGCCGCCCGAACGCTCAGCCCCTCATCTCATGGGAGTGCCGACCGAGGCGGACAAGCAACGTCTCGCAGATGAACTGGAGGCGGCCCCCACGTTCCCCTCACAAGAGCGGGTGGCGAGCACTGGCAAGGGGGGCAAAGGCGGTGCGGGCAGTGCTGCTGGCTCTCGCTCTGCTGGCGGCCGCCCGCACAGGGCTCCCCGACATTCACACGAGGATGAGTCATCGGAGGGCCGCTCCACGTCTCGCAGCGGGCGTGGGCAGTCGCGGACCGCTGGCACCGTGGACCTGGATGATGACCTGGAGAGTTGGCGGCGACAGCATGCGCGCGGCGCCAGCGCAGAAGGGGCTCCTCATGACGCCTGGGCGGCTGCGGCTGCTCGCGCGGGCTTGCCCCGTGTTGGCGGAGAGAGTGCTCCTCGCCAGCACCCAGCGCAGGCATCGTGCACCGGCCTCGCCAGCGACCTGGGCGCACCCCCGGCTCGGCCTGGAGCATCCGCGGCGGCTTCGAGTGCGGCTCGCGCTCACGGGGGTGCTCCATCATCGGTGGAGGCCAGCCTGCAAAGCATGGAGGCGCGCTTACGGGCCTCTCTGCAGGCGGCTGTGGCGTCTGCGAGCTCGAGCATGTCGAAGGCCTTCCAGACGGCACTCGTCGAGATGGCCCAGCAGAACGACGGCCGCTTCCAGGCGATGGAGGACCGCATCGCCCCCATGGAGGAGAAGATGCTGCAGGTCGACCAAATGCAGAGAGAGATCCAGAAGCTCAAGGAGGAGTTGGTGGTGCTCAGCGCGGGCGTCCCTGCGGAGCTTTCGGGCGGCAACTGGGACAGGGCGACGGACACCGCGGTCGTCACGGTCTTCGCCAAGACCGCGCTCTCCAAGCCTGCTGTGGAGCAAGCTCTGGCCCCGCTGGTGGCAGAGGCACAGCTCAACGACCGCGTGGTGCTGGAGGGAGACGCGGTCTCGCAGCGCTTCCTCCTCCGATGCAAGGGTGCGGCAGCTCTGGCGGCCCGTCGGGTCAACAAGTTGCTGCAGCTCATGCGCGTGGGGCAGGGCCAATGGCGGGAGATCCATGCGGCGGCCCCGACGGGCGCGCAGGTCCTCCTCAATCTGGGAAAGGATCGGAACCGTCGTCAAGTCAGTCACGAGCTGGCCCTCAAAAGGATCAAGCAAGGGATCGAAGGTCTGCTCCCGCACAAGCTCTTCATGGAGAAGGACGCGGCGGCACTGTCGCTGCAATGGACGCAACTGCTGCGGGTACAGATCGAGTCCCCCTCGGCATGCCCCCAGGTGCTCTGGAACATGGCGTGCATCAGGAAGTTCAATCCCGACAAGGTCGCGCTGGCGGAGGCGGCGGAGCGTGTGCTGCAACCCGAGGCGCAGGAGTGGTGTCTTTAGCAGGATGGCTCGATGCTGGGGAGCGGCGGACGGGGTGGCCCAGTTCGCGTCGTGGAACACCAGGGCCTTCGCCAGCTACCAGCCGAGGCTCATCAAGAAGAAGTTGCGCTACCTGCGGACGCACTGGCGGGGGCCAGTCGTACTTGGGATGCAGGAGACGCACGCGGGTGTGGAGACCATGCAGCAGCTGCTTGGTCGTACGGCCCGAGATTTTGTTTGCTTTGCTTCATCACCAATCTGAGCTCTTTCTGATGCGGGTGGGGTAGCCGCTGTCTTCCCTGCGCAGACGAGTGGCGACCGCATCGCATACATCCCGTTCGACGCTGTCCCTGGCCGCGCCCTCAAGGTGTCGGCCCTCGAGTCAGGCGCTGAGCTCCGCCACTGGAACGTGCACAACCACGGCTTCACAGCGGACGTGCGCACTCGTCTTCTTCAACATATTCAAGCTGACCTCGCCTGGGCACACGCCGACCCTGTTGCCCGCGCCGTGGTGGTGGTGGGCGACTTCAACTACGGCGACGTCATGGAGCAGGAGGTGTTCAGCGCACAGCCCCCTGGGCAAGCGCCGTCTGGGCCGAGGGCGCACGCCCAGCGTGCCTGGGAGGAGGCGACGCGCTTGGCGGTGGACCTTGCTCCTGCCCGAGCGACGCACTGGCATCGAGGTCTGCGTCGTGCTTCCAGGATTGACAAAATCATGGTGAGCGTTCCCCGCTGGGCCCTCTGCCAGCTCTGGCAATCTGCCGCGGTGTGCGGAGAGCCAAGGGAGCTGCGCATCAAGGAGGTGAGCGACCGCGCGATGGTCATCGCGTCGGTCGCGCCGAGGGCGCTGCGGCCCCGCTCCCTGGGCCCCGCCCCCATCCCGAGAAGGTTGGTCATGATGCCGCGCTTCCGCGAGATCGTGGCGCTCTACTGCGCGGAGGTGAGCTGGGACAAGCTGGCCCCCCCCGACGCGTACGCAGCGCATGTCACGTCCCTCCAGGCGGCGGCCAAGCTCCTGCAGACCGAGTTGCTGGCGACGAACGGCGGCGCGAAGGGCCCCAACGCCATGATCTGGAGGCAACTGGCCCGTGCGTTCTGGCGCCAGGATGCTGCGCTGGCGAGGGTGGTGATGGCGCAGAACCCCGGGGCGTATGACGTGGTCGAACTGGGGCCGCTGGGCCAGCCACATCAGGTGACGCTCAAGGACCCCGCCGAGTTCGAGCGCCGCTACACGTTGGCCCAGCGACGGGAGGCGGCTGCATGCAGGCGTGAGGCACAGGAGGAGGCGGAGGCGGAGTCGGCTGAGGAGCTGCGCAAGCGCTTGATCGCGCAAGTTCGTGCTCTCCAGCGGCGCGCACAACTTTGGGCCCCTCGGGGGGCCAGGCAGCACTTGGCCGCGGTGGACCTCCCCCAGGGCGCGGTGACCACGCAAGAGGGCATGGCTGAGGCGCTGGCGGCGCACTGGAAGCCTGTCTTCGACCCGCCCAAGGACGCAGCCTCCGAGAGGAGGAAAGCGAGGATGCAGAAGCTGTACCTCGAGCGCTTCGCCACGCCGGCCCCCGAGTGGGATGCGCTCCTCCGCCTGGCCCTGAGGCTCTGCGCCAGGCGGTGGCCCGCGCTAGGCCCGCGGCGCCTGGCCCTGATGGCCTCCCCGCTGCGGCGTGGGGAGCGACGAAGCAGGGAATGGAGATTCTCTATCGTGCGTCAGTCTGGCTACGCTCGGGATACCCGATGAGATCCGATTTCAACTGTGCCATTGGAGTGTTCATCCCGAAATCGCAGGCCCCGTCTGATGGTTCCCCCCACTCGTGTCCTCCGAGCGCGACCCGTCCTCTCTCTCTCTCTCTCTCTCTGAAATCAACGGGGCCAAAAGCGATTTCGAGTGCCTTCAATTTTAGCTTTGCCCGTGGTATCAAGCAGTCCGTTTCGGCCTCTCAGAGAGGCTTTGTCCGCGGGAGAAACTTTTTGTCAAACCTGGTCGAGCTCGATGCCTGGGCCCGCATCGCGAGCATGCGAGCGACCGACCCCGAGGGGTGCCCTCCCGAGTCATCGTCGCCCATGCTTCTTGCTTTCGATTATGGCCAGGCTTTTCCTTCCCTGGATCATTCCTGGATGTGGAGGACTCTCGAGGCCTGGAGGGCTCCTGTGGGTTTTCTCGAGGCGCTGCAGGGAACTTATGTGAATGCTACCACTTTCAGTGCTTGCTCTGCTCGGGTCCCACTGTATAATGTGCGTGGGGGAGTGATGCAAGGCGACCCTCCCTCTGGCAGCATGTTTGCTCTAGGAGTCGACCCCTTTGTGCATGATCTAGACTCGGCCCTCTCGGGTGGCGAGAGCGTGGGCAAGGGGCTCGCCAGATGGTGCGCTGGCGACTGTGGTGCTGTGACGTGGGGGCCCCTGGCCGCAAAGCTCTGCGCCGCGTCTTCTCTGTCTCGGGCGAGATTGCGAATCTGCATCTTCGCCCCAGCAAATGCTTTTGCGTTCCTCTCTGGGCGCCGTTCTCGCCAGCCATCAAGAATCAAGCCCAGTTGCTTCTGCAGGAAACCTCAAACGATTGGCAGCAATTTAAGGTTGTGTCGGAATTAGACTACCTGGGATGCGTTCTCGGCCCTTCCGCCACGATGCACACGCAGTGGGCGCCAGTTGTGCAGAAGTACAGAGACCGCGCACGAGCGATTGCGAGCACGGGTGCTGATGCGGCGGCGCGTGGCGTCATGTACAGAGAGAGAGAGAGAGAGAGAGAGAGAGAGAGAGAGAGAGAGAGAGAGCTGTGAGCGCCCTTCAGTGCAAGTCACAACTCTTCGAACTTCCGAAAGATGAGGTGGCGGATGAGCGACGCCACCTCGCTCGGCTCTTCCGTGCGCCTGGCTCGTGGCTCCCTCTTCGCTGCTTCTTCGACCTCCACTCCTTCGGCGGACCTCCGCCCCCCCCGCTCCGCGCCGTCGCCCTCGCCGCCCGCGTGCGAGCCGCCCTCGAGACGACAACGGTCTGGAGATCGCTCTGTCCGAGGCTTCAAGCCGAGGCGGAGGAACACCTCCCGCTGGTGCAATGGGTGGGGCGAGGGCACGGGCACACGCCGTGGCCGAGCTTCTGGATAGAGCCCCCGCTGGCCTGGAACCTCCGCAGCGCGGCGGAGGCTGCGGACGAGCTCGGCCCCCTCGCCGCCCCTGCCCGCGCGGGCCTCCCCCTCTTGCGAGATCGCCTGTCGGCGCAGCAGGAGGCCCTGGCGGCTGGCAGGCCTACACTGTCCGTCAAGACTCAGAGGTGCCTCCAGGAGGGCATTGCTCCCATCCTTTACCCTTCTGCCTCTTCGCTCATCCCTCTCATTGCCCAGCGTCTCCAGCGTTGGTTCCAGGTCGGGGAGGACGTCTGTCGTGGGGTGGACTGGGACGGGCTGGTGGGTCTTCTGCGTCGTTCCCCCCCGTCCTGGAGAATGGCTGCCATCAAGACGTGGACAGGGGGGTGGGTCACGGACACCCGCATGCGCAACCCCGACTTGTCCTGTCTTATGGGATGCGAGTGCCCTGACTCCCTCGCCCACTATGTGCGTTGCCCTGGATTTATTTTCCTCGTCCGTTCCGTGTCGGGGTCCGAGGTGGACCCGTCCCTCCCCCGACGATTGGTCATCCTTGATCCCTCTCTTTTGCGGCTCCGACAGCTCGTGATTTTCTTTCACCTCCACCGCCTCCTTCACCAAGCAAGGAGGAGTAGAGGGAACTGGTGTCCGTCCGCCGATCAGGCGAGAGACTTTGCCAAAGCGGCACAGATGGCGACTGACACCCCCATGGGAGGGTGGCGCTCGATCGCCAGAAGCTTGAGGGTGCAACAGGTGTAGGTGTGGCTGACGAACTCATTCCGACGCTGGGCCTCCTCCTCCTCCTCCTCCTCCTCCTCCTCCTCCTCCTCCTCCTCTTGCTCCTCCTCCTCCTCTTGCTCCTTCTCCTCCTCCTCCTCCTCCTCCTCCTCGTCCTCCTCCTCCTCCTCCTCCTCCTCCTCCTCCTCCTCCTCCTCCTGCTCCTCACCCGCCTCTCCCTCCTCTTCTCGATCTGCGCCGGGTCTCCGCCAGCCCCCGTGGTCTCGGCGACCTCCCGGAGGGGCCGAGGGCCTTGCGCGCGCGCGCGCTGGCCGATGCTGCCGGCGGGGGGGGGCCCGCCGCCGCAGCCGGAGGGCACCTCCGGGGAGCAGCACGTGCCGCCACATGATCTGGCAGGGCGGGGAGGGGTGGGGGGTGCGAAGAGGTGGGGGGAGCGGGGGATTGTTGGATGGCAGGGAGCAGGAGGAGGATGGTGGAGTGAGGGGGAGGATGGCAGAGAGTAGGAGGAGGGAAGAGGAGGAGGAGGAGGAGGAGGAGGAGGAGGAGGAGGAGGAGGAGGTGGAGGAGGAGGAGGAGGTGGAGGAGGAGGAGGAGGAGGAGGAGGAGGAGGAGGAGGAGGAGGAGGAGGAGGAGGAGGAGGAGGAGGAGGAGGAGGAGGGGAGGAGGAGGATGGGAGGAGGAGGAGGAGCGGAGGAGGAGGAGGAGGAGGGGAGTAGGAGGAGGAGGAGGAGGAGGAGGAGGAGGAGGAGGAGGAGGAGGAGGAGGAGGAGGCGGAGGAAGGAGGAGAGGAGGAGGAGGAGGAGGAGGAGGAGGAGGAGGAGGAAGGAGGAGGGAGGGAGGAGGAGGAGGAGGTGGACGGAGGAGGAGGGAGGAGGAGGTTGGAGGAGGAGGAGGAGGAGGAGGAGGAGGCGGAGGAGGAGGAGGAGGAGGTGGAGGGAGGAGGAGGAGGGGAGGGGGAGGAGGAGAGGTAGGAGGAGGAGGTGAGGAGGAGGAGGAGAGGAGGAGGAGGAGGACCAGAGTAAGCCAAGATGCATCAGCCGTTGCTGCAGCGCGCCCTCCCGTCCCGATTTCCTTCCTCATAAGTCCTTAGAAGTCTTGCTTTGCACTTCCGGCGCCCCCCCTTGAATGACGAGCAGCCTGTCGGTCCGCCTGTCGGTGCCCTGTTCAGGGCATCCAGAGACGGCTAAAAAGGTGGAGCCACATTTTAGGACCGTCGAAGCTGCGCGTCTGCGCGGAGTGTTCTGCCAGCAACACGTCCAGATTGCGGCGCTAGGTTCCTCCGTGTGTCTTGTCTGCCTGTGTCCATGCTCTTTTCAATGGCTGGACAACGCCCGGCGCTTTCAAAAGGAAGCCCCATGCGTATGTTGCAAGCCTTCAGGTTCCGATTGGATCGAGCATTATTGGTGTTGTCCTGTCCTCTTAGAGACAGGCCGTCGCTATTCGCACCTTGTTTTATGCAATTGGTCGTTCCGCCATTTTTTACTTTGCTCTCGTCTCCGCCCCTCCCACAAGGCCGTTTCACTCCATGTGTACAGCTGTTACACAACTCATGCTTATCTTCGGCATCAGAACGCTGGGGACAAGTTGCTTTGGGTGTACAGGTCCCAGTTGCGTGGCGTACAGGAGCGAATATGATACTTGCTATTTTCTCCGCCGTGCACTGCGCGGGACGAGCTGATACGAATTTGGGCATTTTCGTATCTGGCTTTCCCTCTCCTCTCTCTTCCTCCTTCCTCTGCCCCTCCCCCTCTCCGTTGCTCCCTCCCGCTCTCCTCGTGCAAGTTGCGTGTTGCGTTTTTCATTCAGCCAATACACGTTTCTGTTTGCTCTCCGGTCTTCCCGGCCCCCCGGCTCCATTGATACGATTTGGGGTGAATTCGTATCGGCCTGCGTCTTGGTTTCCGTTGTGCGCATTATACAAATGACCGGCCTGGTCATACGGGGTGCCCGCACAACGCTTTTGTCCAGACTCCTCTCCCGCGCGCTCTTTCTCTTCCTCTCCGCCTCCGCCCCCGAGACGTCGTGAAAACTGCGCGTTTCACCACAACAGGGCTGCGCCGCAGCGTGTGCCCGAAGGTGCTATTTGTTTTCCGTGGCCGCTACTCAGAATGTTGTCCGCCATGGGACCCAGCTGAGCCTGTGAGGGCACTTGTTGGAGGCATCCGCGCCGTTTTTCTGCATCTGCGCCGGACTCCCTCCCTGGCGCGCGGAGTGCCACGCGGTCCGCGCGCTTCGAAAACTTATGCTGATATGATTTGTTGTCACTTTGTGGGGGGGCAGGTTGGCGGCTGGCCATGTGGCCGTGAGCCGCTCGCCATGGCCCGTGCTGTTGGAGCCCCCGCAGGGGGTCCCTCCGTCGCACTTTGGGGCGCAGGTCAGGCGGCGGCGCCGGGCGCTGGATGCAGGTGCTTGCAGCTGGGCAGCGCCTCCGCAGCACAGCAGCAGAGCGGACGAGGCGCAGCGCCCAGCCGTCACCACTCAGGGTGCCCGTGGCGTGTTTCCTTGGTGTTGCCCTACTCTAGAAAATAGCCCGCTGGGTGACAATCCATTGCTGGCTGCAGCCTTGCCTGGCGCTTCTCGAGCCCGTCATGTTTGCTGCCCGCGCCCAGGCGCGCCTCGGGTTCGGGCCCGTTCTCGAGCTCGGGCTTGGGCCCTGGGTTCGGGCTCGGGCTCGGGCTGGGGCTCGAGCTCCGAGCTCTGGCTCGATCTCTCGGGCGCAGTGCGCGGCTGGAGTCCGAGCGCTGGCCGCTCGCAGCTCTGCTTGGCTTTGCTGTGGGTGCTGTGGAGGCTTGCGCCGTGCGCCGGCGTTATTGGCCCGCGCGCGCGAACGCGGCTCGCCGACATGGCGACTTGTGGCATGTGAAGGAAATGTGTGCTGAGTGCGTTTTTACATGTTGGTATGCAGTTTCAAATGCAGTTGGGGCGTGCTCACGCGAGAGCTCCATTTTGAAAGAGGAACTGCCTTCTATCTGTGCTATCTGTTGCGCAATATGGAATGCCGGGTCGCAGATGTCGAGGAAGGGCCACGTGAATGTAGATGGTGGAGTTTGTATTCGAATTCGCGCGAGGCCAGCGGGAGACCCCAATGTTTTGGAAAGGACTTGCCATCCACTCGCGCAGCCAAGGACAATTCGGAAGCCGAGTATGCGAGGCGCCAGGGCGAGAGCTCCTTCTTGAAAACAACCCGCCCTCTTTATCTGTTCTTTGGTGATGTAAAACGAGATTGTGCGGTGCAAGCGAAGCGAGAGCCTCATTGTGAAAGCCGCCTGTGGTACACGTGTCAACGTGATCTCGATTCATCATCCGCTCCTTGAGGCCTCCTGCTGCAACGGGGACGATGAAGATGAGGATGTGGATGCTGTTGCTGCTGGTGGCGACGGCGAGCCCCGGCGCTTTTGGGAAGGGACTGTAGCGTGTGGGATCGCGTTGGGGCATCTTGGAGCGTCTGGGAGCGCCTGGGGCAGCCTGGGGACGGCTTGGGTCCCGAATCAGAATCAGCGAGGGGCGCCCCAAGCGCAGCGATGTATAACGTAGTTGCTACAGATGTATTGTTTCGTTTCAGGCTTTTTGTGCCCAGGCGTTCCTTGGGGGCCAGGCGGCGGGTCGATGCTGAGGATCAGCAGATGCGCGCCGAACATTTTTGTTATACATGGGATGGCGAGGGTTGGGTCGGAAGAGTGTGCACCGAATTGTACGTTTTGCATCGGATGTCGGTGGGTTGGGTCGGATGAGCGTGCACCGACTTTATTTTGCCACATCAGATGATATATGTTGGGTCGTATGGATGTACACCGAGGATGGGGGGCTGGGGGTGGGTCGGCTGGGTGTGCACAGTGTCTGTTTATTTGCAGAGAACGGTAAGACCTGGGTCGTACGGATGTATGCCGAAGAATATTTTTCGACATGTGATGGTGAGGGTTGGGCCGCATGGATGTGATAAGATTTGTTCTATGCACGTGATGGTGAAGGTTGGGTCGTATTCGTGTGCGCCCGATGTTTTTTGGAATCGGATGGTGAGGCTTGGGTCGTAGGCATGTGCGCGGCGCTAAGGCGAAAACCACTTTTTGAAAAAAAAACGGCTTCCATCTTTGAAACGGTTGCACGTTTTGAAAACGGATGCGCGCGGCGCTAAGGCGAGAACCATTTTGTGAAAACCACCCGGCCTCCATCTTTGAAGCGGTATCATTTTTTCAAGACGAGTGCGCGCGGCGCTAAGGCGAGAGCCACATTTTGAGAACCGCCAGTGCTCCATCGTTGAAGCTGTTGCAAGTGGTCCAGACGAATGTCCGCGGCGCGGAGGCGAGAGCCACATTTTGAAAACCACCCGGGCTCCATCCTTGAAGCTGCTGCAAGTTTCAAGCTCCAGGATCAGAGTTAGCGAGGAAGTCCCATGCGAATTGCCCAGCCCAGCATACGGGCCCGCCCAGTGGTGCGACAGGGAGGAGTTATCTACAAGGAAAAGGAATTGAGGATGGGATGAGAATGAGGGGGAGGACGAGGATAATACAGAGCGGGAAGGGGGGGGGATGATGATGATGAGGAGGACGGAGGAGACGATGACGAAGTTTGCAGGGGGGGAGGAGAAGTCATGGAAAAGAACGAGGGAGGAGGAGGGATAAAGAGGGATGAGGCTGATGATGATGATGATGATGATGATGATGATGATGATGCTGATGATGATGATGACACCGATGGTGATGCTAATGATGATGATGATGATGATGATGATGATGATGATGATGATGATGATGAGGAGGATGAGGATGAGGATGAGGATGAGGATGATAAGGATGATGAGGGTGAGGTTGAGGTTGAGGGTGTGGGTGAGGGTGAGGGTGAGGGTGATGATGAGGTTGAGGCTGAACATACTGACGATGATGCCGTTGCTGCTGATGATGATGAGGATGATGATGCTGATGGTGATGACGAACATGCTGCTGGTGATGATGATAGTTGTGGTGGTGAGGATGGTGATAATGATGAGGAGGATGAGGGTGACGAGGATGATGTTGCTGTTTCTGCTGCTGCTGATGATGATGCTGATGATGCGTACGATGATGATGCTGATGATGATGCTGATGCTGATGATGCTGATAATGATGATGCTTACGGTGATGATGATGGTGATGATGATGACGATGATGATGATGATGGTCATGATTCTGATGATGCTGCTGGTGCTGACGATGATGCTGATGAGGATGGTGATGATATTGATGCTGACGATGATTATGCGGATGCTGATGCTGATGATGCTGCTGATGATGATGATGGCGGTGATGATGATGCTGCTGATGATGATGATGATGATGATGATGATGATGATGATGATGATGACGATGATGACGATGACGACGGCGACGATGATGATGATGATGATGCTGATGATGATGATGATGATGATGATGATGCTGATGATGATGATGATGATGATGATGATGATGATGATGATGATGATGATGATGATGATGATGATGATGGTGACGATGTTGATGATGAGGAAGAGGAGGCGGAGGAGGAGGAGGAGGAGGAGGAGGAGGAGGAGGAGGGGAGGGGGACGAGTAGAAGACGAAGGAGGGTTGTCGGAGTGGGTGCGTGTGAGTAATAGGATCAGGAGGACGAAGAGGGACATGCAGCGTGGAGGTGGGAGGCAGGGGATAGGGGAGGGAGGAAGGGAGGGGAGAGGAGGAAGGAGAGAGGAGGAGAAGAGGAGGATGGAGAGGGAGAGAGAGGATGGGTATATGGAAGGAGGAGAGGAGGAGGAGGAGGTGAGAAAGGGAGAAGAGGAGAGATGTAGGAGGAGAAGGAAGAGGATGATGAGGAGGAGGAGGAGGCGAGGGGACGGGATGGGGAGGGGAAGGAGGTTGGGAGTGAGGGAAGGAGGGAGGAAGGGAGGAGGAGGAAGAGGAGAGGGAGGAGGAGGAGGAGGAGGAGGTGGAGGAGGCGGAGGGGACAGGGTGAAGCAAGCCCACAGCTTTTCCCAGCATCCGGTCCCACGAAACAGCGCGACATGCTATCAGCCTGCAGAGCATAGCGTGCCGTACGGGCAGCCGCCGCGACACCCTAAGCACCAGTTCCCTACCGTAATGGTCGAGGAGGGCGGAGGTTGAGGGGGAGGAGGAAAAGGGAGCATAAGGCGAAGGATAAAGGGAGGAGGGAAGAAGGAATCATGTGGAGGAATCGGAGGCGAAGGAGGCGGATGAAGGATGTTGAGCTGGAGAGGGAGGAGGAGGAGGAAGGAGGAGGTGGAAGGTGGAGGAGGGATGAGGATGAGGATGATCGTGAGGATGAGGACGAGGACGAGGCTGATGATGATGCTGATGATGATGATGTTGATGCTGATGCTGCTGATGATGGTGACGCCGATCATGCTGATGAGGGTGATGCTGTTGCTGACTATGAGTGATGATGACGACGATGGTGAGGATGCTGAAAGCGATGATGATGATGATGATGATGATGATGATGATGATGATGATGATGATGATGATGATGATGATGATGATGATGATGATGATGATGATGATGATGATGATGATGATGCTGATGATGAGAATTGCGAGGATGATGAGGATGATGAGGATGATGGGGGTGAGGGTGAGGGTAAGGGTGAGGGTGAGGGTGAGGGTCAGGGTGAGGGTGATGATGAGGTTGAGGCTGAACATACTGACGATGATGACGTTGCTGCTGATGATGATGAGGATGATGATGCTGATGGTGATGACGAACATGCTGCTGCTGATGATGATGATGGTGATGATAGTGGTGGTGGTGAGGATGGTGATAATGATGATGAGGAGGAGGATGACGAGGATGATGTTGCTGCTGTTGCTGCTGCTGATGATGATGCTGAAGATGCGTACGATGATGATGCTGATGATGATGCTGATGCTGATGATGCAGATAATGATGATGCTTACGGTGATGATGATGATGATGATGATGATGATGGTGATGATGATGATGATGATGGTGAAAATGGTGATAATGATGATGATGATGCTGATGATGATGATGATGATGATGATGATGATGATGATGATGATGATGATGATGATGATGATGTTCTTGATTCTTCTGATGCTGCTGGTGCTGACGATGATGTTGATGATGATGGTGATGATACTGATGCTGACGATGATAATGCTGATGCTGATGCTGGTGATGATGCTGATGATGGTGCTGCTGCTGATCATGAGGATGGGGATGCTGCTGCTGATGATGACGATGTCGATGATGATGCTGATAATGATGCTGATGATGATGATGCTGCTGATGATGATGATGATGCTGGTGATGATGATGATGATGATGATGATGGTGACGATGATGATGATGATGATGATGATGATGATCATCATCATCATCATCATCATCATCATCATTACCATCGAGGGAGGAGAAGGTGACGTTAATGATGTTAATGGTGAGGATTACAATGATAATATTGAGGAGGAGGAAGGAGGTTGAGGAGGAAGGGGAGGAGGAGGAGGGCGACGAGGATGGCAAGGAGGATGATGCTCACGTTTATGATAATGATGCTGTTGGTAGTGATGATGGTGATGATGATGATGATGATGATGATGATGATGATGATGATGGTGATGTTGGTGATAATGATGATGATGATGATGATGATGATGATGATTGAGATGATGTGATGATGATGATTGATGAATGATGATGATGATGATGATTGATGCTAATGTGTGGTGATGATGATGATGAGATAATGATGGTGGATGATGATATGATGATGATTATGATGATGATGATGATGATGATGATGTTTATGATGATTATGATGATGAGATTATGATGATGATGCTGATGGAGGGATGGGATGAGGATTAGGACATGAGGATGAGGATGTTGGTGATATGAATGGTGATGCTGAGGAGGATGATGATGAAGACGATGCTGGTCAGGATGATTATGGTGCTTTTTTCTCCGCCGAGGTGGACAAAGGAGTCCGAGAGAGGAGGAGGGGGGAGGAGGAAGGCCTCGCCCCGAGCGGCGCGCCGCCCCTGCCAGCGCCGCCGCGGCCGCCGCCGATGCGCCGCCCTGGCGGCGCCTGCGCCCCTGTCCCCACGCCTTCGCGGCCGAGGCGTCCTGCATCCCACTTCCTGGGCTGCAGCAGAGGCCCCAGGCCACAGCCCGCGCTCGAGACGAGCCAGGGCTTCGCGCCCCGCCGGCGGGACCAGGCCCCCAGGCTCGCGGCAGGGGCGGGCCAATCCCGCGCGGTGTGGGAGGCGCGGCGGGCGCAGAACCGCACGGGCACCCGGCTGTGCGCCCGCAGGCCATGCGTACTTGCACCTGCGCTGCCAGGGGCCGCGGCTCGGCCGCGAGGCCCTGCGCGGTTGCCGGGGCCGCGGCAGGGGCAGCGGGCGGGCCCGCGAAGGCCGTGCGCAGCCACCTCGCGCGCGCAGTTCGCGCACCCGCGCACCTCCGACCAGCAGCAGTGGCGGCGCAGCTGCACTGCTCCAGGCCCCCGCGCTGCTCCGCTGACCACCTGGACGTCGTGCCGCGATCCGCGCAGAGCCTCCGCGAAGGGAGTCGGCCGCGGGGCGCGCTCGGCGGGCGCGCGCCGCGGCCTCGGGTCGGCGTCTCTTGCCGCCTGCAGAACAGCGGCGAGCCGGGTGCGCACGCCCCCACGTCAGCCTCCCCGAGGGCGCGCTTCTGGGCGGCCTGCTCTGCGAGGCGGTCCGCTTCCCGGTTGAGGCGCACGTGGAGCATGTCGACGCCCTTCTCCGCGGCCTCGTCGTCCGTGAGATGCGACACGACCTTGTGGACGACGAGCTCGCATGAGCGTTCGGCGACAAACCGCTCCAGCCGCTTCCAAAGGTCGCGGTGAGTGCGGCGGCGGCGAGCGCAGCATTTGCCCCAGCCTCGACAATCGCCCGCAGCTCTGCGCGGTTGACCGTCTGTGGCTCGCTGCATGGGATGCCGCCTCCGCGGCCGGACGCCCTCCGCGAGCACGACATAAGACCATCCCGTGCGTCGCAGCCGCGGGTCGCTGGAATGCTCTCCGCCCGAGCCGTCTCCGCCGCCCCACCACTGCCGGCCGTCGCCGGCAACAAGGTCTCGACCCCATTGCCACGTTTCGGAGTCCTCATTGACCGGCGGCGTCGCAGTTCAAGCAGCGGGAACGAGGCCGCGCAGCCAGAAGAATGCGCACCCTGCTGCATCTCGCCGCGCAGCTTCCTCAAGGTCAGCCGTCGCCGCACAGGCCTCGATGCCGTCGTTGCCGTCACATTCCCAAAATCTGTGCATCGGTGTCTCGATGCATCGCCGGCTGCAGCGGCGGCAAAGGAGCTCTTCGGGATCGCCCTCAATCCCAGCGTCACCAAGGCGTGAGCGGGTCCAGTACGCCCCCGTTGCAATTGCCATCCGCAGCCCTCGCCACGACGCAGCCTTTGCCTTGTGCTCGAGGCGGCGCAGCTCCCGGCGCAAGAGGTAGAGGGCGCAGTTGTCCTCGAGGCCTTTCCCGGCGAAGTGCAAGGCCGAGCCGCGCCAGGTAGCGTCCCAGACCGACTGCTCCAGCGCCTCCAGAAACTCCGTCGGGTCCTGCGGCTCGTCCCCTGCAGCGCTCGCCGCCCCGAAGTGCCACTCTTCCCCAAGGTGGCTCGTCCATGCGGCGGGGTCCGACTCGGAGTGCCTCCAGCCCAGGTCCAGCAGCGCTGCGACCACTGCCGAGATGGGCCCGTCCACCGCCTCCCACCTCCTGCCTGGGCGCGCGCTCGACACGCGGCGCACGACCTGTGGCCAGGCCCGCCGCAGGCGGGACAGAGTGCCGGCGCGGCCCTTCGGCTCCTCCGGCAGGTCGCACCACGCGGTGCACAGCCTCCGCACTGCCAGGAAGCTCGGGGCCCCGCGCCCCGAGCGGTGCGGCGGCACCGGCCGCGCCGCACCCCGCCGAGGGACGCCGCTCCATGCGCGCTCCGTTCGCGCCCTCGCGGTCGGCGCCCATGCCACGGCGGGGGCGCCGCGTAAGGCCCGCGGCATGGGGGCCACCCGCGTCGGCGGCCGGGTCGCGCTCCTCGTGGCCGAGGTGCGTGCGGCCCGCGCGAGCTTCCTCGTCTGGCCCCCCCCCCCCGGCGCGCTACACGCGCTGGCGGTGGCCAGTGCGTTTGCCACAGCGACGGTGGCCCCCCTCTCGAGGCCGAGGTCCAGCCCGACGCCCTCGAGCTGCAGATGCACGCCGCGCCGGGCGCGCTCGGCGACCACGTCCGCGCCGACGTCGCGGGACGCTGCGACCACAGCCGACTTGGTCGAGATCTCGAGCTGCAGCTCCCGCGCCTCGGCGGCGAAGTCGGCCGCGGCAGCGCCGAGGGTCCGGGCCACGACATGGGCGGGCCCCTCGTGGCGGAAGTTGACGTCGTCCACCCACGGGCCAGTCATCATTCGCCGTACGCCGTAATCGGAGTGCAGCCGCTCCAGCATGTCGTGCAGAATACACCGTGCGTAGTGGTTCGCCGACCACTCGCCTGTCGAGACGGAGCCCGTGGGCAGAGTCGGCATCGACACCGCGCCGCGCGACCGCAGCAGCCGTGGCCCCAGGTACGCTAAGGCGCTCAGCCCCAGGCAGCGTGCCGGGAACCCCAGGGCGAGCGCCCGTTCGAGCGTCGTGATCGGGTCAAGGGAGCCGTGGAATTCTGCAGAGTCCCACGGTAGGCTCGCGCGCGCGATGCCCAGGCACGCAGCCACCGCGTCCCGAAACAGGCGCCCGAGGCCCGCTCGGAGGGCAGACGAGCCGCGCACCGCCTCGTCCCAGAAGCCGGCGCGCTGGTCACGCCATTCGGTGCCGAGAGGCCTGCGAAGCTGCCCCGGGGCGCGGAGGATCCAAGGCAGGAGTGCGACCCCCCTCTCGCCCCCGGCTGGCTCTTCCAGGGCGCGCACCTGCATGACGAGGAGCTGCCACGGCCATCCCAAAGCGCGACTCGCACGCGGCCAGTAGCTCCAGGAGGCTCCCCTGCAGCGCCCTCGGGGCCGCCCGCAGCTCCGCTGGGCCAAGGTTGTCGGGCCCGCGCCCCGTGCCGGCCCGGAGCCCTGCCAGCGTGGCCCCGAAAGTGTCGGCGTCCAGAGCCGGCCACTCCTGACCTGTGGCTGCCACGCGGCACTGCTGGAGCAGCCGCTCCAGCCGCGGCGCGGTGGCTGCGCCTCGCCCTCGTTCTGCCCAGCCCTCGCGCTCCGCCGCCAGCATCCCCGAGAGGTCGGCGGCCCGGCCGCAGTCCTGGGCAGCCGGCGGCCGCGGCTGGGGCCAGCGGATCGCCTTGCTCGGCTGGTTCGCCGCTGCCTGACAGAGCCAGGCTCGGAACTCCCGGAGCCCCGCCCGCGCCTCTGCGCGCTCCATTCTGGCGGTCACCTGCCCGATCGCAGCGTGCATGCTGCGGGCGCGGTCTGCTGGCCACGCTGGAGCTTGGCGGAGGGCCGCCTGCCATCCCAGGGACGCACCTGCATCCAGCGGGAGAGGGCCGTCTCGGGGCAGCGCGTCAGCACGCGCGCGGAGCCGGCGTGCCGCCTCGTTCGCCACAGCGGAGGCCGCGGCGACGGGCTGCTCCGAGGCCGCACGGTGCCCCTGCCGCTGCAGCGCGTCAGCCAGCGCTTCGGCGGTGGACCACCACGCAGCAGCGCGGTCTGGCGTTTTTCTTTGGTTTATTTGTTTATATTGTTGTTGCTGATGATGACGATGGTGATGATGATGATGATGATGATGACGATGATGATGATGATGATGATGATGATGATGATGATGCTGATGCTGATGCTGATGCTGATGCTGATGCTGATGCTGATGCTGATGCTGATGCTGATGCTGATGCT
>CAUYUJ010012151.1:7500-18777 GCA_963575745.1 Prorocentrum cordatum | reverse complement strand
GAGGAGGGGGGAGGAGGGTGGAGGGAGGAGGGAGGAAGATGAGGAAGAGGAGGGGGAGGAAGGGGAGGCGGAGGAGGCGGAGGAGGCGGAGGAGGCGGAGGAGGCGGAGGAGGAGGAGGAGGAGGAGGAGGAGGAGGAGGAGGAGGAGGAGGAGGGGCCCTGAGCCAAAGGCTGCGGCACGGCTCGGCCTGAAGAACGCGTTTGACATCTTCGCAGTTCAAGCCACCCTGTTCAAGACAAAAATGCTCAAACGCAGCAACGTGATCGCTAACGCCACACAAGCCGTGAAGTCCTACTACGACAACGCCAAACAAATGTAGCTTGAGCTGGGGAACCAAAAGTACCGATAGCGCTACTCCCTGGACCTCTCCCGGGGAGCGCTCTGACCAGAACTCCGAGGCGAATTTCGCGATGGCGACGAGGGCCTCCCAGGAGGCCCAAAGAGGCGAAAACAAGGCAAGGGCAGCGGTGTGGGTACCTCGTCCTCCGCCGAGCTTGAGCACCCGCCAGCTGCGCGCATCTGGGCTCAGGTCGGGCATGTCCCCCTACAGGCGGATTTGGAGGAAACAGAATAGATAACCAAGAAATACTCAAACATAGTACAAGCATAATCGAAATTATTTCGACTATTTTGGGATATTCCACACGTAGAGGGTCATGCCCGACTCAAAATCTGGACAGCCGTCCCCCGTGCGGCTGCCGCCGTTGCAGGGCCTCGAAGAGGCCAACGACAGGGCTGGACCTAGACGTTGTTCTTCGTGTTGCTTTCGTTGCGTGCTTCGTTTTGCTCTTCGTGAGGAGGAGGAGGAGGAGGAGAAGCAGCAGGAGGAGGAGGAGGAGCAGCAGGAGGGGGAGAAGAGGTGGTCGATCTTCGATGGCCCTGGGGCCCGAGCTCGGGCGAAACCTCCCGGGGTGGAACAAAACTTAAACGCCCAGGGATCTGAGGGTCTCCCCTTCCCAGACGTGCGACCCGGTCCTGATGTCTGCCATGTGCGTGGTCCCCGGAATTCCCGGGACGGGCTTTCCATCCAGAGCCGTCTCTCGACGGCCCCGGGGCTTTTCTAGAAGGAGGCTGCTTCTGAGAAGGCGCCGGCCCGACATCTACAGGTAAGGCCCGCGCCGTCTAAGAAGCAGCCTCCTTCGACGCAAGAAGCCTTCCCCCCTCCCACTACCCTCCTCTGCGCGTGTCCGACCCCTTGGTAACTTGCCATCGCTCGGACCTCCATTCCCGGTGCATTGGCTGGTCTCGTGCGTGCTTTTGTCTCTCAAGATGGTCCACGGTGCTCCACAAGATGGTCCAGGCGTTCTGGCGCCGGCTGCGCCCAGATGCCGAGGCAGTGCAAAGCCAGGACCAAGACAAAATCGGACCGAGACAAACCAGGGGTCTCCCGAGATCCGGGGATTCTGGAGGATGCATCGGGCGCGCGCGGCCGTTCCAGAGCGCTCCGGGCTGCGCTGGAACGCTCTGGGACGATTTCCTCCTCCTCCTCCTCCTCCTCCTCCTCCTCCTCTTAGTATTATTTTTCACTCTATCATATTCGTACCTATACGACCACCCTTCGGGTGATAAGGAGGTTGTGGGGGGGGAGAGGGGGGGGAACCAACATCTGACTCAATCGATCTCACTATCGATCTCACTCAACGGGACACCACGGGACACCACGGGACACCACGGGACACTTGTCGATCTTACTATCGATCTCACTATCGATCTCACTCAACGGGACACCACGGGATACCACGGGACACCGCGGGACACCTCTCGGTATCACTATCGGTCTCAGTATCGATCTCACTATCGATCTGACTCAGCGGAACACCATAGGACATCACGGGACACCTCGGGACATCACATCGATCTCACTATCGATCTGACTACCGATCTCACGATCAAGCTCACGATCGATCTCACTCAACGGGACACCACGGGACACCTCGGGACACCTGTCGATCTCACTATCGATCTCACTATCGATCTCACTCAGCGGGACACCATGGGACACCACGGGACACCTCGGTGCACCACATCGATCTCAGTATCGATCTCACTCAACGGGACACCACGGGACACCACGGGACACGGGCGGGACACCGCGGGGCACCGGCCGCCGGAGGAGTTACATTTGGTCCGGCCGAAGCCCAGCCACAGGAGGATTTTCTCTCGCCCGCCCACGCAGCTTCGCCTCGCCCTCACGCACGCACGGCACGTACGACACTAACGGGGTCTCCGTTTCACGTCGGACTCTATTATTGGTATTATATGATTAGTATTAGTATTAATATTACTATTAGTCTTAGTATTAGTACTAGTACTAGTATGAGTATTAGTATTAGTAATAATATTAATATTACTACTCGTATTAGTACTAGTATTAGTATATCACTAGTATTATTACTCTCACTATCACTATTAGTATTAATATTAGTATGAGTACTCGTATTAGTATTAGTATTCGTATTAGTATGATTATTAGTATTAGTATGAATATTAGTATCAGTATTAGTACTAGTATTAGTACTAGTATTAGTATTCGTAGTCGTATCAGTATTAGTATTAATATGTTTATTAGGATTAGTATTCGTATTAGTTATATTAATACTAGTAATAGTACTAGTATTCGTATGAGTAATAGTACTAGTATTCGTATTCGTACGAGTATTAGTATTAGTATTAGTATTAGTCTTAGTATTAGTATTAGTAGTAGTGGTATTAGTATTAAAATTACTACGCGTAGTAGGGTTAATATTAGTATGAGGATTCGCATTAGTATTAGTACTAGTAATCGTATTAATATTAGTACTATCATCACTATGATTATCAGTATCAATATTAGTATTAGTATCAGTATTAGTATTATTTTTAGTAGTAGTAATAAAAGTAATCAGATTAGTAATATTGTTCTGACTATTATGTTTATCAGTATTATTGCTATTGCTCTTCCTATGATTCGTCTTCGTTTTCGTCTTCGTCTTCGTCCTCTTCCTCCTCCTCCTCCACCACCTCCTTCTCCTCCTCCTCCTCCTCCCTCTCCTTCCTATCCTCCTCCTCCTTCCTCTCCTCCTCCTCCGCCCTCCTCCTCCTCCTCCGTGCTCCTGCTCCTCCTCCCTCCTGCTCCTCCTCCTTCTCCTCCTCCTCCTCCTTCTCCTCCCCCGCCTTTTCACATTCCGGGTCGCTTCCGCGCGGTCTGGGATACGGTCAGTCTGCGGCGTTTACATACACATCGGGGCTTGCAGGTGCACTCTACACGGCCAAGTGTACAGAGTGCATGTTGCAGTGAGGTGCACTCTATACGCGGCTGCTCGGCATTTCGCGTGCACTTCCGACTCCTTTTGAAGAGAACGTTCAGCGTGCAATTTCGATTCCTTAGGAGGCCTGGAGAGGGTCCCAGGAGGCCAACAATGACGGAAACGACTTCATGGTCGCGCTAGTTTGGCGACCCGTTTTCCTTATGCCTGTCGGCCTCTTCGGGCCCCTGGCGTCCGCGATCTCCTTCGTGGCACTTCGGTCGGTCTTGCGGCCGTCGTGGCCACCTGTGGCGAGGGTCCGCGCTGCGTTAGGTGCATAGCCCTGATTGGTGGTTGCTGGTCGCTGATGGTTGATCTCTCCGACGTGTCCAATGCAATCCTTCTCCTCTTCATCCTCCTTCTCCTCTTCCTCTTCCTCCTCCTCCTCCTCCTCTTCCTCCTCCTCCTCTTCCTCCTCCTCCTCCTCCTCTTCCTTCTCTCCCTTCCCCTCCCCCCCTCCTCCCCCTCCTCCTCATCGTCCTCCTCCTCTTCACAATTACTCAATATGAATATACTCTCCCTCTTCCCCTGATGGCGTCCGGGTGATAGCCGCGCACCCTCCGCGTACTGTTTTTTTACACACAGGATGCCCGGGAAATCCCGGGAAACGACTCTCGCTGAGGCGCCGGCGTCATTTTTTCCCCAAATGCTGCTCTCGTTGAGGCGCCGGCCTCATTTCTGCTCCCGAATCGTTCCGAATCGTGCTCCCGCTGCAGCGTGGGCCTCATTTTCGGATCGGTGCTTGGCATCCGTCGTTCAGGATGGCGTTCTCGCCCCAGCGCGGGCCTTTTTCTCGCGCGCCCATCCGCCCGCCACCACCGCGCCGCACCGCCACCACCACCACCACCACAACCACCACCAACATCACCACCAACACCACCACAACCACCACCAGCACCAGCACCAGAACCAACACCAGCACCACCAGCACCACCACCACCACCACCAGCACCACCACCACCACCATCACCACCACCAACACCACCACCACCACTACCACCACCCACCACCAACCACAGACAAACCAACGCACACACGGCACGCACGCACGCACGTGCACACCACCCACTACGGCACGCGCGCGCGGAGCCACAGTGTCTCCGCTACGACACCGCGTCCGCGGATAGAGGAAAATTCAGCCGCCAGCAAGCGCCAGGGTTAGCCGCCGCCATGGTTAAGGGATGGGAGGGTTGGGGGAGGTGGAGGTAACGTCAGATATGACCGCTTCCTTCCTCCTCCGGAGGCACCTAGCTTGCCCCTCCCCCTCCCCCTCCCCCTCGCCATCGAAAGTTCATATTTGCCTGTTTTTTTTTTTCTGGGATCGCCAAGAGAACATGCGACGGACGGGACGGGGTCGAGGCCAGGGAGGAGGACAGGTGCTGTGACAGCGACACGGGCATGTGCATGGAGCAGAAGTGTATCAGGAGTAAGGAGGACGAGGAGGAGGAGAAGGAGGAGGATAGCCTCCTCCTGCTCCCAATCCGCATCCTCCGTCCCCAAATCTCCAACGATCAGATGTTCTCAATCTGGGCGGTTGTCCTTGGCTCTGGCCTCTGAAGTCCATGATCGGGCCCGGGAACAATCAGAACTGGGTATGGGACGATTGACTTCCCCCTGGAGAAGAGGTCTGGATTTCTGGGACCGAGGATTGAACAAAAAACTTATTTAAGGGTGTTTGGGTTCGTTCCGCGCCCAACCCCTCCCTCACGTGCCACTGGGCTCGAGGATGCGCAATACCGCCGCGTCTCCACCGCAGAGAGCGGACTGAGACGACCCCGATGCGGTCCCAGTGTTCTCTGCACAAAAAAAAAACTGGCAAAAATGGCTGCACGAAATACTGCACAAAGCGGAAGTGCCCGGGGCTGGCTGGCCTTAGCTTCTCCACACCAGGGCCTCCCTTCCCCTTTTTTGTTCCCCATCCTCCTCTCGCCCCTTCCTCCCCTCGTTTTCCCCTGCCTCCTCCATGCCTCCTCCCTTCATCCTCCTCATCCCCTCAGCCTACTCCTCCCCCCACTCCTCCTCCTCCTTTTACTACCTCCCCCGCGGACCCTCCCTCCTCCTCCTCCTCCTCCTCTCCTACCCCTCCTCCTCCTACTCCCTCCCTCCTCCCCTTTCTCCTCCTCCTCAACTGCTCTCATCTCTGTCTTGGGAAACCGCCTCTGGCCTTCGCCGGCGGAGAGCCGCCCCCAAGGCGCCTCCGCCGCCCCTCCCCGCCGCGGCAGTGAGGGGGCAACTCCTTCGAGCCCTGGAGGCGCGGCCTTCGTCTCGGGAGGTCGCTTCTTACAGTTGAGGGGAACGATAAGGGGGGGGGGCTGGCATAGGGGGGGGAAGCATCGACCCGGAATCGGCGACACGTCGCCGATAGATCGGCGATGGGTCCCCGAGAGTGAATCCGCACGCTCCTGGACAGGTTGGGGCTATCGGGCCCCTATCGCCGATCAAAAAGCGATTGGGGGTCGATGCATCCCCCCCTATGCCTATCCCCCCCCTATTGTTGTCCCTGAACAGTGGAGGCCAGTCCATGAGAAACCTTCCACAAGAAACCCGACCATGAGACCCCAGGACGTCCACTGATTTTTGGGCTGGGACCGTCGCACGATCCATCGCAGAACCAGAGACCCAAGAAACCCAGGGCACCCTGGCGGCAAGCAGGATGTTTCTTTGCCTGGGCCCCCACTGCACTTCCTTTTTGAAACGCTACTCCCATTCCCAAGGAAGTTTTGCGAGGGCAATCTGCAAGAAAACTACCGCAGGAAACGCGGCGCTACCGATCGTATCGTATCGGAGGAGCCCTGAGACACAAAACCAACGGAAACGCATGGGCGGTGGCCGCTGGGCCGTTGCCCCGCGCCTCACGCCCCCCTGCCTCTGCAGGGGAGGCACAGTGAAGGCGGCCCCCCCCTCCCCCAGGTGGAGAGAGGCGCAACCCCCACACAGGCGAGGCCCCAAAACTGGCCACAGGCATCCAAGCTCGCTGAGAGTTTACTGAGCGGGATCCCTGGGCTGCAACCTGAAAAAGCTCGTGAGAGTTCTCTGACCTAGCGGAGGGCGGGAGAGAGGGCGAGGCGTCGCCGTCGTCGGAGGCGTCAACGTCGTCGGAGGACGAGGGAGGAGGGCTAGGCAGGATTCCCGAGCCTCATCTGGCCTGGCTGCTCCTGCTCTCACCTGCGCTTCTGCTTCTTCATGCCGCTGCTGGCGGTGCCGCTGCCCGAGCGGAACGCCAAGTTCTCTACCAGTTTGGCTGCCTAGGACCTCGTCGCGATGTTGAACTGGAGTGCGGTGCCCGCGGCGGCCATGGCTCCGATGGTCCGCAGCTTGTTGAGCGCTGCCTTGAACTCTGGGTAGTGATTCACCTTGAGGATCCACCATGACTCGCCCTCCTCGTAGCTGTCGCCCTCCTCGTTGCTGTCGCGACTGACCCGGATCCGAAGACAGCGCGTGGCCACGAACTTCACCTCGGTGTTCTGCGCCAGCTTGCCCATCTGCAACAGCACCTCCAGCGCTGCAAGCGCTGCCTCGGGCACGGCCCTTTGCGACACCGCCTCCGTCACCTGCTGCCTCTTGAGGAGCACCACCTCCATGATGCGAAAGACCTCGGCGTGGGCCAGCGCGTCGGGCCGCTTGCCCCACAGGTAGCCCAAAAACAAGCTGCCCTGCTCGCTCGCCTTCTCCTTGCCCATGCGACCCTCGTCCTCGAAAGTCGTGATGGCCCGCTCCAGCGCGTTCGTCAGGGCGCACTGCGGCTTGAGATCCATCACGAAGTTGTCGTCTCGGTGACCCGCTCGTGCGAGGTCCTCGTGCAGGAGGGCGGGTCTGGCACGTGCCTTGGCCGGCGGTCCCGCGACGTCGTTGCCCTCGCCCTTGCCCTCCCAGTTCGGGGCCGCCGCGCGCTTCAGGCTGGCTGCCACCTGCTCCTCCTTGATCGGCTGGAACATGTCTGGCAGGGACTGGAGGCGATGCCGCAAGCTCAAGTCGAGAATCTGCTTGAGCCTGAACGCCAGCGAGGGCGGAGCAACGGCCAAGCTTGACATGGCGGATCAACGTGTCCTTGCGAGTGAAGAGTTTCGCACAGTGAGGGCAACGCTTCTGTTGAAGATCAACATCCGAAAGGAGGTCGGCCGTAGGATTCGCATAGATGTTGCGAGCTGCATGTTTATGATTGGCGAGGCCCTTCTCTCCGTTGCAATTTTGTCCACACGCATCGCACTGAATCCAGACAACAGCAACGGGTTCGCCTGCTGCGACCTCGCCAAAAGTGAGAACACGGCGAAAGCAGCGTTGCTCAGAGGAGGCAAGCCAGCGAAGCCACGGCTCAGCAAGGTCAGGTAGGTCTCCATGAAGGAGGAAGAGGCGGCGGGCCTCCAGCTGCTCGTGAGCCTCCACGGTGTTCCATAGCTGGCGCATGTCGGCCTTCAGCAGGGCAAGGAGGCCGTGGGGCTCTCGCGGGCCTGGGGGCTCAAAGGAGAAGCGGCCGAAGATGACGGCGCGAACCGCCAGCGTGGCGTCGTAGAGGTCAGGTGTGGGCCCGCGAAAGACTGGCCATAGGACCTGTCGCCACCATTTAAGTCGTCGATGCAGTAGTGTGCTCTCCACTGTCGGAACGCGGGCCTTCCTCCTGATCTCGCGGTTGGTGAGCTTGTTGATGTGGGCAGGGGAGTGGAGGAGCCCTCTGAGTTTTCGAACTTGCCAGGATTCCAAGCGGAGGAGCTCACGCTTGGACATCACAGCGACTTCCAACGCATATAGGCCAACTGACCGAACCAACGCCTTCCACAAGCGTATCTTCATCTTCGGGCTGAACCCCCCCTTGAAAGCACGTCGGAGGAGTCGAGAGTGAGCTTGGCTGGCGCTCTGAAGCCTATGGGTAATCTCCGTCTGGCAGCTGCCTGACGCGGCCGTGCGAACGCCTAGGTACTTGACCGTCGGCTGCGGGTGCACGGCGTGGGCCTCATCATCCTGCCAGGTCACAATGCCCGTGGAGTGTGAGTTGATAGTCTTCTGGCGTCTCTTGCTGCCCGTGCCGCTGGGGATGAGGAGAAGCTCAGTCTTTTTCGCGTTGACCTTCATGCCACCGTAGGAAATCTCGCCGTTCACTAAGTCAAGCAGCTGGGTCGCCTCGTCAAAGTTGTTCACCTCCCCAAACGTCAGCAGGTCGTCTAAGAACTTGAGGTGGGTGACGTCCAGGCACTCGCAGGAGTCATTCGGCAGCGGGTCCGAGGTGTGAATCTTCTTGAGGCTAGGGTCAAAGTAGACGAAGATCCCAGGAAACTCATTCTCACGCTGACGTTCTGCCACCTCGGCAACTAGCTTGTCATAAGCAGCGACAAAGAGACCAGGGCTTTCCACCCCTCCCCGGCGGACGCCGCGCTGAACTTGAATGCGGGAGCAGGGCAGGCGAGTGCGCACGTCACGATAGAGGTAGCACATGCCGTCGTGGAGCTCCTCCAGCGTCTCACGTGCATCAGGCCGTAGTTGGAGAGACTCCAGGCTGTCCCAAATGGACTGCCGTGCGATGATGCCGAAGGCCTTCTCCAAGTCCGTAAGGATGACCAGTAGCATAGGTGGGGGATCCGTGGCGCGTCCGCGTGCTCGAACTCGATGGGCTTGCTGGTGACGAGTGATGACCTCCAACGCAACCGAAATTGCGTCCCGAGTGCACGGCCAGGCATGGCGCCGAACTGGGTCGGGGAGATCCTGTGGGAGATGTCGCGCATGGCGTCGAGGGCGGTGACTCGCGTGAAGACCTTGCCCATGTGGTTGATGAGGCTGATGGTGCGGTAATCGTTCATGGCAGACTTCCCATCGCCTTTCGGCTTGCGCAGGTGTGCTGTCTCGCCATCCTTGAACCGCTGGGGAGCGGAGCCCAACGCCTGGCTGCATTGAAAGATCTGGAGTAAGGGCGGGCTGACGTTCTCCAAGGCAAGCTTCCAAGTCTCTGCAATCGCACCAGTGGGAGGAGCCAATGGGAACCACTGCAAGGTAGGGCCTCCCTTGAAGTTCGGTAGGTTACGAATGCCCTGCTTGATGTCGGCCAGGTCATACTGCCCAATGCGGTCATCATCACGGCCCCTGTCACGGGCTCGGGCTGGAAGTTCATGGAGCGCCATCGCCGTGCCATTGCACAGCGTGCAGATACTCGCCACTCTGACATGGTTATCACGGTCTGAGTCAAAGCATGGGAGGCCTGTCTGTGGATCGTTGACGGTCATGATGGGCGCAGGCGGCTTGGGTGCGAGACGGCGCACGATGGAGAACAGGCGCCGCAGGTTGTTCTCGCCAGCCGAGCGTTCGGCAAGTGCGGCGAGATGAGCCATACGCTGCCGCTTTTCACTCCTGATGGCCTTGGTGCAGATCTTGGATGCCTCAAGGAACTTCTGGTGGAAGAAGAGGGTCAGCCATCTCGAGCTCGGAGGTAGAGCGGCCAGTTGGTGCTGCCAATGGTGCTTCATCTTGATAAGTCGCACTGTGGCCTCCGAGAAAGCTGGCCCCGTAGGAGCACATCGAGGCTGTGGCATGTCAATGTAGTCCTGGGTGGCGGCCTCGATGATGACGCCCTCCATCGCGTTGAAGTACTCGGAAGGGTTGGCAAAGCGTTTGCCACTGCCGCACACATCGATCCAATCCTCATGCAAGCTCAACGCCTCGATGCCCGCCTGGACCTTAGTGCGGAAGAGATGCACGCGATCTGGGATGGGATGGCTGTGCTCGAAGTCCTCCTCTGCCAGTTGGACTGCGCGCAGGTCCTGGATGAGAAGTTCACGGCGCCAGCGAGGTCGTGCACAGGGTTCCGTGGACTTCAAGCGGGCCCCAATGAACAATTTCGTCTGTCGGGGGCGGTGGTCCCGATATCCTCCAAGGTTGACTGGAAGGTCGAAGCGAGGGCGGGAAGCGTGGCCGTATCCCCCCTGGCGTCGAACAAGAACATAGTCGATAGTGGTCCAGGCTCCTGCTGGGCTCCTCCATGTACCATTGCGGCGGCCTTTCTTTCCGAACGTATTGAGTGCCGCCAGCCCGAAATCCTCTAAGATGTCCATCAGAGCGCGCCCGTTATTGTTGATGAGGGGGCCATGCCCACGAATGCCAGCGTGGCCAACCAGAGGAGGGTGGGGAGGCAGGTGAGCATTGGCATCCAGCGTGACCACCAAAGAAGTGCGAGCAGGGACCAGGCCAATCGCGTTGCGGCATGCGCGCCAGAAGGCCTCCTGCTGTGAAAAATGAGCTTCACGGAAGGCGCCAGCATCCACACCATTCGGGGGTCGACCAGGGTCGTTGGTGGGCGCGTAGCCGTTCAGGACGTAGAGGTCGCGCTCAAAGCGACTGTGGCCACGGCTGCGAAGGCGAATGCCTTGAAGCCTGCCTGGCAGCCACGAGTGCTCGCACCTGACCTCGCCAGGCTTGAAGTGGCGCGCGCTGATGGCGATGAGGCAGCCGTCGCGGTGGCCGACACCAGAACGAGGATGAGAGTGGACGCTGTAGCCGCACGACTGCCAGGTCATACCCAAGTCCATCTGGGTGCCCTGTATCGTGAAGATGGCCACGTCCTCTGCCTTCGCCAGTTCGAGTAGCTCCTCCAAGCGGCCCACTCGGCGAAGTGATTCAGCGTTGAAACTCCAGAGCCGCACCGTCCTCTCTTTGAAGCACGTTGCGTCATTCCGAGCTGGCTCGCGGTCGAGCTCTTCAGGTTGATGGCGCAGCTGGGGCGGTTCGCTGGTGAGTAGTCCTGGGAGAAGTTGCGCTGCATCGGCACGAGTGTATCGTCGTCCTCGGTACCAAGCAGCGCCCACCACCAACGCGAGCCGCACAGCCCGCCTCAGGGCACGCTTGCCGCGCATGCCTATACGCCCTGCTTCCAGCTGCCTGGGGCAAACGGCTCCAGTAGTGCTGTCCTCGCGGGTCGGGCTGCCCGCGAACGCTCGCCTCGCAGCGGGCCCTGAGTCAGCAACCCCGCCAGCAGCCTACAGCAGCGGCAGCCATGGTGCAACTGGCGGGAGG
>CAUYUJ010012151.1:0-2500 GCA_963575745.1 Prorocentrum cordatum | reverse complement strand
GAGGAGGAGGAGGAGGAGGAGGAGGAAAAGGAGGAGGAGGAGGAGGGGGAGGAGGCGAAGGCGATGATAACTTGTTTCGAAACGATTACTTGTGGGTGCCAGCGCCCGATAGTGGGACCACGCATTGGCTACCCACCTGTAAAGAGGTGGAGTGTGAACTCCACAGTGGGATGAGCGGTGGGGAAGTCCTCCGATCGCACCCTGACGATTCCTTGGACGGGTGCCGATGGCGTTGAGGCCAGGGAAGGACGAGAGGAGAGGCGGGGGTCAATTCCCCACAGCGCAGCCACTGTGTCAGCTCCGTGGCAGCCAAGCCATGCGCCAGGCTGTGCGCATGCAAGAGGGAGAGAGAGAGAGATACAAAAAAAGGTGTATATATTCACACAAGACTGCACTGGCGCTGCGCACCATGCATCTTGGTCCTTGAGTTTCGCAAGCTAGCGGAGTGCGTGCGTGCGTACATGCGCGCGCATCTGCGCCCATACGTACACGTTGCATTTGTGAATCTGAATGTACGCGTGCAAGGGTATGTACACGTATACGCAAATCGTTTGCGCAGCCCTGGGCCCTGGGCGCGCATGCACATGCGCATCTCGGAAGGTCTACAAGAATGTCTCAGGCGAAGAAAGCGGGAACACTATGGAGCAATGCACTTCCGCAGTCGGAGTTGCGAGGAAATCCAAAGCGAAGCGGGTTCGACTACTGCTTCTTCCTCATCCTTTTCCCCTTGCTTCGTTTGCTAGCTGGGTGGTAATCGTTACTTCTCCTCCGCGCTCCTTTAGCTGCTCCTCGTTCTATTTTTCCTCGTATTATTAAGTGCCCGTTTCTTTCCCCCCATTCCTCCTGCTTCTCCTCCTGTTTCTCCTCCTCAGTCCTGTGCCGATTGAGCTGAACCGGAAGAGCTGAAGAGGATGAGGAGAAGGAGGAGGAGGAGGAGGAGGAGGAGGATGAAGACGAGGAAGAGGATGGGGACGACGACAACGACGACGACATGCGACGACAAAGAGAACGGATAATGAGAGGGGGAAACCGCTGTGTTGGGATCTCGTGGTACGCCTCTCGGGGGCCTCTGGGAGGCAGTTTTGAAGCCTCTTGGAGGCTGTTTGTGGGCCTCTTGGGATCTTTTTGGGGCCTCTTGGGGGCCTCTTGGGGGCTCCTTGGGGCCTCTGGGGAGCCTCTCGGGGCCTCATGGGGCCCTCTTGGGGCCTCTCGGGGCCCGCTCGCGGCGGAAAACTTAAGTTTTGAATTTTTGGGCGCCCTCTTGGGCCTCTCTTGGGGCCGTCTTGGTGCTCTCTTGGGCCGCCTTGGGCGCCTCTTGGGCGGTCTTGGAGCCCTCCTGGACCGTGTTGGGGCCTCCTTGGGGGCCTCTTGGGCAGTAGTGGGGCGATCTAGGGAGCCTTTTGGGCCGTGTTGGAGCGTGGGGAAGCGGAAAAAACGAGAAGGCCAAAAACATCGGAAAACACACAGGAAAATCAACCATTTTAGCCTCTCGGGGCTCTCTTGGTTGGGGGTCTCTTGGGGCGTCTTGGAGGCCTCTTGGGCAGTCTTGGGCCCATATTGGGCGTCTTGGGCCGATCTTTGGGTGTCTCGGGGCCCTCTTTGGCCGTCGTGGGGGTTTCTTTTTTCGCGTCGGACTCGCAGGACAGACCTGCCTGGGGGGTCCAGGAGGACCGGAGATCCACGGAAGCACTCTGCAGGAGCGCCCCAGAGGCTCGGGGAGGCCGAAATTCGTTTGGGGGGGGGGGGGGGGCACCGTGTGCCGCTTTTCCAGGTCCCCGGCCTGTAAAAAATATAGATAGGGACTATCCCGGCAACAAAAGCAACCTAACAGCGATGTGTAGAAGCATATCTGAAAGCATTCCCCTTAAGATTCAGATGAAAATCCAGTTGTAGAATTCTGCTGTTCTCGCAGTCGTAGTCGCATTCGCGATGACAGTCGCAGCGGCAACGGCAGTCGCAGTCACAGCCTCAACCTCAGCCTGCCTCAGCCTCAGCCTCAGCCTGCCTCAGCCTCAGCCTGCCTCAGCCTCAGCCTCAGCCGGCTTCAGCCTCAGCCTCAGTCTGCCTTCAGCCTCGGCCTCAGCCTCAGCCTGCCTCAGCCTCAGCCTGCATCAGCCTCAGCCTCAGCCTCAGCCTGCCTCAGCATCAGCCTGCCTCAGCCTCAGCCTCAGCCTGCCTCAGCCTCAGCCTCAGCTGCTTCAGCCTCAGCCTCAGTCTGCCTTCAGCCTCGGCCTCAGCCTCAGCCTGCCTCAGCCTCAGCCTGCCTCGGCCGCAGCATCAGCCTGCCTCAGCATTCAAAATGTGGCCCAGGAACAAAGTTCTGGGAACTAGAAGAACACGAAGTGGCCTACAGTTGGCTCCAGACATTCAAAATGTGGCCCGGGAATGGAGTTCTGGGAACTCGAAGACCAAGAAGTGGCCTACAGTTGGCTCCGGGCATTCAAAATGTGGCCCGGGAATGGTGTTCTGGGAAGTCCAAGAGCACGAAGTGGCCTACAGT
>CAUYUJ010012150.1:0-12500 GCA_963575745.1 Prorocentrum cordatum | reverse complement strand
GGCCTGTCCCTCTACAGGAGGAATATTCGAAAATAGTACAAAAATAGTCTGAGGACTATTTTTTGATTTTTAACCATTTTGGAATATTTCGTAGAAAATCCCCCTGTAGGGGGACAGGCCCGACTTAACCCTAAATCCCCAAGACGTCCATCGGTTTTTGGTGTGGGAACGTCACGCCTTCCACAGCAAAACGACCGAAACCCAAGAAAACCAGGGCACCCTGGGGGCAAGCAAGGTGTTTCTTGGCATGGGCTCCCAATGTATCATCTGAATCGTCCCCCTGTGGTTTGCTGTGCTTTGTCTGGAATCGCCGTCATCCGCTACTTCCAGCGATGCCGCGCTGCTTCCCCCAAAAGCGGTGGCGGATATGCGCGGCGACGCGACTGGATCAATGAACTCTTTTCCGTTTGTGTCGACGTAGTTGGTGATCGTTGCCTTGAACTCGTCGCCCAACAGCACGTGCATGTCGTCCTCCTTGATGTAGCCGTCCCCGACAGTATCGATTTTTCGGAAGGCTTCCCGGATGGCCGCTGTGTTGTTGGCCATGCGGCGCGCCTTCGTCAAGCTGATGAACTCGGTATAATTCACGCGCCGACGCCGCCCCTTCCCGTCGGCACCCTCCTCGTGACCGCTGCCAGGCAGGTTGCCCGCGATGCGGTCGAAGAAAGACTTCTCCTCCGCGGAGCCCGACGGCAGAAAGTCCTTGATCACCTGGATGAAGAGGTCTGCGTCAATCTTCCCAGAGTTGCTCTCGTCGTGGCTACGGAAGCGCTGCTGCAGGAGGGCCACGTCCTCCTCGCGGCCGCCGAACGACGCCAGCGCCGCGCGGGTGATCGCGTTGATCTGGGCGAACTTCGACATGTCGCGAATCACCCCGCGATCGATCGGCAGCTCGAGCTCTGAGTCGGGCCCGCCCTTGGGCCAGCTCAGCAGCTTCGGCTGGGTCTCCATCTTCAACCAGGCGTGCTGCGCGGCCTCGGCGGCCGTCAGGCGCTCGTACGGGTCCTTGCGGAGCAGGGACTTCACGAAGTGCTTGGCCGTCTCGCTGATGCCCTCCCAGCGCTTGCCGGTGGACTGGAAGCGGCCAGACCTGATCTTCTGCATGACATCGGTGTCGGTTTTCCCATCGAAGGGTGGGACACCGCTAAGAAGCATGTACACAATAACGCCAACCGACCACATGTCGCAGGGCAGCCCATACGAGCCCTCCAGGACCTCTGGGGCCACGTAGTACAACGAGCCCAAGGTGGCGGTGAGCTGTACCGACGGCTCAACAATCTGTCCGAAGCCGAAATCACATAACTTTAGCTTTGCCTCCGACGCGGTGCTTTCGTAAAGCCAATTTTCTAATTTCAAATCCCTGTGGCAAATGTTCTGCGTGTGCAGATACGACACGGCGTCCAGCATCTGCCGAGCAACTCGCGCAGCATCGAACTCAGAATACCACTTTCTCTCAGATAATCGCTCAAAGAGCTCCTTGCCTGTGCAGAGCTCCATAACAAGTAACACTGCCTGGTCCACTTCTGACTCGTAGACCTCCAACAACTGGACTATGTTTTTGTGTGAGACTTGCAGGAATATTCGAACCTCCGAGACGAGCATCTGTCTTCTCTGCTCCGAGAGGTTATGACACGATATCCGCTTGACGGCCACCTCCTTACCCGTCTGCCTCTGCAAGGCCATGCGCACGGGGCCGTTGATGCCCTCGCCGAGGATGCCCCTGTCGCCGGGCACGAGCTCGTACATCTGCTGAAAAGTCTTGTCCGCAATGATGCGCGACGACTCCACGATGTTCCGCTTGATCTCGCTGAGGACGCGCCGAACACCTCCAAGATCGGCCGGCATCGAGCTGGCATCGGCACGGAATCGAGATCGAGTCGGATCGGCCGCGCCAAGGTGCAACGCAACGCCATGCAAACATCGGGCCCATACTGGATCATCGAAAGGTTGGTATCGAATCGGATCGAATTGGCCGGAATCGATATCGACTCTGATCGAACAGATCGCAATGGGCCCTGCTCTGGTCTCCAGGGTCCTGATGTCCTCCTCCTCCTCCTCTCTCCCCCGACCTCCAACGTTGCATCTTTGTCACAACGCGGACCTCGGAGGTCTGGACCGCTTCCCCTGGACAGGTCTTCATCCCGAATCGTTTTTTTGAGTACGGTTCTGGGGTCGGGACCTCCCCCGAAGCGCAACGTCCGCGGCGATATACCGCCAGCGAGTCCTGCTCAAAATGGACAGGAACTGCTGTCAGACTCCGTTCTTGTGAACGTTTTCTTATTCGGCGCTTCGACATTGGGCGGAAGGGGGGGGAGGGGGGGGGCCTGGCTCCGGACCTCTGCTTAGTGCGACTGTTTGCGGCAGTGCGTCCATGATGGGGGAGGCTCCGCCTGCTCGAAACGGGCGCCAAAAACAGCCAAGATCCACTCCAGGGGGGGGAAGGGGGGGGAGGAGGGGTCCGAGGGCCCGCGCCGATCGGCAAAACAATACATAAAAGAACGATCACTCTTTCCGTGCCGATTTCGGTCGCATCGGACCTCCCGACTCTGGCGCTCTCCTGGCGGTGTCGCCGTCCGCGGCGCACGCCTTCTCGCCCGCGGGGGCCGGGGGGGCCAGCGGGGCGCGGTCGGTGAACGACCTCTCGCCCCTCGGCTTGGTCATGGGGCCAACTCTGGCCTCCTCGAGGGGCGCCCAAACCCAGGGCTGGACCTATTCGTTGGTTTTCGTTTTGTGTTCGTTTTGCTTTTCGTTTTGCTCTCCCTGTTTCCTCGTGCCCAACCGCCAATACGAAACACAAAACACCGCCGAAGTCCAACAGAACAGCGTTTAGGTCCAGCCCCGCCCAAAATTGCACAAACGTGCACTGTCACAGGAGGACGCCGGCGACACACCCGCACCGATCCTGACCAGGCTCATTCTGGGCCCAGCGTCGGTGCAGGTGCACAGCTGTCGCCCTCCAGCTTTCGGAGGCCCGCGCGGATTCTTTCTGTGTCGAAGCTAGGCCTCCCATCCCTGGCGCGCGGGGCGTGCCAGAGGCGGTGCTGGAGGCGCCGCCAGGGAGGTCCAGCGCCGATCCGAGAAATCCACGCGGACCTCCGAAGGTTTACAAGCAAAACGTGTATGAAGGACGGGTGGCAGGAACGCAAAATCCTTGGAGGCCGAAGTTGGGATCTTTTGGTCGGCGGGCGACCAGCGAAAACGATCAAGGACGGGCCGCAGAGGCAAGGACACAAAGGTAGCCTAGATGAAGGCGCGCGTCCTTACTAGTCGCGCGTTGACTGTACTCCCAAAGTTCCCTAATTCGCCATCGCTCGGACGTCCATTCCCAATGCATTTTTCGGTTTCGTGCGTTTTTTGTTGCTTTCTTTTTTATCGCAGGATGATCCAGGATCCTCCTAAATGATCCCTGCCGAGAAGAATGCACACGCCAGAGCGATGTGAGCGTGATCCACCGTTGCTTTACTGTAGAACAATCCCCCCTCCTCCTCCCAACTCTTCCTCCTCCGTCGGGAACCCTGGGGCACCCCCTCCCCCTCCCAAAATCCCCCCCCCCCCTGCTCGAACCCCTCCCCCCCCTTTCCCTGGCAAAACCCCCCCTTCCCCGAACCACCCCTCCCCCTCCGGAAAACCGGGGGGGGGGGTCACTACCGGTTCGAACACCCACCCCCCTCCTCCGGAAAACCGGGGGGGTTACTACTGGTTCGAGCGCCCCCCCCCAGAAAACGGGGCGGGGTCACTACCGGTTCACTACCGGTTCGAACACCCACCCCCCTCCTCCGGAAAACCGGGGGGGTTACTACTGGTTCGAGCGCCCCCCCCCAGAAAACGGGGCGGGGTCACTACCGGTTCAGGCCCCCCCCCCTCGCCGCCAGCAAACGACTCCTAAGTCCCCACCACCGTCCTCACCACCGCCCTCACCACTGTCCCCACCACCACCGTCCCCACCACTGTCCCACTGTCCCCACTCTTTCCACCACTGTCCCACTGTCCCCACCAGTGACCCCACCACTGTCGCAATGTCCCAACTGTCTCCACCACTGTCCCCACCACGGTCCAATGCACTCTCCCCACCCCCACCACTGTCCCACTGTTCTTACTGTCCCCACCACTGTCCCACTGTCCCCACTGTCCCCACCACTGTCCCACTGTACTGTCCCACTGTCCCCACTGTCCCAGTCCCCAAAACTGTCCCCACTGTGCCACTGTCTCATTGTTCCACGACCGTCCTCACCACCGCCCTCACCGCTGTCCCTACCACCACCGTCCCCCCCGCTGTCCCACTGTCACCACTGTCCCCGCCACTGTCCCACTGTCCCCACCACCACCATCCCCACCACTGTCCCACTGTCCCCACTGTCCCACTGTTCCACTGTCCCACCAGTGCCCCCACCAGTGTCTCACTATCCCCACTGTCCCCACCACTGTCCCCACAGTGTCCCACTGTCCCCACAACTGTCCCACTGTCCCCACTGTTCCCACCTCTATCCCACTGTCCCCGCAGTCCCCACCGCTGTCCCACCGTGCTTTCCCACTGTCTCCACCACCTTCCTCACTGTACCACTGTTCAATTGTCCCACCACCGTCCTCACCACCGTCCTCTCCCACTGGCCCACCACCAGTGACCCCATCACTGTCTTACTGTCCAATGTCCCCACCACTGTCCCACTGTCCCCACTTTTCCCACCACTGTCCCCACCAATACCCCCACCACTGTCGCACTCTCCGCACTGTCCCCACCCACCACTGTCCCCGCCACGGTCCCACCCTCCCCACTGTCCCACTGTCCCCACCACTGTCCCCACTCTCCACCACCATCCCCACCACCGTCCCAATCACTGTCCCCACCACAATCCCCCATCCGCAGTGGGGGAGAAAGGGTAGTCGTTTGCCAGCGGCGAGGAGGGGGGGTGGGGGTTCGAACTGGTAGTGACCCCCCCCCTTTTCATGATGGACTGGGGGGGGGGGAGGCGTTCGAACCAGTAGAAACCCCCCTTCGGTTTTCGAGGGGGTGGGAGGGACGGGTTGGAACCCACCAGTGACCCCCCTGGTTTTCCTGCTAGCAGCGGCAGAACACGCTCTTTCCTGGCGAAACTGCTCGTCTCTGGGGACTCACTGCAGCTCTTCTGGCGCCGGGGTGAGGCGCCGCCCGGGCCGCCGCGGTCGGTGGCCCCATCGTGGCCCCGCACATCGTGGCTATGTGAAGCTGTTGCTTCGGGGCCTCTTGCTGCAAGGCTGCCATGCTCGTTTGGCACGAGGAAAGGCTGTCCTGAGGGCAATGGGGGAGCGGGGCGTTCGGCTACACGCAAGTGTGACCCTAGGCAAGAATGACCCGTGGGGCGCGGCTGAACAGGGGACGCGGGTTGGCCAACCCGGGCGCGCACGCCGCTGCTACCGCTTCGCTGAAGGGGCCCAGGAACACACACAAATAAATACACACAAATAAAACGATTCCCCATATTTTCTCATAGTTTCTGGGTTTCTGCTTTCCCCACCACGTCCCATACTTTGCCATATTTTCTGGGGAATCGACGATCAATCGTGTCTGTGTGCTTTTCCCCTCCTGATTCGCGCTCGGCGATCGGGGCGCACCCCGAACCAGAGGTCACTCTGGGCAGAGGTCACTCTTGCGCATCACCGACATCGTGGACCCCGAGGCCTCCCGCCCGCGCCGAGTCGCCATCCCGGGCCGTGCTCTTAGGCGGCCCTGGGGCGACGGGGCCCGGCCCCTGGAGGCCGAGCGCGGCAGAGCACGCCGCTCGGACCCGGGCTCCCCCCCGACTCCACCCCGCACGCCCTCCGGGCACCCGCGCACCGAGGAGTAGATGTTCCAGCCTGCCTTGCGCCTCGAGCACCAAGAGAGCACCAAGACTTTGGGGGCTTGTTCGTGCCGGGGCCTTTTTTGGAGGCGAGACGCGTTCGACACCGCTTCGATGTGTTTTTTTGCTGGATGCTCGGAGTGATTTCTGGGATGTGGTCCTTAAGGACGATGGGAGCAACATAAACCGAGGACTTCGCCGCCCTGCCGATGTTGCTCCCATCGTACTTACAGACCACATCCCAGAAATCATTTTGAGCAGCCCGAACAGTGTCGAAATGTCGTAACAGTGTCGGGCGAGTCTCCCAGGGCCCGACACGCGAAAACCCTCGAGCTTCGGTACTTTTTTTTGGTTGGGTGCTCGACATTCTTTCAGGTCATCAAGGTCAAAGTAGGTTGGAACAGCACAAACCCAGGGTGCTCCTCGGGGATGGACAGATACCCCTTTAGCAGAACGTGGTTTAGTGAGAACGACCTCGGGCCCAGACCTGGCGGGCCCAAACCTGGAACATGACGGCCGCGGCGCCCTCTTGAGAACCGACAGCGGACAATTCACTAATCGACCTGTCAGGGTTCGGGGATCTTCTGACCCGGGTCAATCCAGACCCGGGTCAGCAAGAAACCGAAAAACTACAATGCAAACAAAAAAAAACTGCAACGCAAGTCCTTCGCAAACCCGGGTTAGCCAATACGAGCGGCCGCCTCGCGGCCACGAGCGGCTCGCTAACCCGGGTCAGCCAGAGGGGGTCTTCGCAGGATCCTGCAGGATCTGGCGCCCTGGCTGACCCCCGTCTGCATTGACCCCCGTCTCTTGAGCCCCGAAGAGTGGGGATTCTGTCCCCCGAGCTCCTCGACGGTGCTCGCCGAGAAAGAGTGCACGCGCCCGGGCGATGCCCAGGGTTCTGAGCGTGCCCCCCCCCCCGCTTCCCGCGCGCCCCGCTCCTGCTCCCGCCGCCTGCCGTGCCGGATTCGGCCACGCGCATCCCACGCAACTCCTCATCCTCCTCCTCCTCCTCCTCCTCCTCTCCTCCTCCTCCTCCTCCCTCTCCTCCTCCTCCTCCTCCTCCCTCCTCCTCCTCCTCCTCCTCTCCTCCTCCTCCTCCTCCTCCTCCTCCTCCTCCTCCCCTCCTCCTCCTCCTCCTCCTCCTCCTCCTCCTCCTCCTCCTCCTCCTCCTCCTCCTCCTCCTCCTCCTCCTCCTCCTCCTCCCCCTCCTCCTCCTCCTCCTCCTCCTCCTCCTCCTCCTCCTCCTCCTCCTCCTCCTCCTCCTCTCCTCCTCCTCCTCCTCCTCCTCCTCTCTCCTCCTCCTCCTCCTCCTCCTCCTCCTCCTCCTCCTCTCCTCCTCCTCCTCCTCCTCCTCCTCCTCCTCCTCCTCCTCCTCCTCCTCCTCCTCCTCCTCCTCCTCCTCCTCCTCCTCCTCCTCCTCCTCCTCCTCCTCCTCCTCCTCCTCTCCTCCTCCTCCTCCTCCTCTCCTCCCTCCTCCTCCTCCTCGCTCCTCCTCCTCCTCCCTCCCTCCTCCGTCCCTCCTCCTCCTCCTCTCTCCTCCTCCTCCTCCTCCTCCTCCTCCTCCTCCTCCTCCTCCTCCTCCTCCTTCTCCTCCTCCTCCCCTCTCCTCCTCCTCCCTCCTCCCTCCTCCTCCTCCTCCTCCTTCTCGTAGGGTACAAGCGTATAATTGGCGCCCTCCTTCCGAAAATATCCTCCGTCAACGGCGAGGCAACACTGCACCAGCGAGCAGCGATCTGGGGCAACCCTTCCGAAACAAACAACACATTCCCCCTCAAGCCTTATGATGTTCCTACCTACTTTAGCCTTGATCGCCAGAAATAATCTCGAGCACCAAGAAAATACCGAAAGGGGAGGGTCTTCATGTGTCGGGCCCCGGGAGGCGATACACTCGTTCGACACGGCTTCGATGCTTTTCTGGGCGCTCGAAATTCTTTCTGGGATGTGGCCCTCAAGTGCGATGGGAGCAACATAGAACTCGAGACCCGCTGACCTCGTGGCGACCCCGTGCCGACCTTTCTCCTGCGGCTCCTGCCCCGAGCTCTCGTGGACGTTCCGCGAGAGGACCCGCACCGGCCGGGCGTCGTCCCCGGGGGCCGGGGGCGCGTCGCTCGCGCGGGAGTCGGAGGACTGGGCGCAGGCCCTGAGGTCGGAGGCCCCGGAGATGTCCTCGCGGGCCGCGCCGAAGAGGGGGGCAGGGAAGAGAGGGGCGGGGGGTCACGGAGGGGCAGAAGACGGCCTAGGCATCAACTTCTGGGGCTCCGCGCGCATCTCCTCGGAGTCGGTGCGGGACCCGGGGGCTGAACTGGGGCATTCCACCTCGAACACGTTCTCGGCGATGCAGTCGAAGAAGAGGAAAGGTGGGTCAATACATAGATGGGCCTTGCCAACAACATGTGTACGTCAGTGTAGTCTCGTCAAAACACTTGTGGGTCTGATAAGGTAACCAACCAAAAAGAGACTGCTTCGGGCATCTGGATAGCTCTGACGAGTACGTCAAAGGCATATGCATCAGTGCTGGACCACCCCCCCACCACCCCCCCTGGCGCGCAGAGCGCGACAGGCGCCGCTAGGGGGGGCCCCGCGCCGATCCAAAAGATCTGCGCGAAACTCCAGGAGTCTAAGTTAAGTTTGATGCATTTTGTTGTTTGCCTCTTCGAGGTCAGGTCGCCTTGGACCGAGGCCTGTGCGATGACGAGGGGTGGGCAAGGGGGGGAGGGGACGTGGAGAAAGCAGATTTGGGGGCCCGCGAACCCTGGGAAGTGTCGTGGCGACCACGTCATCCACACACCCCTGGTCTTCATCCCCTAACATCATTGATGACTCTTGGGTTTACACTGGACCTCCTCCTCCTTTTTCCTCATTCCTTCCGCCCCCCTTAACATGTACGATGCAAGACAGCAAATGTTGCCGCCCAAAACTGGGTAGCGGCCGCTGTCGTGCAGAATTGACTTACCCAGTTTTATTTTTCCACCGAGTCTGTTCAAACTGCGAAGAATGCTCTCTGTCAACTGGGCACTCGGTGTTATTTCTGTAGATCCGGCGGGAGATCGATTTTGGGGTAAATCGTTTCTATAGTCGATCCCCATGCTCGAGGACTGTTGCCCCAAGTGGGCAGCATCCGAGGCGACACCGACCAGTACGCCCTGCTCAAAATGGGGCAAGGATTGTGGATGCCAGGACAATGGACACCCTAACAGTCCTGTCATTGAACTTACATGTGCTCAAAATATAGGAGAACCATCTTCTAGTCATGCTGTAAGCATTTGTTCTACATGTTTGATGTTTAACACATGTTTTAGACACCTGGAAATGATTTGGCAACATGCTTCCTCTCCAAAGGAGCACCGCCGTCGGCCTTCGCTCCCGCTCCCCCCGCACCCCCCTGCCGACCGCGCCGGTCCTCCCGGCCGCTGAGCGCGCTGGCGGCCCCGGTGCTCCCGATGCTCGAGCCGCGCTCCAGGGCCCCAGGCGCGGGGAAGGGCGGCGGCGCCTGCGCGTCGGGCTCGGGCGTGGCCGACCGGGAGACCCCGAGGGCCCCCTTCTCGCGGTGCCTCCGCTGCAGGTCCTCGCGGAGGGCATCGAGAAAGGGCAGCGCCAGTGCCGCGCGCTGGGGGGGCGGCTCCGGCAGCCTGTCGGTGTTGATGCGTGGATTGCACGGGGCGGGTCGCTGCAGTCATCGTGCTGCCGTCAGGTAGGCAGATTTTGAAAGGACAAAGAAGACAAGGCAAGTCAAACATGCTCAAAAAACAATCAAAACTCGTCTCCAGACAACTTTTTTTGGCGATGCCTCGACATCCCTCCAGTAGAGGGACATACCCGACTTACAGTCGGGGCGTTGACCACCCGAAATCTGGGGCGAGGCCCCTGTTTTCCATAAATTGAACTTCGAATCCCCATCGACAACTTGAAGAAATCCTTAGGAAAGCTGTGAAACAATTAACACCGAGCCCCTCCCCAACGAAAAGGGTTACTTCTTCAGCGCCCCGACTCTAAGGCTACCACAGGGGACGCACCAGAATCGGGGGCGCACAAACATGGATGAGCGATCCATGGATTTGGCGCGCGGTCGCCAAATCCATGAATCGGGGGAAGTGCCCTCCCCACAATGCGGCCAGTGCCGCCCCCTCGGCGGCGGAAATCCGCGATTCCCTATGGAAACGGGACCCGTCGCCAATCCACGCCCCCCCTGATCCATGTCTGCGATCGCCTGATTCCCGCTCCTCCCTCCTCCCATCCCTGCGTCTGCCCTCCGCATGCCCATGTCCCGCTCTGTGGCCCCATGGGAGACGCTCCCTCGCCTGACAGAGGGAGCGATGAGGGGCTCCTCTGGCCACCGCGGGCCTCGGCCTCGAGAACAGGCTCGCCGGCCTGGGCCCGGCGAGCGGTCCCAGCGCGTCTCGGCTATACTCTCCTCTCCTCCTCCTCCACCTCCACCTCCTCCTCCTCCTCCTCCTCCTCCTCCTCCTCCTCCTCCACCTCCTCCTCCTCCTCCTCCTCCTCCTCCTCCCTCTTCTCCTCCTCCCTCTCCTCCTCCACCTCCACCTCCACCTCACCTCCTCCTCCTCTCCTCCTCTCTTTCTTCCTCCTCCCTCTCCTCCTCCCGCTCCTCCTCCTCCTCCTCCTCCTCCTCCTTTTCGTCCCTCTTCCTCCTCCTCCTCCTTCTCGTCCCTCTTCCTCCTCCTCCTCCTCCTCCTCCTTCTCCTCTACCTCCTCCTCATCTTGCTCCTCCTCCTCCTCCCTGGGATTAGCACTCAAAGGTCCCCTAACCCTTTGGGAGGCGGCCTAACTTCGAAGGGCCTGGAACATGAGGGACAATGGGTCTCATCTGCAGATGCATCGGGCCAAACATTCCAGAGCTATTACCCCTGATGCGGAGACGGGGACCTCAGTGAGGCCACGTCTTCATCGTGCTAGTAGGAATAGGGGTTCTTCTATCCTCAATGGCTCTGGTCCTCGCAATTCTTGGCCAGCTCCGGGCTCCCCAGCTTCTGCGCGGCCACCCGCAGCACGGGCAGGTCCCTCTCCTGGATGAAGATGGGCTTACCGTACAGGTGGCACAACAGCGCATGCATGATGGGAGAAGAAGAGAACACCGCATACGGCCACCGTGTTGCACCGTGCCACCACGAGGACAGCGGGACGAGGAACGACGGAGCTTTTCTGGCCACGGCGAGCCTCGGCGACGAAGAGGTCACAAGATCAAAGGCACGGCCTGAGAGTCAGAGCCCCACCTGAACCCCAAATGGTCATTACTTCAGCGTCGTGTCGGTACGGTAGATTCGTGCGGCATCGGCACGCGCGCAAAGGATTTTGACACGGCGTCGATCGTTCAACCTTGAATCGATCGCGGTCCTAATCGTTCAAAATTGAATTCTATTGGGTCAATTGGCGTCACCACGTCCTTCGGTGCTTCCGGGTCGCAGAATTCAACCTTGAGCGCCTTCGCTGGCGTCGCCGGCGCGCCAACGCCGCGTGAACCTACTGTACACATGGACTTCCAGGAAGGCCCGCGCGGAATTCTTGGATCGGCGGCTGGACTCCCCCTGGCACGCTCCGCGCGCCCCGGGAAGGTGCGGCCTGGCGCCGATCCCACGGGTCCGCGAGGAGCCCCGGACGCCTGCGCCCGTGCCGGCTTCTCGCCTTCGCGATGGGGAAGTCACCGTACATGTGAGCCTGCGGGACGGGGAAATGACCACGACCACTGCTTCTTGTTTGCGCCGCCTTCCAGCCGGCCGAAAAAGAAGCAGTGGTTGTGGTCATCTGCCCGGTGCCACGTCTGACGAACACGACCACAGCGACTGCTCTGTTTTCTGCTGGCCGGAAGGCGGCAACAGAAGAAGAGCAACGGTTGTGGTCATTTTCCCGTCCCGTAGAGCCGTCACGTCCACCACCCCGACGGGCCTCGCGGGCTCCGTCGGAAACGCCTCCTCGGGCCGCTGGCCGCCGCTCCCGCAGGCGTCCGGGCTGCCCGACGGCTGCGCCCGCGCGGGCCTGCCCGCGGGGGACGGCGGCGGGGAGAAGCCGGGGCGGCACACCTGGCAGAGGGCAGAAGCTGCCCAGACGCAGACTTTCGGAGGTCCGCGCGGATTTCTCGGCTCGGCGCCGGGCCCCGCCCCCCACCCCCGCGGCACCTCCGGCGCCGCCAGGGGCGGCAGCGCCGCTCCAAGGAATCCGAGCTGCGGGCAAGACTTGTATCCGTCGCGTCTTGGAGTTCGGGGCTCCCTTCCCCAGAAACCAGATGCGCAGTGGATATGGATAGAAAATCTGGCCCCTGGAGGCTTGATTTTTGTCCATATCCAGTGCGCCTCGGCCTTTTGGCGCCCCTTCCCAGAAACTCCAAGACGCAGTGGGTATGGATATAAATCTTGCCCGCGCGAGCGGACCTTCACAGAATTCTGTGCTTTCGCAGCTCCTTTCTTTCTCGAACACCTCCGCGACGGGCCTGCCAGATGACTCTACCCAACTCAGGGCCGCCTGGCGCAGCTCGCGGCTGGGCGGCTCCAGCCGCCGCAGCTCCTCCCGGAAGCAGGGCCACGCCGCCGCGACCAGCACGCGGTGCGCGCCGATGTACTCCTGGACCCCGCGGACTCTGAAGACCACGTCCACGAAATCGGCGTTGACAGAGGAGCAGAGGGCGGCACAGGCGTTCACGGAGGAGAAGCAGGAGGAGGAGGAGGAGGA
>CAUYUJ010012149.1:0-18787 GCA_963575745.1 Prorocentrum cordatum | reverse complement strand
GTAGTCGTAGTAGTAGTAGTAGTAGTAGTAGTAGTAGTAGTAGTAGTAGTAGTAGTAGTATAATAGTAGTAGTAGTAGTAGTAGTAGTAGTAGTAGTAGTAGTAGTAGTAGGAGTAGGAGTAGGAGTAGTAGTAGCATCAGTAGTAGTCGTAGTCGAAGCCGAAGTCGTAGCCGTAGTCGGAGTAGTAGGCGTAGTAGTGGTAGTAGTAGTAGTAGTAGTAGTAGTAGTAGTAGTAGTAGTAGGAATAGTAGTAGTAGTGGTGGTAGTAGTAGTAGTAGTGGCCGTCGTAGTAGTAGTAGTAGTAGTAGTAGTAGTAGTAGTAGTAGTAGTAGTAGCAGTCGGAGTAGTAGTAGTAGTAGTAGTAGTAGTAGTAGTAGTAGTAGTAGTAGTAGTAGAAGTAGTAGGAGTAGTAGTAGTAGTAGTAGGTCTAGTAGTAGTAGTAGTCGTAGTAGTAGTAGTAGTAGTAGTAGTAGTAGTAGTGGGTGGTAGTAGTAGTAGTAGTAGTAGTAGTAGTAGTAGTAGTAGTAGTAGTAGTAGTAGTAGTAGTAGTAGTAGCTAGTAGTAGTAGTAGTAGTAGTAGTAGCAGCAGTAGTAGTAGTAGTAGTCGTAGTAGTAGTAGTAGTAGTAGTAGTAGTAGTAGTAGTAGTAGTAGTAGTAGTAGTAGTAGTAGTAGTAGTGGTAGTGGTAGTAGCAGTAGTAGTAGTCGTCGTCGTAGTGGTAGTAGTCGTAGTAATGGTATGGGTAGAATCGATGTGAAATTCCACAGAAGAGGGGCGCGCGCCTTGCGCGTCATAGGTGCGTCGGCAGTCGTATACAGATTGAGATATAAGGAGTTGCGCTGCGTTCTTAGAGCAGGCGCTATTTGCTGCGTGTCGCCACGTCTAGACGCTCCGCTGCCATATTTGGAGCAATGTGTCCTCGCCGCTGGTGGCCATGCGAGGGGGAGGGGGAGGCGGAGGAGGAGGAGGAGGAGGAGGAGGAGGAGGAGGAGGAGGAGGAGGAGGAGGAGGAGGAGGAGGGATCATATGAGGAGAAGGAGGGGGGGAGGAGGATGATGAGGAGGAGGAGGAAGAGGAGGAGGAGGAGGAGGAGGGGGCGGAAGAGGATGAAGATGAGGAGAAGGGGGAGGAGGCGGAGGAGGCGGAGAAGGAGGATGATGAGGAGAGGAGGGATGGTGGAGGATGGGGAGGGGGATGCGGTGGGAGGTGGGAGGTGGGAGGTGGGCGTTGGGAGGAGGAGGAGGAGGAGGAGGAGGAGGAGGAGGAGGAGGAGGAGGAGGAGGAGGAGGAGGAGGAGGAGGAGGAGGAGGAGGAGGACGAGGAGGAGGAGGAGGAGGAGGAACAGGAGGAGGAGGGGATGGGAGGATGAGGAGGTGGGATTAGGAGGGGGAAGAGGAATAAACTGATGATGATGATGATGATGATGATGATGATGATGATGATGATGATGATGATGATGATGATGATGGTGGTGGTGGTGGTGGTGGTGGTCGTCGTGATGATGGTGGTGATGATGATGAGGCTGTTGCGGATGATTATGATGATGACGGTGGTGATGGTGATGGTGATGATGCTAATGACGATGCTTACGTTGCTGCTGGTGATGATGGTGATGCTGGTGCTGCTGATGATGTTGCTGATGCTGTTGCTGGTGATTACGATGATGACGGTGGTGATGATGCTGATGCTGGCGATGATGATGATGACCATAACGTTGCTGATGCTGATGATGATGCTGATGGTAAGGTTGATGATGGTGATGACAATGATGATGCTGCTGATGATGATGATGATGCTGTCGACACTGCTGATGGTGATGCTGATGACGATGATGATGAAGCTGGCGGTGATTACCTCGCTACTGCTGCTGATGCTGACGATGCTGATGCTGATGCTGTTGATGCTGAGGATGGTGATGGTGCTGATAATGCTGATGATGGTGATTATACTGGTGATGATGAGGAGGATGCCGCGTGTGATGGTGATGGTGATGGTGATGCTGATGATGATTGTTATGATGGTAATGATGATGCTGATGATGATGCTGCTGATGATGATGATGATGATGATGATGATGACGATGGTGTTGATGCTGATACTGATGTTGATGATGATGCTGATTGTGGCGATGCTGATGGTGCTGCTCATGACGATGATGGTTATGGTAATGGTGATGCTGCTGCTGATGATGATGATGATGATGATGATGAGGATGATGAGGATGCTGATGCTGATTATGATGATTCTTGTGATGGTTTGATGCTGATGCGGAAGAGGGCGATGCTGCTGCTGATGATGATGCTGATGCTGATGCTGCTGCTGCTGCTGATGATGATGACGATGATGCTGCTGCTGCTGCTGCTGCTGCTGCTGCTGCTGCTGCTAATGGTGATGATACTGCAGACGCTGATGATGCTGATGATCATGCTGATGATGAGGAAGACGACTACGATGATGGTCTCGACCCCCCCCGAAACAAGGATGGAGTGAAGACCTTGAGGCTGCTCAGAGAGCGGAAAGGGTCCGTTCACTAACCAATTACTGGGCAGACGCTTCCCCCTCAACATCACTTATCTAATTCTTTGATTTCTGCTATCCTTTCAATAGTGTGCGTCGCGCTTCATCTGGAGGCAAACGTTCCGCAGCTTAAGGAGCTTGAGCGATGTCTATGGAGGAGAAGGGGGAGGAGGAGAAGGAGGAGGGAGGAGGATGATGAGGAGGAGGCGGAGGAGGAGGAGGAGGAGGAGGAATAGGAGGAGGAGGAGGAGGAGGAGGAGGAGGAGGAGGAGGAGGAGGAGGAGGAGGAGAGGAGGAGGAGGGAGGAGGAGGAGGAGGGAGGAGGGAGGAGGGAGGAGGGAGGAGGGAGGAGGGAGGAGGAGGAGGAGGGAGGAGGGAGGAGGGAGGGGAGGAGGAGGAGGAGGGAGGAGGGAGGAGGGAGGAGGGAGGAGGAGGAGGAGGGAGGAGGAGGAGGAGGAGGAGGAGGAGGAGGAGGAGGAGGAGGAGGAGGAGGAGGAGGAGGAGGAGGAGGAGGAGGAGGAGGAGGAGGAGGAGAGGAGGAGGAGGGAGGAGGGAGGAGGAGGAGGAGGAGGAGGAGGAGGAGGAGGAGGAGGAGGAGGAGGAGGAGGAGGAGGAGGAGGAGGAGGAGGGGAGGAGGAGTGAGGAGGAGGAGGAGGAGGAGGAGGAGGAGGAGGAGGAGGAGGAGGAGGAGGAGGAGAGGAGGAGGGAGGAGAGGAGGGAGGAGGGAGGAGGGAGGAGGGAGTGTAGTGTAGTGGAGTGGAACCCATGAGGATGCCAGTGCTGATGACCACATTCAAGAGAGGACCGAGCCTGCCGACTGTCAAGTTCGGCCTTGCTCAGGACCTTAGGAGCTAACCCGTCTCAGATGCGATGTATATGCACTCTACCTGTAGGGGGTGATGGGTGAGCACGGCTTTCCAAGGGACCGAAGCTGTTTGTCAGCGACCCCCCCACACACCTGCCACATAACCGAATTTTCAAAACGGTGTGACAAGTAAGGGGATGGGGTGAGTGTAGCCAGCCCCCCGCGACGTGAATTCTGGCACCTACAGACGGGGACAAGATAGTGCCGTCAACATCCACAAGCTGGGAACAAGGGGTCCTCACCCATTCACGCGAGCAGGCCACCGAAGCCGATCCGAAGCGCTGCGCACACCTGCGGCGACTGCCATCAGGCCTGTGCTGGGGCAGAAGGTGGGCGAGGGCAGCAGCAGGTGGGGGAGGTGGAGGAGGAGGAGGAGGTGGGGGAGGAGGAGGAGGAGGAGGAGGAGGTGGGGAGGAGGAGGTGGAGGTGGAGGAGGTGGGGGAGGGGGAGGTGGAGGAGGAGGAGGTGGAGGAGGAGGAGGAGGAGGAGGAGGAGGAGGAGGAGAGGAGGAGGAGGAGGAGGAGGAGGAGGAGGAGGAGGAGGAGGAGGAGGAGGAGGTGGAGGAGGAGCAGGTGGGGGAGGTGGAGCAGGAGGAGGTGGGGGATGGGTCTCATCCGCTCCCTCCGCACGCCTCTCCTGCCTCCTGGCAGCCGCCTGTCCCGCCTCGGCCGCGACGCAGTCCAGCGAGGCCCGCAGAAGCCGCAGACGCACGCGACGGGCTCGAATTTCTTTTACAGTGGGGGCGCGTGCCAAGAAACCAGTTGGATTTTGCCAGGGTGCCCTGGGTTTCTTGGACTTCGATGGGTCCCCAACAAGACCTGGATGATTTTCGATCGACAAGCTTGGGTTTTCATTAAACAACTCGCGGATTTCAGGGTTGGGTTTCTTGCGGAGGTCTCTTGTGGCCGAGGCCCCACTGTACTTGTATCCGGCGCCGCTCCGCCTCTGGGAGCCTGCAGCACTCCGCTGCGTGGTCCGCCAGCTCGTCGGCGACCGTGTTGGCAAGAGCCAGGCTTCGGACAGCCTTGCCACTGACGCTGTCATGCTCGTTCTGATGACTGTGGGTGAACAGCACTGTGATGGTACTCGGGTCTCTTGTTCGTAGGAGGTCGGCCAGCACAAACCACATGTCCCCATTCTCTCCACGAGGCCGCTCGTACACACGCTCATACCACGACTCGACGAGGCTCGGAGTCAGTGGTGTAAATGAGGTGACCAGTCGTCGCCCACACCGACAGAAGAACGGCACGAATCTCACCGCGAACGACAACTTGTCTTGGCCCAACCAAACGGCCAGTCACGCTGGCAACAACATTGATATTTGGTTCAATTGATTCAAACATTACGATGGCGAGCCCAACCCTTCTGAACTTGGAATTGCTGGAGTCTGGGCTTCCAGATGCATCGCCTGCAATCATGATTGGTTGGGCAGCCGTACTGTGTTCCATGCACCCGTTCGTCAATTCATTGATACCGGGGACATTTCTCTGCTCCTGGTCGATTGGGGGTGCACGTGTCCACGGCTCAGGAAGAATACCTCCAAACAAAATGCTTTACATAAATCCATCTTTATGAGGGCCTCATGTACCAAATCGATCGAGTCGTCGTACGCTTTGGCACCCTGGTCAGCCTCACATAACCAGTAGCTGTGCACCAAATCCTCGGGCCCCTGGTGGCAGCGATCGCAGTCCGAGCTCCCCGAGAAGTTCTTAACCATCTGCACCTTCCTAGCCTTGGGCCAACGGCCCGCAGCCGCCACCATGACCATGGTCTCCGCCAGCCTCGTGTCATGCTCCACCTATCTCAGGTGCTCGATGAGGCGGCGATGCGACACATTATCAACACATTGCTCGAGTCCACCGCCACAGTAGTGTTGGCTCGCCTGCTCCCACACCTTGAGAGAAGCCGCTCTCTGGACATCCGCCAGGATGCCTTGGTGGGAGTCGCGAACCCTGCAGCCTGTGAAGATATAATCTGGAAACTGCCATTCCTCATCATATGTGTTGGAGCTTGTCGGGTACGTCCACTTGGAAGCTGACACTGGCGTCCACCCAATGCGTAGCACATTGAATATAAGCGCTGATATGGGCCCACGGGCAGTAAGTGCTTGGTCAGCTGGTGGTAGCGGTGCTATCTTGTCCGCGATCTGCTGCCATACCCGATGGACAGCAAGACGTATGTGTGCATGTGCCTGCCACACTCGAAACACTTGGTAGGCATGGTGATGGCTGGATCCACACCGTGGACTCGCAAATCCAGGACCGTCGACAGACACCGCCCACGATTGTATGACGAACGCGCTCGTCATAATCGACGTCGTGCATCTGTCAGCTGATGACCAAACACACCGTGTAGCTTGTGGCCGTGCAGTCCAGCGGGGATACCATCCTGCTTCTGCAGCTTGGCCATGACATGGTGCTGTTTCGACGCTTTGGTGGAGCGCCTGAGCTTCTTGCTTATGGTGAGGTGTTTGGCCTCACGCTTCGTCCTGGTCGCCCTGACATGTCGGCCACGGCCGACGTCAACTCCAAGGTAGGCCGCCTGTCTGACAGGCTGGACGTCATATCCTGCCCTCTTCACCGCCTTCGCAATCGCCACCGCGTCCTGGTGGGTCGTGCACACGATTGCCGACTTGGCTGCCACTCGCAGCCTGCGCTTGCCCAACTCGCGACATGTGTCCAGCAATCACCGCGTCATGAGTTGCCGTGCTGCACGTCGTGATCCCTTCGCCACCTGTGACAAGTCATCTTCCCGCAGCCTGTGCCCCATCCAATCGTTGGCTGTCGTGATTGTCCTCATCACGTAGTGGGTCAGGATCATCGCGAATCTGGTGCTTGAGCGGAGGCCCTGCATCACCCTCTTGCTTGGGTCGAACGGGGCGCTGGCCGCGCCGAGCTGCTCCAAAGCCCGTGGGGCGATACATTGAAGCAGCTCACGATACACAATAACTGGGGGAAGCTTGAATCTGAGGGCAGTCGCAACCAGTGGGTCCCATAGAATTGAATCATAAAAGGCTTCAACGTCAAGCATTCCATGTGCATACTGAGTACCCATGCTATGTGCATCTTCCTCGTTGATCGACCCCAACAAAGCCTCTTGGAGGCATGACTTGCCTTTAATTGCAGCATCCCAGTGCTGTGCCGTGGATTGCGTCCAATCTTGCACCTCGCACTCTCTGACTTTCGACCGCAATCGGCCTAACATGGAAACCAGTCCGATGCCACGGCCAGTATCTCATTTCTTTTGGGGTTATTAGCTTGGCAACAACCAACATGGTCTGGATAGGCCAGGCAAGGACTGTCTCAACGGCCTCAAATCTCAAAGCTAGCTCTGCAACACCAGCAGCTGGCAATTTTGAATGTCTACAGGTGTGATGCGATCGATGCCGAGTCCTTTCGTCGCCTTCATTTTGCCCGCTGCCTCGAGTATCGTGTCCGCTGTGATGGGAGGTAGCGGTTCGGCTTCAGCGGCCGCGCGTGTGTGACGAAGCAGCTCCCTGGTAGCAGCGAGGTCTGGAGGGAACGGTGCCCACAACCTCTGGAACTCACGTCCCTTTTTATCCATGATGTCACGCGGATGGTACCGTACCAACTCTCCCGTCACCACCTCAAGAGCAGGTAGCGGCATGGGCTTGAGCGCCTCGTGTAAGACGCCGACTGCCTCTCTCCCTGTTGCCCAGCTCTGAAAGTCCTGCAGCGAAGAGAAAAACCGCCTGTCTCTGAACCCGTTGTGAACCCGTTGTGGAATCTTCTTGGCGCTCACCTCGTACGACTGTAGAACTGCAATGTCCTGCCGACCCTGGCCATGGAGTAGTTCCAACCATTTGTGCCAAGGCGGATTCCGTCCAGCACGAAGTGGTAGGTGGATTCTCTCAGGGCGGTCATCGCACAACTTGAGGCACGCATCACGATACTGTCGTACTTGGTGCGCACCATTGCTGCGTTCTGTGTGGCGACCAAGACCTGCGATCACTGTGTGGACTCGCGTCCACCGCTGGGCCTTTAGATCTCGTACATGCAACTGTCGCTTGTGCGGTGTCTCATGAACTTGTTTGACAGCCAACTTCGGCCCGATGGCCCGACTGACCCCGGTAAGCTTCGCACCGTGGTGGGCGCTGACAGCCGCTTCCAGAGTCCGCGCCCGTGCCGAGGACATTCCTGATGCCGTCGAAGTGAGTGTTGGGTTGAGCGAACAGGCTACGGAGGGCAGCATGGACGAGTGGACGTATTCTATACACTGGCCCCCCTGGAGCGAAAGCGACCTCCCGCCGACGTTGATCCGCGGGCCCCCAGGGATGGCAAGCGTGGCTTCGGGTGCGGTGTCTCCTGGGCAGAGGGTATGATAACCGTCGCTCTGCTGCTGATTACTGGCTACGGGGGGGCTGGCTCGAATTCGGGAGGGGGGGGGGTTTCAGACGCCGAATTGCGCCCAACGGGGGGGCGTCGCGTCAGCACCGCCGTGGCCACCCCGACTCTCGTCAAGCCCACGCCCACGGGAGGAGAGGGGGAAGGAGGAGGGTTAGGGCACGCCGGTTGGCCCTGGGCGCTGGCAGGAGCGAAGCAGCTCTCAACTGCCCGCGGATCTGTCTCGTCCCGCCAGTCTTCCAAATCAACATCAAAATCAGGGTCAGGGTGGGTGGCCAAGGCCCGCGTGGCCCCCTCTTCCACCTGCTGAAACTTGTTTGATTGAACGCAGTCCCCTAAGAAGTTCGTGAAACCGAGCGGCTCTAGCCTGTGCTGCCGAAAGCGTATCGACACCCTGGCGGGCGTTCGCAATGCTGCTTTTTGAGCCTTGGGTGGGCTCCTGGCGAGTGGGAGCCTCGAGCACCCGAGTCAGACATTGGAGCCCAGAGCCTCTAAGGTCTAGCTTGAGACCTACGTAGGGCTTCCAGGGCACATCTCTGACAACGGACGCATTGCGCTAATATGAGATCGCCACAGGGCAGCAAACAAGATAGTCAATGAGCGTATCCTTCTCACCCTTTTTCTGAGCACATGGGCCAGTGTTGCCTTCAGCTGTGCGCACAATGCCTCCAAGTTGTTGGGCAAATCTCGAGGCAGAGAAGACTTCTGGCGTCATATTGAAATCACCGATGGGAATCCATGGGAGTCGCACTGCAGCCAGCAGGCCACCAATCTTCTGAAAACGTCGTCTATTGGCTCCCGTCATCCCAAGCGACGGCAGCGCATAGACGGTGACAATGATGAGCTAATATCCAGACATGTGTACCACCGTCGCCACGAAGCCGTCCAGGGATGCCTGGTTGGGCTCTGAGAGATGTCCTGCTGCTACAGTCGTCTCGTGGAGCCTATGAACCTGTAGGTGGAACTGACTCATGAATAACTCTCCTCCTTCACTCGATCGTATTTCACCTTCATCTGTAGTCGCGCGTCCCGACCTCCGTGCTGGATTGTGAACCAGTCGTAGCTTGGCGGCCCTCGCTGACTTATCCCACTCTCGCAGCTCCGACTCATCGTGGCTACGAGTCCCCACATCTGGTAACGTTGTGAATTGGCCTGCATGAACTTCCACACCTTATCTGTAAGAGCCGTGAACAGTGACGTAAAACATAGATGTCACGGCTGTCTCCTCCTCCTCAGCAGGAAGCTGTTCCCCACAGAAGAAGGAGGCCGTGTCAACCGTCAAGCTGCACCAACAATTGCATCGCCCTTGCCCTTCAACTTGGACTTGGCGATGGCGGCGGCGAACTTAAGCTCGGACAGGCGAGCCGCCTCCGCCTGCAGCTGCTTCTCCTTCTCGGCCTTCTGCTCACTGGTCTCGGTGTCTGCAGCCGTGCTTCCAGGGGGAGGGGCCGAGGGCTTGCCCGTCCCCTCGGTCGAACCTGCTACCCCTGAGGACTGCCCTGCTGGTTCAGCGGGAGCTCCCGCCGCCGCTTCACCCGAGTCCTCCTTGCGCTTCCTGGCCAGCCGTTCGGCCAACTTGGCCTTGAGGTCCTTCGTGCGCGTGATCCAGTCGTTGATCTGCTTCTCTTTGCCCCAGAAGTGATCCTTCTCCTGCTGCAGCTCGTCCTTCAGCGCCTTGATGGCCTCGTCTGGGGTGGGCTCCGCGTCCGTAATGTCTTGACCCACTCCAGCCTGAAGAGCTTCGGGGCTCCGTCGACGGGCTCCTTGTCGGTGGTGCTGTCAAGGCCCTCGGCCTTGGACAGGGCCAGCGCTGCCGCCTTCTTCGCCGGCTCAGCTTCAGCCAGCTTGAGGGCAAGGTTCTGTTCTTGGGTCTCCGCTGCTGCCAGATTTGAGCGAAGCCGTAGAAGATATTGTACTGATTGTGCATGCATGTGTTCCAAGTTGCGAACTATGCTTTCCGCTTTCTTCAAGCCCTCGACAGGGGAATGACTCGAACTGGCGGCCTCCGCTTCACTCCCACGCCGCGAGATTTACGTGGTGAGGGTGGCCTTAAGAGTCGGGTCCTGCATGGCTTCCAATGCCTGAAGCAGCAAGTTGGTGACACCGCCGTCGGTCATACCACGGCCTTTGCCACTTCTGCGGCTCCCAGGCGATAATTACACTGCGAGACTTGAGGATGCTGGTGGGCTGGTTGTCACGGTACAGCTCGCCGTCCCAGCAGTCCTGGAAGTCGTCGTCGTCACTCTCGGAGAGAGTCACTTTGCTCTTGGGCTCGAACAGGATGATGGTCTTTGACAATCGGCGCTCTTCATCTTATTCAGCACAACGATCGAGTTCCACTCGCCCTTGTTGCAGGCGGTGCATCGGGTCCACAAGTCTTTGCATGGCGCCATTGCGAGAGGAATGGGAAAGGGGGCCTCTGTCTTGGTCGGTGGTCTGGGGGCCTGGCAAGGCCCAAACCAAAGTCCCTCAAGCACTGCGTAGAAGTGCAGAGGCAGGCACGTGAGATCACCTGAAACCTCTCGTTCCCGAAATTGCTTGAGAGGAGGGAGGATGGGGGAGGGAGGAGGGAGGAGGGAGGAGGGAAGAGGGAGGGGGGAGGATGGGGGGAGGGAGGAGGGCGGAAGGAGAAGGGAGGAGGGAGGGAGGAGGTAGTGAGGGAGGGAGGGAGAGAGGGAGGGCGGGAGGGAGGGAGGGAGGGAGGGCGGATGAGGAGGATGATGAGGAGGAGGAGCAAGAGGAGGAGGAGGAGGAGGCTGAGGAGGAGGAGGAGGAGGGGAATGAGGAAGATGAGGATGAAGATGAGGATGCGGATGAAAGTGCTGATGATGACGATGATGCTGCTGCTGCTGATGATGATGATGATGATGCTGTTGCTGATGCTGCTGCTGATGACGATGATGAAAATGATGATAAGGATGACGATGATGATGATGCTGATGCTGATGCTGTTGCTGCTGATGATGATGATGCTGATGCAGATGATGCTGCTGCTGCTGATGATGATGATGATGATGATGATGATGATGATGATGATGATGTAGACGATGCTGCTGCTGCTGATGATGTTGATGCTGATTATGATTATGCTGTTGCTGAGGACGTTGACGTCGTTGCCGTTGATGCTGATGCTGATGATAATGACGATGCTGATGATGGTGATGACGATGATGCTGATGATGAGGAGGATGCTTAGCAAGATGATGCTGCTGCTGATGAGAATGCTGCTGCTGATGAGGCTGATTATGATGAGGATGATGATGCTGATGGTGATGATGATGAGGAGGAGGAGGACAATGAGTAGAAGGAGGAGGAGGAAGAGGAGAAGGAGGAGGATGAGGATGATGGTGATGATGATGATGATGATGATGATGATGAGGAGGAGGAGGAGGAGGAGGAGGAGGAGGAGGAGGAGGAGGAGAGAGGAGAGAGGAGGGAGGAGGACAGAGAAGGGGACGAGGGAGGAGGGAGAAGGAAGAGGAGGAGGAGGAAGAGGAGGGAGAGGAGGAGAGGAGGAGGACGAGGAGGAGGGGGGGGGGGAGGAGAAGGAGGATGAGGAGGAGCAGGAGGAGGAGGAGGCGGAGGAGGAGGAGGAGGAGGAGCAGGAGGGGGAGGAGGAGGAGGAGGAGGAGGAGGAGGAGGAGGAATAACAACAATAATAATAGTAATGCTAATAATAATAATACTAATTATAATTATAATTATAAGAATGAGACGAATAATACGAATTAGCATACTAATCATACGAATGATTAGAAGACGAATGCAACGACGAATACGAAGACGAATCGTAATACGACTAATGTCAAGGATTAATACTAGTAGTGCGACGAATATCAACAATACGCATCATTAGAATAACAATGAGACAACTCATATTAATAACGAATAGTAACACGGATCAGCAATAATATTAACACTTGTAATGATACGAAAACTAATATTAATAAGAATACGAATGTTACTACAAAGAAGAATAATACGGTTATTAGTAATAATAATATTACGAATAAGAAGACGAATACTAATAATAAGAATAATAATGGGAATACGCAGAATCATAGCACGACTAAAAATGATAAGAATAATAGGAGGAGGAGAAGCAATACTAAGGATACGAATCCTACTAATAAGAAGAGGAGGAGGAGGAGGAGGAGGAGGAGGAGGAGGAGGAGGAGGAGGAGGAGGGGGAGGAGGAGGGAGGAGGGGGAGGAGGAGGAGGAGGCGGAGGGAAGAGGAGGGAGGAGTCGGAGAGAGCAGCAGGAGGAGGGAGAGGGAGAGAGGAGGATGAGGAGGATGAAGAGGAGGAGGATAAACAGAGAAGAGGGACGAGGGAGGAGGGATGTGGTGGGGGAGGGGCGTTCATGATGCTGCAGGAGTGTGGATGGGGGAGGGACCGGGACGTGGCGGGAGGAGGGAGGACAGCAGGAAGCTGAGGCGAAGCAGGGGGGGAGGAGTGAGGGGTGAAGAGTGAGGAGGAGTGAGCAGGAGGAGGGAGAAGGGAGGAGGGAGGAGGAGGAGGGAGGAGGAGGAGGGAGGAGGAGGAGGGAGGAGGGAGGAGGGAGGAGGGAGGAGGAGGAGAGAGGAGAGAGGAGGGAGGGGAGGGGGAGGGGGAGGAGGAGGAGGAGTAGAGGAGGAGGGGAGGAAGAGAGGAGGAGGAGGAGGAGGAGGAGGGGGAGGAGGAAGGAGGAGGAGAGGAGGAGGAGCAGGAGGAGGAGGAGGAGGTGGAGGAGGAGGAGGAGGAGGGGAGGGAAAACGAGACAGGCTCGGAGGCAGGAAGGGGCTGGAGACATTCTCGGAGACATTCTCTGGATGGGCGTGGCGGCCTGCGCAGGCCTCCAGCGAGCCGGAGGCGGCCGACTCGCCGCGCAGGGCGGGCACCTTCTGGGAGCTGCTGGCGCGCGAGGAGCCCCCGCGCCCTGCGGCGGCTGCCGCCATCTCCCTGCTTCGGACGCTGCGAGGCACAGGCCATCGACGCTGTCCAGGTCCTGCCTCTCCTCCTTCTCCCCCCCCCCCTCCTCTTCCTCCTCCGCCTCCTCCTCCTCCTCCTCCTCCTCCTCATCCTCATCCTCATCCTGATCATCCTCATCATCATCATCATCATCATCATCATCATCATCATCATCATCATCATCATCAGCATCATCACCATCATCATCATCATCATCGTCCCTCCTCCTCTTTTTCCCCCTTGCGTTCTTATTTATGATAAACAATTCCTCCCTGTCGCATCTCGAATCCAGTCGGAAGGGCGGGCTGGGCGTTTCGCTTGAGACGTCCATGCCGTTCATGATCTTGGAGCTTAGAAGATGGCGACAGTTTGACATACGGAGGACGGGGTGTTTCCAACATGTCGCTCTCGCCTTAACGTTGCGCATATTCGTTTCAAGACATGCAAGAGTTTCACGGACTGATGGCGGGCTTTTCTCGCCTTAGCGCCGCGCACGCTCGATTTAGGACTTTGCAAGTTTCGCGATTGAGGGCGGGTGTTTTTTTTGAATGTGGCCATCGCTTCAGCGCCGCGCACATCCGTCTTAACAGTTGCAAGCATCTCACGGATTGAAGGCGGGTCCTCTTCAAAATGTGGTTCTCGCCTGAGCGCCGCGCACGTTCGTCGTAAACATGTGCAAGAGTTTCACGGGCTCCCATGCTAACGTTTCAGAACTGGTGTTTTGGAATGGTCCAGGATTGTCAGGGCGCAACAGTTACGTTGATTCGTGGTGTTGAAGTCGCAGGAATGGCATTCTGGCGCGATTCAGGTTCGTCAAGACGCGATTGTCAGGTTGATTCGTGGCGTTGGAGTTCCGAGAGTGGTCTTTCGGCAGGCAACAGGATCTTCAAACGATTGTTTCCCGACGGGGCCCTTCCTTCAGTGGAAGTGCCACTTGCAGGGACTTATGAAGAGGGAACTTGGAGGGTGCGCTTATTCCAACATCTTTTAATGAGTCTTGGGTTTGCACTGGTCCTCCTCCTCCTCCTCCCCCTCCGTTCCTTACACATATTTTTCCCTGTCGCACCCCGAGGCCAGTTTGTAGGGCGGACCGGGCGTTTCGCCTGAGACTTCCTCACTGTTTATGATTCTGAAGCTTGGGAATTGGCAACAGTTTCACATATTGAGGGCGGGCCGTTTTCAAAATGTGGCTCTCGCCACAGCGCGGCGCACATTCATTTTAAGAATTTGCAAGAGTTTCACGGATTGAGGGGGGCCGTTTTCAATATGTGGCTCTCGCCTTAGCGCGGCGCGCATTCGTTCTAAGGATTTGTAAGAGTTTCCCGAATTCAGGGCGGGTCCTTTTCAAAATGTGGCTCTGGCCTTAGCGCCGTGCACATTCGTTTTAAGAATTTGCAAGAGTTTCACGGATTGTGGGCGAGTCGTTTTCCAAATGTGGCTCTCGCTTTAACGCCGCGCGCATTCTTTTCAAACATGTGCAACGGTTGCACGGATTTTGGGCGAGTCGTTTTGAAAATATAGTTCTCGCCTTAGCGCCGCGCACATTCGTTTCAAACATTTGCAAGAGTTTCACGTATTGAGGGCGGTTCCTTTTGAAAAGGGGGCTCTTGTCTTAGCGCCGCGCACATTCATTTTAATCATTTGCAAAAGTTTCACGGGTTCCCACCACCAACGTACCAGAAATGGTGTTTTGGAAGTTTCAGGGTTATGCAGGTGCAACAGTTATGTTCATTCGCTGTGTTTCAGTCCTAGGGATGGCTTTCTGGCATGATTCAGGATCGTCAAGGCGCAACAGTCAGGTTGATCCGTGGTGTTGGAATCCCGAGAATAGTGTTTTAGCATGTTTCAGGGTCTTCAAGCGGGTGTCTTCCAACGAGGAAGTTTCATCACTGGACATGGAGCCGTTGTAGGGGCCTATGACGAGGGAGCTTGGAGGGAGGGTTAATTCCAATATCGTTGATGATACTTGGGTTTGCACTGGTCCTCCTCCTCCTCCTCCTCCTCCTCCTCATCCTCCTCCTCCTCCTCATCCTCCCCCCCTCCCCCCTCTCCCCCCCTCCTCCCTGCGCGCACGACCGTGCTCCTGGACCCCCTCAGCGACATTCCGTGGCCAGGGCCTCCCGCCAATGGGCCGTTCTTTCAAAGTGGCTGCCTCCGCCGCCGCCGCCGCCGTCGTTGTCGCCGTCACCGTTGCCGTCGCCGTCACCGTCGACGTCGCCGTCGCCGTCGCCGCCGCCGTCGTCGTCGTTGTCGTCGTCGCCGTCGTCGAGCGTGGAGGGTCGAGGCTCGATGTGCCATGATTGAGGTTTCTGGGCGCTTGCTGGTTTTCTTTGGTCTCTGGAGGCCTCCAGAGTCGTTCTGGGGCCTCAGGAGATGTTTGTGGATCGCCAGAGGAGGTCGGCGTTGTCGTCGTTGTCGTCGTCGTCGTCGTCATCGTCGTTGTCATCGTCGTCGTCGTCGTCGTCATCGTCGACCTGATGAATTAGCCGTGGATGCCCAATTGCCGGGTTGCTGAGAAAATTGCCATGCTGCGAATCGCCGGCAAGTTGCTGCCCAGTTGTTGACGCTTGCCCTCGCAGCCTGATTGTCTTCGCACGGAGGCCAACGACTCATAACAATGCAGATTATTGCATATCTTCGCACGATCTGTCACACTATCATATCATTGCATTGTGCAGCATAGCATAGCTGCATAGCGTAACATTGCACAGCGTCGCATCACATGGCGTGGCGTTGCACCGCGTAGCGTCGTGTATGACGTTAACCAATGTATCGCATCGTGCAACGTCGCCCAGCACAGGGTAGCGTGTTAGAGCGTTGCGTTGCATAGCATCGGATGGCATACCATAGTGTTTCATTTCGCAACAACGCACTGCAGAGCAGTTGGTGCATCGCATAGCATGACATCGCACACCACAGTAGAATAGTACTGCATTTGCATTTGCATTTGCATTTGCATGTGCATTTGCATTTGCATTTGCATGTGCATTTGCATTTGCATTTGCATTCGCATTTGCATTTGCATTGCATTGCATTGCATTGCATTGCATGTAATCGCATAGCACGTGATTCGCTATAGCTACATTTGGTAGCGTGACAACGCATAGCGTATCAAGCATGCCTGTATAATTGCAATGCATCGCATCTCATGACATATCATTGCAGGGTGCACGATATCCATGCATGCACAACCCGGCATGGGTGTGTCGTTCCACACCTTAACATGACATTACTTCTAACAGCAAGCGCAATCAACTGCGAGCCACACGAGGCAATGTAGAGCCAAGACATCTTTGCTGTGCCTCCCCCATTTGTTGATGCTCGAGAAACTGCCTCCTGGGTGCTCTCTTGAGCCATCAGGGGGTTGCCTTGAGGCCTCAAAGGCCCACTGGAAGCCAACGCGGGGCAAGAAGGCGACACGGAAACTGATACGCCTCCCGATTGTTTTGGGTACTCAATGGTACCCTTGGGAGGTCTGGGGCCTGCTTGAGAGCCATCTTAGAGACTTCTTGGGGCCTCTTGGAAGCATGGTGGTGCCATTTGGACCAGCCCGAGCTGTTTTTCTCCATCTTTGTTGGTCGTCTGGGGCAATTCTTCTGGGGCCATCTTGGGGCGGAGCCATATTGGGGCAGGACGGACCGACACTGTGACCACCTGCGACCACCCCTGTCCAGACCCTGGGGAGGGTCCCCGAAGGGAGGAAGGGATTCCTCTGGAATAGCTCATTCGCCAAAACAAGTATGCCCAGATGGCTGGTGGGCCTCTGTCCCTCGGAAGTACGTGTGGCTAACCAGGGGCAACAGGACCTACGCTAACGGCGATGCAGGTAACGGCGATCAGCTTTCGGTATCGCAGGTGGGGATGGTTCGTGGCCGACCCCTCTGTAAGAAAGGCTTGCTCGTGTATTCCTGCAGTTTGTTCTGCGCGAGTTCAGCGTCGCAAGAACAAGATTCCCAACATCGCCGTCAAGCGACATCGCCGTCAGCGTGGCCTTGGCTTGCTTCCTGGCATCCGCAGCCACCTTGGCCCGAGCGGGCCTGCACAGGAGATCCCTCAGCTCGCTCCCGGGCCTGCGGCAGGCCATGTCCGCGGCGGTGCCCGCCCTCCCCGCAGCCCACGCGCCCCATCCCGGCAGCCCCGCCGTGGCTTCGGCGGCTCCGGGAGGTGTTGGGCGTCGCGTCAACGGAGAGGCGATGCATTGGGGGGGGGGGGGGCAGCGAGGGCTGCAGGAAAGGGCCCCTCAGGGCCCCTGAAAGGGGCCCCTCCGGGCCCCCAAAAGGGGGCCTTCAGGGACCGAGGAGTGCACCTCTCTTCCCCCCCTTGATCGCCCCCCCATTAATTGACGCCCAGAGGTGGCGCCGTGGCTGCCGTCGCGGCGGCCACAGCAGCCGCCATGCTGACGTCGCCCCCGGCCCCAGCCTCTGTGTCCGAGCCGATCGCCAGTGCCTTCACCCAGGCAGCCCCGACGACTGCAGCCCCAAGGGACCCGACCGCAGCCACGACGGCCAGCCCGGTGACCTACCAGTGGGCGCCGCCCGACGCCTCGCCAGCTGCACCACAGCCGGCAGCCCAGGCGGCATGGCACGCCGTGGCAGCCCCGCGCACGATAGTTGCCGTTCCGCGGCAGGCCGTGCCGGTGCAGCAACAGCTGGGGCCAGTGGAGAGCACGGAGGCGCCCACGGCGCACGCTCCGTCTGCTGGAGTCTCCGCCGGAGTCTCCGCTGGAGTCTCCGCTGCGACGATTGCCGCCAGCGAGGCTGCGCCCACGCCCGTTGTGGTGGCGACCGGCGCGGAGGCCTGCGCCGCCGCGAGGCTGGCCCAGGCTGCCATGACCCAGCGACCGCAGCAGCAATACCCGGCCGCCTCCGCTGGCGCTGCAGCCCAGCCGCTGGCAGCGGCCACCGCCCAGGAGCCGCGCCAGGCCCACCAGCTCCGGCCCGTGGCTTCCTTCGTGCCCGTGACGCTGCGGCCCTCCGCCAGCGCCGCGTCCATCGTAGCGGCGCCCGTGCACGGGCCGGCAGTGTACGCCGCCGACGTGCTCCGCCACGGGGAGGTGGTGCCCGTGGCGCTGGCTTCGCGGCCCCTGTGCCCAACTTTCGCGCATGCACCAGTGGTGGTTGCGGCAAGCGCGGCTGCGGCCCACGCGGGCCCGCTGCCCCCGTCCATGCTGTACTCGTTCTATCCCAAGGCGCAGCAGGAGGCGGCGGAGAAGGTCGCGGTGCTCGCCGTGCCAGAGGGGCAGCAGAAGGTGAAGGTGGTGCGGAAGCAGAAGGGCGCGTGCCTGTGCTGAAGGAGCGCGGGCTAACGTCGACGCTCTGAATGCTGAATGAGTGCCTGTGGCATCGTAGGAACGTTTGTTTTCGTCTACATTCCCCGTGCCGACCCCGTGCTCCTCTCCCCTCTGCTCTCGTATTGGCTCTCCCTTCGCCGCCGCCCATCGGTATTTTACCCCGCTGGAGCACGTGCGGCGGAATACTTCGCCGCTGATAATGTTTTGTGCGTGCAGGCATGCAGGGCCAATGCTTATTAATTCGCAGGTGCATGCCGAGGGGGAGAGGCCTCTTTCGGCATGATTCATGAAAGTGGTGGCAACAATTGAGAGCTCTCCCCGTGTGTGTGTGCAATGCTTCGAGCACGGTTCGGGCGCGACGATTGGAGCACCAATGCGTGCCGTCCAACAAGTGGCTGAGCCTTCCTCCAGCTCGATCTGATCCTCCTCATCATCTTCTTCCCTCCCCTCGTGCTCCCACTCCCACCCCCTAGACCTCCGACGTCGTGTGTCCCCGAATAGCTCGTCTGTGAGGGTCCCGTATAGTTCTTCCAAGAAGCCGAGTGCGGGGATGGCTAGATTTGGAATCGGCCGGGCGCCTTGGTCTCCCAAGGCCCCTCACTTTCTCCCGTGGGCTCTCGTGGCCTCACATCGTATCAATGTGAGTGTTATGTGTTGCATCTGTAATCGCATTTGTGTTAACATCCGTAGTAGTAGTAGTAGTAGTAGTAGTAGTAGTAGTAGTAGTAGTAGTAGTAGTAGTAGTAGTAGTAGTAGTAGTAGTCGTAGTAGTAGTAGTAGTAGTAGTAGTAGTAGTCGTA
>CAUYUJ010012148.1:0-18806 GCA_963575745.1 Prorocentrum cordatum | reverse complement strand
AGATGTCCTCTCTATTCGCACAGTCGGATGTCGTAGCTGGGCGTAACATTACATGGCATAGCATGGTGGTGAAGATCAACGCGTAGCCTGACATAGCATGGCGTGGCCACGCCCCCAAATGGGGGGGGCACGCTTCTGCGGCCCAAAAAAAACGAATCAACACCGAATGTGGAATCACTTCCAATGGTTTTCCGGGGGCATGTTCTAAATTTGTGGGCCTATTTGGAAGGTCCGAAAATCATGCCGTGGCATGGCACTGGAAATAATGACGCCACCGCTGCAGCGGGAGCACGATTCGGAACGAGCGGAAGCGCGGTAATGAGGCCAACCCTGCAGCGGGAGCACGATTCGGAGCGAGCGGAAGCGCGGAAAGGAGGCCACCGCTGCAGCGGGAGCACTATTCGGAACGAGCGGAAGCCCGAAAATGAGGCCAGCGCATTGCGAAAAATGCAAAGTGAAAACCCAGTTCCCGGGAATCCGGTGAAAAAAACCGTACGCGGAGGGGTCCCAGATATCTTCTGGACGTCATCAGGGGAGAGAGGAGAGTAGTATTCGTATTGTGCAATTGTAGAACAGGGAGGAGGGCACGAGAAGAGGATGAGGAGGGAGAGCGAGGAGGGGGGCGAGGAGGGAGGGCGAGAAAGAGGGAAGAGGAGGATGAAGAAGGCGGGGGAGAGGGGAACACCACAAGAAGAGAAACGGAGGGATATACATGTGTATATGTATATATATACATATACATATATATATATATATACATATATATACATACATATACATATACATATACATATACATATACATATACATATACATATACATAAACATATACATACAGACAAACATACATACATACATACATACACGCTTGCATGCATGCATGCATGCGTGCATGCATGCATGCATATCTGCATACATACATATATACATACAACTATACATACATACATGCATGCACACATGCATGCATGCATACATACATGCATGCATGCATACATACATACATACATTCACACATACCTGCATGCATATATGCATGCATACATATATACGTGCATATCTAGAAAAGCGCGTGCGAGAGAGAGGGGGAATAGCAACTACAAAAACAATTACTTACTGCGTGGAGCTCCCCATATGTGCATATCATGTTTTATGTCATGCCGTGGTGAGCGTCTGTTCATGAGCGGTCGACTACAATAGCGCGTCCACGTGGGCGACAGGGCCGACGAAGACGAGTGACCCCTAATGCGAGTGATTGCGTATGAGTCTGAGTGAGCTTTGAGTACGGTTGAATGCGAGCCTCTTCCTCTTCATCCCCCCTCCTCAGCTGCCAGGCCTTCCCCTTTTTCAGCCCGCGGTAGCTTTGGAGCTTCCCACATGCGCATATGTTGTAGGATCGTTGGCAGTGGGATATGTAAGACGAGCGTTTAGCCACACAAGGCCATAAGTGCATGTCATGTTGGAGGATAGTGCCACGGTGAGCATTTCCAACGATCCCCGCACACAACCACAGCCCCCCCCTGGCAGTCACCCCCTGTGAATATATATATATATATATATATATATATATGTCCTGGACTTCAGAACAAACGTTATGCTCGCGTCAAGGACCTTCGAGCAAAGCGCCCTGCTCCTCCTCCTCCTCCTCCTCCTCCTCATCCTCCTCCTCCTGCTCCTCCGCCCCATCCCTTCTCCTGCTCCTGCTTCTCCTCCTCATCCTCCTGTTCCCCCTCCCCCTCCGCACCCCCACTGGGCGCCGGCGGTAAACCGTCAACCTTTCTTACCGCCGGGGGACTCGTAGAGCTTCCTGACAATATATAATGTCGAAAAAATTGCAGAGAACGCATAGTTTTTCAGCCCAAGCGATTTCAGACCTCTCGATGCAACAGCCGAACGCCCCCTGCTTCTGGATTGTGTTATCCACGAGCTCTGTAGCTCCTACAGGCCATGTTACGCGCGTAAATCGACAGCACCTCTCGAGATGACTCAAACAATACAAATAGTTTGGCAAACCTAGCTCGAGTATCAGACCGAGTTCAGACCTCTGAATGAAACAGGCGGACGCGTCTGATGTCTCCGAATCGATTCCTGTGCCCCCTTACAGCCCGAGTTAAGTGCAGAAAACCAACAGCACCTCTCAGGAAGACTCGAACAATACGAATAGTTTCGCGGACCTAGTTCATGCAGCAGACCGAGTTCGCTCTGGATTCGACAGGCGGACGCGCCTGTTGTCTCCAAATCGATTCCTCTGACTACCAGCACTGTAGCCCCCCTACAGCCCGAGTTAAGTACAGAGAACCGACAGCACCTCTCAAGATGACTCGGACAATACGAACAGCTTCGCGAATCTAGGGCTAGCAGACCGAGTTCAGAGCTCTGGATTCAACAGACGAACGCGACTGATGATTCTGAATCGGTTTCTGTAAGCATCAGCTCTGTAGCTGTCATATAGCTCGAGATAAGTACAGAAAACCGAGAGCGCCTGTCAAGATGACTCGAATAATACGAATAGGTTTGCGGACCTAGCTCGCCTAGCAAACCGAGTTCAGACCTCTGGGTGCAACAGACGAACGCGCCTGATTATTCTGAATCGATAAGGTGTGCTTACCAGCTCTGTAGCTGTCCCGTATCTCGAGTTAAATCCAATATGTCGAGAGCGCATATCAAGATGACTCGAAACGGCCGATCCCGCCTGGACGCTTTTTGGCAGTAAAAGGTACCCGATCGAGCTGAGATCAAGATGGCGAGCGGGAATAAGATCGAATATCACGGGAAAAAATACTAGAGCTCTAAAGAATGGGTGAATTTCGAGAACAAAATTTTTAACCGACCAAAAGTCACCAAAAGGAACTGGGCGCCGGCGGTAAATCGTCAACCTTTCTTACGGCCGGGGGACTCGTAGAGCTTCTTGACAATATATAATGTCGAAAAAATTGCAGATAACGAGTTGTTTTTCAGCCCAAGCGATTTCAGACCTCTCGATGCAACAGCCGAACGCCCCCGATGCTTCTGGATTGTCTTCTGTACGAGCTCTGTAGCTCTCCTACAGCCCGAGTTACGTGCGCAATCGACAGCAACCCTGAAGATGACTCGAACAATACGAATAGTTTGGAAAACCTAACTCGAGTATCAGACCAAGTTCAGGCCTCTGAATGCGACAGGCGGACGCGTCTGATGTCTCCGAATCGGTTCCTGTGATTACCAGCCCTGCAGCCCCCCCTACACCCGAGTTAAGTGCAGAAAACCGACAGCATCTCAGGATGACTCGCACAATACGAATAGTTTCGCGAACCTAGTTCGGGCAGCAGACCGAGTTCCGAACTCTGGATTCGACAGGCGGACGCGCCTGATGTCTCCAAATCGATTCCTGTGACTACCAGCACTGTAGCCCCCCCACAACCCGAGTTAAGTACAGAAAACCGACAGTACCTCTCAAGATGACTCGAACAATACTAATAGTTTTGCGATTGTAGAGCGGGCAGCAGACCGAGTTCAGAGCTCTGGATTCAACAGACAAACGCGACTGATGACTCTGAATCAGTTTCTGTAAGCATCAGCTTTGTAGCTGTTATATAGCTCGAGTTAAATACAGAAAACCGAGAGCGCATGTCAAGATGACTCGAAGAATACAAGTAGGTTTTCGGACCTAGCTCGGCTAGCAGACCTACCTCTCGATGCAACAGACGAACGCGCCTGATTATTCTGAATCGATAAGGTGTGCTTACCAGCTCTGTAGCTGTCCTGTATCTCGAGTTGTCCAATATACCGACAGCGCGTATCAAGATGACTCGAAACGGCCGATCCCGCCTGGACGCTTTTTGGCAGTAAAAGGTACCCGATCGAGCTGAGATCAAGATAGCGAGCGGGAATAAGATCGAATATCACGGGAAAAAATACTAGAGCTCTAACGAATGGTTAAAGTTCGAGAACAAAATTTTCAACCGACCAAAAGTCACCAAAAGGTCCGTCGAGATTTTTCTTGCCAACTAGCTCTCCAGCGCCCCCGAATTACTCTTAAGCTTCCAGCAATAACTTGCTCAGGGAAGCTCTACGAGTTATTACTCTTAAGCTTCCAGCAATAGTTTGCTAAGGGAAGCTCTACGAATTACTTTGTCTCTTAAGGCCGGGTCGGCCAACTAGCTCCACCCCGCGCCGGAATTCCTCTGGCTCATCGATGCCGAAGAGTTCTACGTACCAGCTCCACCCGCGCCGGAATTCCTCAAGCTCATTAGTGTCGATGCAGAAGAGCTCTACGAGGTATGACGAAGAGCTCTACGAGGTACGAAGAGCTCTACGGGAAACTGAAAGCAAAACAAAACCCAGGTCACCACTTCTTAGCGTCCAAAACCCGGAGAGCGAAGAGACCCTCTGGCACGGATCTGGGCCGGAAATGCCTCGTAGAGCTCTTCGGCATCGATGAGCCAGAGGAATTCCGGCGCGGGGTGGAGCTAGTTGGCCGAACCGGCGTTAAGAGACAATGTGATGACCTGGGGTCGGTTTTGCGAATATTTGAAAGATATTAAACATTTATTTTGAGAACCGGTATTTTTCTCACGCGCAATGGGTTATGCCGCGCCTGCAGTTAAATTCTTAGGCCCGTAGGTGCAATATTACTATAAAGACTTGCAGGAACTGACGTTCGAAAAAACAGAAAAACGTGACTGGGCGCCGGCGGTAAACCGTCAACCTTTCTTACCGCCGGGGGACTCGTAGAGCTTCCTGACAATATATAAGGTCGAAGAAAAATTGCAGAGAACGAGTAGTTTTTCAGCCCAAGCGATTTCAAGACCTCTCGAGCAACAGCCGAACACCCCCGATGTTTCTGGATCGTCTTCTGTACGAGCTCTGTAGCTCTCCTACAGCGCGAGTTACGTGCGTAAATCGACAGCAACCCTGAAGATGACTCGAACAATACGAATAGTTTGGCAAACCTAGCTCGAGTATCAGACGAAGTTCAGGCCTCTGAATGCGACAGGCGGACGCGTCTGATGTCTCCGAATCGATTCCTGTGATTACCAGCCCTGCAGCCCCCCTACAGCCCGAGTTAAGTGCAGAAAACCGACAGCATCTCAGGATGACTCGAACGATACGAATAGTTTCGCGAACCTAGTTCGGGCAGCAGACCGAATTCCGAGCTCTGGATTCGACAGGCGGACGCGCCTGTTGTCTCCAAATCGATTCCTGTGACTACCAGCACTGTAGCCCCACCCCACAACTCGAGTTAAGTACAGAAAACCGACAGCACCTCTCAAGATGACTCGAACAATACTAATAGTTTTGCGATTGTAGAGCGGGCAGCTGACCGAGTTCAGAGCTCTCGATTCAACAGACAAACGCGACTGATGACTCTGAATCAGTTTCTGTAAGCATCAGCTCTGTAGCTGTCATATAGCTGTCAGAAAACGGAGAGCGCCTGTCAAGATGACTCGAATAATACGAATAGGTTTGTGGACCTAGCTCGGCTAGCAGAGCGAGTTCTGACCTCTGGATGCAACAGACGAACGCGCATGATCATTCTGAATCGATAAGGTGTGCTTACCAGCTCTGTAGCTGTCCTGTATCTCGAGTTAGTTCAAAATACCGACAGCACGTATCAAGATGACTCGAAACGGCCGATCCCGCCTGGACGCTTTTTGGCAGTAAAAGGTACCCGATCGAGTTGAGATCCAGATGGCGAGCGGCAGTAAGCTCGAATATCACGGGAAAAAATACTAGAGCTCTAACGAATGGTTAAATCTCGAGAACAAAATTTTCAACCGACCAAAAGTCACCAAAAGGTCCGTCGAGATTTTTCTTGCCAACTAGCTCTCCAGCGCCCCGGAATTACTCTTAAGCTTCCAGCAACAACTTGCTAAGGGAAGCTCCACGAGTTATGCCCTTCCTCACGATCCCCCGCCTCCTCCTCCTCCTGTTCCTCCTCCTCATCCTCGTTCCTGTCATTTCCCTCCCTGTTGAGTCCAGAAACAGGCGAACCGCCTGAGACATCCCCACAATATGGCCGCGAACGTGCCCGTGCAACCACCCCTGGCGGCTCCCCTTAGGGGTGCCGAAATCAGAGCCCCGCCTGAGACATCCTCACAATCTGCTCTCCAAGCGAAGGACGTTGAGCCCAGAAACAAGCAAACCGCCTGAGACATCCCCACAAAATGGCCGCGAACGAGCCCGTGCAACCACCCCTGGCGGCTCCCCTTAGGGGTGCTGAAACCAGCGCCCCGCCTGAGACATCCTCACAATCTGCTCTCCAAGCGAAGGATGTTGAGCCCAGAAACAAGCAAACCGCCTGAGACATCCCCACAAAATGGCCGCGAACGAGCCCGTGCAACCACCCCTGGCGGCTCCCCTTAGGGGTGCTGAAACCAGCGCCCCGCCTGAGACATCCTCACAATCTGCTCTCCAAGCGAAGGATGTTGAGCCCAGAAACAAGCAAACCGCCTGAGACATCCCCACAAAATGGCCGCGAACGAGCCCGTGCAACCACCCCTGGCGGCTCCCCTTAGGGGTGCTGAAACCAGCGCCCCGCCTGAGACATCCTCACAATCTGCTCTCCAAGCGAAGGATGTCGAGCCCGGAAACAAGCAAACCGCCTGAGACATCCCCACAAAATGGCCGCGAACGAGCCCGTGCAACCACCCCTGGCGGCTCCCCTTAGGGGTGCTGAAACCAGCGCCCCGCTTGAGACATCCTCCAAATCTGATGTGTGTTGAATAAGTCTGAGTATCAGTAGGTCTGAGTATGAGTATGCCTGAGTATGAGTAAGTCTGTGTATGAGTAAGTCTGTGTATGAGTAGGTCTGGGTATGAGTAGGTCTGTGTATGAGAAAGTCTGTGTATGTGTACGTCTGGGTATGAGTAATTCTGAGTATGAGTAATACTGTGTATGAGTGTGGTATGAGTAAGTCTGTGTATGAGTACGTCTGGGTGTGAGTAAGTCTGTGTATGAGTAAGTCTGTGTATGAGTATGTCTGAGTGTGAGTAAGTCTGAGTATGAGTAGGTCTGAGTATGAGTAAGTCTGAGTATGAGTAAGTCTGAGTATGAGTAGGTCTGAGTATGAGGAAAGAGGAGGAGGGGAGGAGGAAAGAGGAGGAGGGAGAGGGAGTAGGAGGCGTCCAAGTAATAATTATTCACTGCGTGGAGCTCCCCATATGTGCATCTACTCGCATGGACCTGTCCGCCGTGAATGTCTAGGCGCAAGAGCTTTCGAATATTAACGGGCTTCAGTTGTGACGGTCTGGACATCAATCTAACTGCGAATGAATTGGAGTGTGAATGAGCCTCAGTAGTATGAGCGCGTCTCTGTGCATGAGCCTGGGGCCTCCTGGGGCCTCCTGAAACCTACTGGGGCTTCCTGGGGTCTCCAGGAGCCTCTTGGGACCTCCTGGGACCTCCTAGGAAGGTTTCGTGCCCCAGGGGAGGCGCAATCTATAGCAACAGACGTACATAAAACATTGCGGATTAGAGCCACAGGAGAAGGGCAATCTATAGGAACACGCGTAAAACACCAAGGACTCGTGCCCCAGGAGAGGCCCAATACATAGGAACATGAGTAAAACATTTAGGATTGTGTACACAGGAGAAGGACCATCTATAGAAACATACGTAGAACATCAAAGAATCGTGCTCCAGGTGAGGCCCAATCGATAGGAGCATACGTAAAACACATGGGATTGGAGCCACTCCTGTTGCCTTCTGAGGCCTCCTGCTCCTGGGGCCTCTCGGGGCCTCCTGTTGCCTTCCGAGGCCTCCTGGCGCTTCCTGTTGTCTCCTGGGGTCTCCTGTGGTTTCCTGAGGCCTTCTGGAGCTTCCTGGGGCCTCCTGGAGCCTCTTGGGACATCCTGTGGCCTCTTGAGTCTTTCTGTGGCCTCCTGATGCCTCCTGGGACCTCATGTGGTCTCCTGGAGCCTCCTGGAGCCTGTTGGAGCCTCCTGTGGCATCCTGAGAAGAATCTGCCCCCACGAGCCTGGCCACCAAAACTAGCAAACCGATCGAGACATCCTCAAAATCTGGCCCACCTGGGGGGTGAAAATGAGCGCCTCGCTCGAGACATCCTCCAAATCTGCTCCGAAAGCGAAGGATGTTGGGCACAGAAACAGGCAAACCGCCTGAGACATCCCCACAAAATGGCCGCGAACGAGCCCGTGCAACCACCCCTGGCGGCTCCCCTTAGGGGTGCTGAAATGAGCGCCTCGCTCGAGACATCCTCCAAATCTGCTCCGAAAGCGAAGGATGTTGGGCACAGAAACAGGCAAACCGCCTGAGACATCCCCACAAAATGGCCGCGAACGAGCCCGTGCAACCACCCCTGGCGGCTCCCCTTAGGGGTGCTGAAATGAGCGCCTCGCTCGAGACATCCTCCAAATCTGCTCCGAAAGCGAAGGATGTTGGGCACAGAAACAAGCAAACCGCCTGAGACATCCCCACAAAATGGCCGCGAACGAGCCCGTGCAACCACCCCTGGCGGCTCCCCTTAGGGGTGCTGAAACCAGCGCCCCGCCTGAGACATCCTCACAATCTGCTCTCCAAGCGAAGGATGTTGGGCCCAGAAACAGGCAAACCGCCTGAGACATCCCCACAAAATGGCCGCGAACGAGCCCGTGCAACCACCCCTGGCGGCTCCCCTTAGGGGTGCTGAGTATGAGTAAGTCTGTGTATGAGTAAGTCTGTGTATGTGCACGTCTGGGTATGACTAATACTGTGTATGAGTAAGTCTGTGTATGAGTAAGTCTGTATATGAGTATGTCTGAGTGTGAGTAAGTCTGAGTATGAGTAGGTCTGAGTATGAGTAAGTCTGAGCATGAGTAAGTCTGTGTATGAGCAAGTCTGAGTATGTCCGACAGGAGGGGAGGAGAAAAGAGGAGGAGGAAGGAGGAGTAGGAGGCGTCCAAGTAATAACAATAACCCCATCTTAGGATATGGGGAACAAGAACCCCATCTTAGGATATGGGGAACAACAACAACAACAACAACAACAGCAACAACAACAACAACAACAACAACAACAACAACAACAACAACAAGAGCAGCAGCAGCAGCAACAACAACAAGAGAGAGAGAGAGAGGAAAAGACGAGACAAGAGAGAGCAGACAAGAACAGATACACGAGACGTGAGATTCAAGACACGAGACACGAGACACGAGACCGCAGACAGAAGAAACGAGGCACGAGGCACGAGGCACGAGACACGAGACACGAGACATGAGACATAAGGCACGAGGCAAGAGGCACGAGGCACGAGGCACGAGCTGCGAGACACGGGAAACGAGACAAGAACCACGAGACGTAAGGCAAGAGGCACGAGGCACGAGGCACGAGCCATGAGACACGAGACACGAGCCACGAGACACGAGACCAGAGGCACGAGGCACGAGGCACGAGGCACGAGACACGAGACACGGGACACGAGTCACGAGACAAGAGCCACGAGCCACGAGCCACGAGCCACGAGACAGGAGACAGGAGACACGAGGCATGAGGCACGAGGCAAGAGGCACGAGGCACGAGGCACGAGGCACGAGGCACGAGACACGAGACACGAGACATAAGGCACGGGACACAAGACACGAAACACAAGACACGAGCCACGAGCCACGAGACTCGAGACAAGAGACACGAAACACGACACTCAACAGACGAGGCACGAGGCAAGATATATTCTACCCCGCCGCGCGTCAGAGGCAGTCCGCACGCGCGCTCGGGCAAGCAGGGCGGAGGCATCGCTAAGTGTTCTGCAGCAAGAACGGGAAAAAAAGGGGCAGGAGGAAGCGGCCGCGGGGCGGAGGATAGGATAGGGAGAGCGCTCATGCGGTAGGGACCGCTGCGGAGCGGCCGGGGCGGCCGGCCAGCGCTGCACACCTGGCAGCGGGCGTGGGGCGGCGCCGCGGCCGCACCCGGGGGGCCGGGGCAGAGGCTGCAATGGCGCGCAGAGGACGCACAACGATGGCAAGCGCAGAGCCATGGCAACGATGTCCCCGTGCAGCGGATCAGGCGGGAGGTGGCGGCGCCCCAGGCGGCAGGAGGCGGCGGGACAGGTGCCGGGCGGGGTGCGGCGACTCGGCGACCGGGGAAGCGGTGGAGGCCCAGGGCCAGCCGGAGGGGGCGGCGGCGGGGGTGGGCAACCACTGGCGTCCCGGGTGGCCGTGCACTGAGCCGGCGGACAAGCAGAGTGCGTCCGCGCGCTGGCCGGAGCTGGCGAAGCGCCGGGCAGGGCAGCGAGAACTCGAGCCCCGGCCGGTGCGAGGCGCGAGCAACCTTGGATGATCAAACTGTTCTTTGAAGGCTGGTCCGAGGCTCCGGCAGAGAGGAGGGGCAGGAGAGGGAGAAGGGGGATGAGGGCGAGTGGCACCCCGCTCCAGGGGCACGAGACAAGAGGCACGAGACTTGAGAAACGATAAGCGAGGGATACCGACTGGAGAGGGAGAACGAAGAGAAGGAATTGTGAAGAGGAAGGAGACAGGAAAAGAAGGAGATGGAAGAGGGAGCGAAGGGGGGAATGCAAGGAGGGAGGGAAGTCGAGGATAGGGAGGGAGAGGATGAAAGAAGGGGGAAGAGCAGAGGGACGCGGAGAACGGTGAAGATGGAGAGGGAGAGGAAGACTAGCAGGAGGCTTAGGCTTAGGAGGAGGGAGTGCGGATGGTGTGAAGAACGAAGAGGGAAGGTGATGATCAGGACGATGGTAAGGCAAAAAATGTAAAACTACTAATTGACGTGTAAATTTGCGGGGCCAGTTCTTCCATCGCACTTTTCGCAACATGTCGTACTCCTTGACCAGTCGACCAATTTGGATAGTGCCACCATGCTATGCCAAAGCCGCGGAATCTAAGTTATCTCCCGCGTGAGGGTTTCGCGCCAGTCCTTGCGACCCAGCCTTTCACCAGGTCAAAAAACGGTCACAATTCGCCGGCCCAACGGGCCAGAGGCGTGCTAAGATCTCCGGTAACTGGTTAACAATTTTCTAGTTCGCGCGCGCGGGGCGGCCCCTGGGGGTCCCCGGACGAAAAGTACCCCGACCAGGTCCCGGCCGGTCCCCGGCGCGGGGCGGCCCCTGGGGGTCCCCGGACGAAAAGTACCCCGACCAGGCCGGGTCCCGGCCGGGTCCCGGCCGGGTCCCGGCCGGGTCCCCCCGAGCGCTCCATGAGCGCACCAACAGGGCTCCGAGACGTCCCCGAGAGCCCCAAGAAAGGCCAAGAGGCCCCCAAGAGGCCCCCAAGATGGTACACGAGGGGTCCGACATGCCACAAGATCGCTCCAAGACGCCCAAGATAGCCCCCAGACGCCCCAAGAGGCCTCCAAGAGCACTCCCAATAGGGCCCCCGGAGGCAAAAATCATTGTTTTTCCATAGGTTTTTGAGAGATTTTGGAGCTTCCACCTTTTCGGCTTCCCGACGCCCCAAGACGGCCCAAGAGGCCCCCAAGATCGCCCCAAGAGGGCCCAAGAGGCACCCAAGAGGGCCCCAAGATGGCCCAAGAGGGCTCGAAGACGGCCCAAGAAGCCTCCAAAACGGTCCAAGAGGGCCCCAAGAACGCCCCCAAAGGGGCCCCAGAGAGGGAACACGAAACAACATTTCGAGCCCTCGGCCCTAAGAAGCCCCTACGAGGCCCCTAAGAGGCCCCAAGAGGCCCCCACGGGGCCCTCAGGAGGCCCCCAAGAGTCCCCCAAGCGGCCCCAGGAGGCCCCCCAAATGCCCCCCCGAGCGCCCCAGGAGTGCCCCAAGCGGCCCCAGGAACCCCCAAAGCGCCGCATTGACACCAGGCCCTCGGGCAAACGGCAGACATGAGACTGTATGGGCCGGCGGAATGAGCGAAGCGATTAAATAAACTACAATCAACGAGGGAACCTGGCATACAATCGTTTGGTACGCAAGCCGTCCAGATGACGGTAGGTATACCACAACTAGAAATGAATGCTTCCACCCGCACAACTGTCTGGTGGAAAGTTCCAACTAGCCATGTCTCCCAAGCCCTCCTGACAGAAAGCTGTTCGAATGATACCCCTGGTGTTACATAGCTTCTGCATCCCGAGGCAAAAAAGACTCCACAGGGTCCCCAGCGGTCTCCGGCCGAACCCTCCTGCCACCCAGGAGAACCAGTCTTCAGGAGCCACCGAGCACGTCCAAGGGCGTGCATCCGAGGGCGTGGCCAACATCCGCCTTGTTCGTCCCTCCCCGGCGCGGGCGGCCGCCTCCTCCAGGGTCATGTCCTGCGGGATGCCGCCGACGAAGATCTTGCTGGCCTGGATCGACGGGAGCCTCCTGGACTGGGCTGCGGGCTGGTGCTCATCGCCTGCCGGGGGATATCCTCCTCCTCCTCCTCCTCCTCCTCCTCCTCTTCCTCCTCCTCCTCCTCCTCCTCCTCCTCAACCTCCACCTCAACCTCCAACTCCTCCTCCTCCTCCTCCACCTCCACCTCCACCCCACCTCCACCTCCACCTCCTCCTCCTCCTCCTCCTCCACCTCCTCCTCCTCCTCCTCCTTCTCCTCCTCCTCCTCCTCCTCCATCCTCCCCCTCCATTCCTCATCCTTCTAAACAACTCCTCCCTGTCGCACCCCGAGACCGGTCGGAAGGGCGGGCCATAAGTTGCGCCTGAGACTTCATCACCATTCATCAGCCTGAAGCGTAAAACTTGGCAACAGTTTCACAGATGGAGGGCAAGTCGCTTCCGAAGTGTGACTCTCGCCTTAGCGCCGAGCACAATTGCTGTTAACAAATGTAGGAATTTCACGGATTGAGGGCGGGTCGTTTTCGAAATGTGGCTCTCGCCTTAGCGCCACGCACAGTCGTTTTAAAGATTCGCAAGAGTCTCACGGATTGAGGGCGGGTAGTTTTCAAAATGTTGCTCTCGCCTTAGCGCCGCGCACACTCGTCGCACAGAACTGCAATACGTTCACGGGTTGAGAGCGGTTCTTTTTCAAAATGTTCGCCTTAGCGCCGCGCACACTCGTCATGAGCATTTGTAACAGTTCCACGGGTTATCATGGTCAACGTGGCAGGAATTGCGTGTTGGAAGGACTCAAGATTGTGAGGTCGCAACAGTCACGTTGATTCGCGGTGCTGATATCGAGGAATGGTGTTCTGGCGCGGTTCCAGATCGTCAAGACGCAACAATCATGTGGATTCGTGGCGTTGGAGTCCCGAGAAAAGTGTTATGGAACGCTTCAGGGTCTTAAAACAGTTGTCTCCCAACGAGGCAGTTCCCTCAGTAGAATTGAAAACTTACAGGGGCATATGGAGAGGGAGCTTGGAGGGAGGGTGTATTCCAACATCGATGATGAGGCTTGGGTTTACACTGGTCCTCATCATCCTCCTCATCCTCCTGTTCCTCCTCCGCCTCCTCCTCCTGTTCCTTCTCCTCCTCCTCCTCCTCCTCCTCCTCTTCCTCCTCCTCCTCCATGCCCCTCCTCCTCCTCCTCCCTCCTCCTCCTCCTCCTCCCTCCCTCCTCCTCCTCCTCCTCCTCCTCCTCCATGCCTCCCCCGCTCCTCTTCCTCCTCCTCCTCCTCCTCCTCCTCCTCCTGCCCCTCTCGTCTTTCTCCTTCCTCCTCCTCCTCCTAATCTCCTCCTCCTCCTCTTCCTCCTCCTCCTCCTCCTCCTCCTCCTCCTCCTCCTCCTCCTCCTCCTCCCCCATTCATCCCTTCTCCCATGGATAACTCCTCCCTGTTGCACCCCAAACTGGCGCTCCAGCTGAGACCCTCACTACGAATGCTCCTGAACACTGGAATCCCGACAGGCACACGGATTGACCACAGACGAATTTGGCATGTGGGCTCTCGCCTTGGCGCCGCGCACACTCGTCTCGAAAAACATCCGCCACACTGATGCAACGCGAATCCTCTTCAAAATGGAGCACCCGCTTTAGCGCTGCGGATACTCACCTTCACAACAGCCTGACATACACGTTGATTCATGTGGTTGAAGTCCCAAGGCGGGAAGTATCAAGAGATTTCGTGCTGCCAGGACGGAACGGCCACGGCTTCGGGTGCTTGTGAGGAGGAAACTTGAAATAGAAGATTGTATTGCAACATCGCTGATGCGTCGTGAGCTTCCGCTGGTCCTCCTCCTCCTCCTCCTTCTCCTCCTCCTCCTCCTCCTCCTCCTCCTCCTCCTCCTCCTCCTCCCCTTCCTCCTACATGTCCTCTTGTCGTCATCATTAGTTTCGCCCCCGTAACCCATCACCTTACAGCATAATGCTTATGTGGATCATCCTCATCATCATCCTTCCCCCTCCTCCTCCTCCTCCTCCTCCTCCTCCTCCTCCTCATCCTCGTCGTCGTCGTCGCCCTCTCCCTCGTCCTTCTCCTTCCTCTCACTCCTCCTTATCTTACTCCTCTTCCTCCTCCTCCTCCTCTTCCTCCTCCTCATCAGCATCCTAATCATCAGCATCAGCATCAGCATCAGCATCGTCATCAGCAGCAGCATCATCAGCCTCGTCAGCATCAGCATCGACATCGGCATCAGCATCAGCATCAGCATCCACAGCAGCATCATCATCATCATCATCATCATCATCATCATCATCATCATCATCATCATCATCATCATCATCACATCATCATCAACAGCATCTCAGCATCAGCATCAGCATCATCATCATCATCATTCATCATCATCATCATCATCATCAGCATCATCACCATCATCATCTCATCATCATCATCAGCAGCAGCAGCATCAGTCATCAGCGCATCATCTATCATCATCACATCATCATCATCATCATCATCATCATCATCATCATCATCATCATCATCATCATCATCATCAGCATCACCAGCATCAGCATCACATCATCATCATCATCCTCATCATCATCATCAACATCATCCTCATCCTCATCATCAGCATCAGCATCATCATCATCATCATCATCAGCATCATCATCATAATCAGCATCATCATCATCATCGTCATCGTCATCATCATCAGCATCATCCTCATCCTCATCCTCATCAGCATCACCATCATCATCATCATCATCATAATCATCATCATCAGCAGCATCATCAGCATCGTCAGCATCACCATCCTCCCCCTTCACCTCCTCCTCCTCCTCATCATCATCATCATCAGCATCAGCATCAGCATCATCAGCATCATCATCATCATCATCGTCATCGTCATCATCATCATCAGCATCATCATCATCATCGTCATCAGCATCATCATCATCCTCATCCTCGTCCTCATCCTCATCCTCATCCTCCTCATCGTCATCATCACCATCATCATCATCACCATCATCATCATCATCATCATCATCATCATCATCATCATCATCATCATCTTCCTCCTCTCCTCCTCTCCTCCTCCTCCTCCTCCTCCTCCTCCTCCTCCTCCTCCTCCTCCTCCTCCTCCTCCTCCTCCTCTTCCACCTCCTCCTCGTCGTCGTCCTCCTCCGACCTCACCCTCCATCGCTGTTCCCATAGATAACTCCTCCCTGTTGCACCCCAAGACCTGGTGTTGCGCTCTCGCCTTGGCGCCGCGCACACTCGTATCAACAAACAACGTCCGCCACACTGATGCAGCGCGAATCCTCTTCAACATGGAGCTCCCAGCTTGGCACTGCGCACACTCGCCTTAACAACATCCTGACATACATGTTGATTTATGTGGTTGAAGTCCCAAGACTAGAGCAATGGAGATATGACGTGCTGTCCGGACGCAACGGTCACGGCTTTGGTGGCGTGTGGCGGGAACTTGCGATGGTGGGTTGGATTGCAGCAGCGCTGGTACGTCGTGAGCTTCCACTGGTCCTCCTCCTCCTCCTCCTCCCTCCCTCCTCCCTCCTGTCCTCTTGTCGTCATCATTATTATCGCCCTCGCCACCCATCACCTAACATCACAATGCGTATGCAAATCCTCCTCATGATCCTCCTCCTCATCCTCCTCCTCACAATCATCATCATCATCATCATCATCATCATCATCATCATCATCATCATCATCATCATCATCATCAGCATCATCATCATCATCATCATCATCATCATCATCATCATCATCATCATCATCATCATCATCATCATCATCATCAGCATCACCTCATCATCCATAATCACCAACATCATCATCATCACATCATCATCACAGCATAATCATCATCTCATCATCATCATCAGCATCCATCGCCATCACCATTCCTCACCACCACAACCATCATCATCATCGTCATCAGCATCTCATCAGGATGCATCATCATCAGCATCACTCCCCCTTTCCCCCTCCTCCTTCCTACCTCCTCTCCCCCTCTCTCCTCCTCCTCCTCCTCCTTCTCGTCATCATCATCATCATCCTCCTCCTCAATCATGCCCATCGTCCGTCGGATCGTCGCCGTGCGTGTTCGTCATCATCATCATCATCATCATCGTCGTCATCGCGTCGTCGTCGTCGTCGTCACATAATCATCATCATCATCATCATCATCATCAGCATCACATCATCATCTCCTCTCCTCTCTCATATCATCCTCATCTCATCCTCATCCTCAACATCCTCCTCCTCCTCTCCTCATCCTACTCCTCCTCCTGTCCCTCAGCCTTCTCCTCCTCGTCGCCCTCCGCCCCTCCTCCTCCTCCTTCTCCTCCTCCTCTCTCCTCCTCCTCCTCCTCACTCCTCTCCTACTCCTCCTCCTCCCCTCCTACCTCCTCCTCCTCCTCCTCCTCCTCAGGCCTCCTCCTCCTCATCTCTCCTCCTCCTCTCTCTCCTCCTCCTCTCTCCTCCTCCTCCTCCTCCATTCCTTCCCCTTATAAATAATTGTTCCCTGTCGCACCCCGAGGCCGTTTTTTAGGGCAGGCCGGGCGTTTCGCCTGAGACTTCCTCACCACTTACGATTCTGAAGTTTATAAAACGGACAGAGGGATGCCCTGGACAGGTTCTACGAGGAGCTGCTCCGCTTGGACCCACAGGCGAAGCTGTACAGCTACTTGGACAACACCTACCTGGTGGTGGAGGCCGCGCTGGCTGTTCTCGCACTGCAAGCCCTGCAGCGTGCTCTCCAGCCCCTCGGGTTGCGGCCTAACCCCGCGAAGACAGCTGCTTGGTCCCCAGCAGGGCGGGCCGTGCTCACGGGAGAGCTGCAGGCGTGCTGGGTGCCCCGCTTGCCCGTGCTCGGCAAGCACCTGCGACCGCCGGGCGACGCCGACAGCAGAGCGCCGGAGGCCCTTCGGGAGCCAGCGAACAGCCTCGCCGAAGCTGGGAGGAAGCTCCAGACGCTTTACCAAGAGTACGACGACCTACTCGCGGGCTGATGGCGGGACCTGCTGGGGCGGGACCTCGGCGACTCAGCCAAGGAGCTGCTGGGCCTCCCAGCCCGCTTCGGGGGCCTGGGCGCGCAGCTGGCTAGCACGCGCCGCCATGCGGCTTTCCTGGCTTCCTGGACGCTGGCGGCGGAGGAGGTCACGGAGGACCAGGGCAGCGGGACGCTGGCAGACTGCTTGGAACGGCTGCCGCGGGCGGCCCAGCAGCTCGCCACTGCGCGGCGCGGGTTGCAAGACCAAGGGCTGGCGCTCGCCGCGGGCGGGACCTGGCGACTACGCTGCAGACGCCTCTGAAACAAAGTCTAGCTACGGAGAAGGTGCAAAGAAACCAGCACGCAGCTCTGCTGCGACGCTTGCATCTTCCGGGACAGGCCGAGCTTCGGGGCGCGGCCGGCAGCGGCAGCGGCGCCTATCTGACCATTCCGGAGAACGAACTCTGCACGCTGGAAGACGCCCGCTGGGAGACCAGCGCCAGGCGGCGGCTGCAGCTCCTGCGCGCGGAGCTCGGCCAGCTGGAGCTCGCGACGGCAGGGGCCCCCTGCTGCTTGCGCGGCGCCGACGGATACGTCACCATCATCATCCATCATCATCATCATCATCATCATCATCATCATCATCATCATCATCATCATCATCATCATCATCATCATCATCATCATCATCATCATCATCATCATCATCATCATCATCATCATCATTCATCATCATATCATTCATCATCATCGTATTTCATCAGCAGCAGCGCAGCAGCGCATCTTACTCTCATCATACCTACATTCAGCAGCAGCAGCAGCATCAGCAGCAGCAGCAGCATCATCATCATCATCATCATCATCATCATCATCATCATCATCATCATCATCATCATCATCATCATCATCATAATCATCATCATCATCTTCATCATCATCATCACACCCACCAGCAGCATCATCATCATCATCATCATCATCATCATCATCATCCAGCGCGTCATCACCCTCATAACCAGCACTACCATCGTCATCATCATCATCATCAGCAGCAGCAGCATCGTCATCGTCATCATCATCGTCATCATCCTCTTCCTCCTCCCCCTCCTCAGCATCATCATCACCGTCAGCATCATCATCATGATCAGCATCACCATCAGCAGTATCAGCATCAGCATCAGCATCAGCATCAGCATCAGGATCTGCATCATCATCATCATCATCATCATCAGCATCATCCATCATCACCACCACCACCATCATCTCTCATTCCACCAGCCCAGGAGCGGCGGCCTCTCCATCCAACCCCGTTGAGTGGTCTCCCTCGTCTGAGCTCTCGCGCCTTCGCAGCCCGTTCGGCAAAGTTGGCGTCTGACGATTCGGGCCGCGGGCGCCTGGGCTTGGCCAGCCCCTCAGCCTTGAATCTTGCTCACTCCTCCACCTCCTCCTCCACCTCTTCCTTCTCCTCCTCCAATTACTCCCACTTCTACTTCTACTCCTATCATACTCCTACTATTACTACTACTACTACTACTACTACTACTACTACTACTACTACTACTACTACTACTACTACTACTACTACTACTA
>CAUYUJ010012147.1:440054-458011 GCA_963575745.1 Prorocentrum cordatum | reverse complement strand
CCCCCTCCTCCTCCTCCTCCTCCTCCTCTTCCTCCTCCTCCCCCTCCTGTTTGACGCTGCGCGGACTCAATGCAAAGGCACGGAGCCATATAGCAAACATATCGCCGACTTAGCGGAGTGGGGGAAGCAAGTTCAACCCGGCTGGCGCAGCAGAAGTCGGCTGGCTAAAATACCAATAAAGGAGAAGGGCCCCGAGGGCATAGAGTATGCGTTGGCCAGGCGGTTTGCGAGGAGGGGGAAGCGAACGAGCGAAACCTCAGTACCAATCGAGGAGTAACCGATCGATAGAAGAAGGAACGAACTACGCGTGCAGCAGTAGCGAAGCGTAGCGTTGCCAGGCCTGTAGTTGTCTTGATACCCCCATACGTAAGTTCCACCCCAAGGATGTTGCAGTATGTGTAAGCATAGGCCCTAGGCGAGCAGCGCAAGCATGAAGTAGGCGCTGTGAGCTTCGCTGTGACATAATCGTGGACTTAGTCGCTGGAATATCCCCCCCGTCCCTACTATATCGCCCTGCTAGGCCAGCTGCAAGTCTCTTCTCAGTCAAGATACAGGCAAGGTACCACGACAAAAGAATAGCAGTCAGGCGGCATAAGGTGTACTTGCAAGCTTGGGAGAACGCAGTATGAGTATTATGATGTACGGCATGCTGTAGGACCACCCCCTGGTGTCCAGGGGGCCTGAAAGATGGCGGCCAATATTAGATGGAGTCAGTTGTAAACTAGTAGCAGGTGCAAGGAGAGATAGGACGAGGAGGTAAATATGACGTGAAGAGTGCAGTGTGGGATGATCGAAGCTCAAGCTGCAACAACGATAATACAAGCGTGGCGGCAATTCTCTGATTACTACGCATGGTTTTTCGTATCACCCCACTCCTCCAGGACCTCGGGACCCTCGTGTTTTTGCTGTCTCTGGTCTGGTTTAGCACGAAGCCTTGTTACCAATAGACTTGCGCAGTGTAGCCTGGCTGACCTGCTAGTTAAAATGGGGGGAGTCAACCCTGTATCCAGGTGGGCCTGAAAGGTCGAGTGCCTTTGCCTGCTGAAGATGTATAGTATCGTTTAGGTGCGCTGGCGCAAAGTACACAGGCTGGCCTGTAAGAAACGATGCAATGAAGTAAAGCCAGGCCGATGGTGAATTGGCTGATATGTAATGCTGAAATACTGCAGCTGCCTGGACAGAGGTACTGACATAGATTGGTCTCGCATGAGCTAGTGGCGGCATGAAAGATGTGTGAGGTTGCGAGGAGTGGGCTGGCAGTAGAGGCGGCTGCGAGTGCGGTGTGAAGATCCTCCCTCCTCCATCTTCTCTTCCACCAAACCCGCAACCCTCCCACCCCAGTGAAAGGACAGCAAGCTGGTAAACATAGTGGTGAGAGGTACTGCTGCTCTAAATTCTTCACGCTTCGCGTATCCCCACCAGCGTGTGCCAGCCGTAGTCTAGGCTCTGCCTTGTTCCACGAAAGCCTTGCTTTCGACCGACCTATCGACGCCGCGCGGCCTTCCTCCGCTAGCGGTCGGTAAACAAAAAAGTATCCCCACCAGCTCATTCAGAAGCCCTGCCCATGATAGTTGACGGGAAAAGGGACGAAGAGACACATCTAGTGAAACAAAGCGAGCAACCAGGGCGCACCGAGAGATTTCTGGGAGCAAGGGGGTGGCATTGGAAGGCCTCTTCGGGCCAGTCCTTGGGGGCCGCGTGGGGGCGAGGGGAAGAGGAGGAGGAGGGAGAGGAGGAGGAGGAGGACGAGGAGGAGGAGGAGGAGGACGAGGAAGAATAGGAGGACGAGGACGCGGATGAGGACGGGGTCGAGGAGGACGAGGACTAGGCTGCTGCTGCTGCTGCCGGTGCTCTCTGGGAGTTTGGGAGACCTTTCTTGAAACCCTCTTGGTAACCCTGGAAGGCTTCTTGGTGTCATCTTGGAGGTCATCGATTACAGGATGGGGCGGTCCCCAACTCAGCTCCCCCCTCTGGAGCTGGCAAGCCGCTTCTTTGGGCTCTCTTGGAGCGCTCTTGGGCGCTCTCGGAGCGGTCTTGGGGCTGTTTGGAGCATCATGGGAGCCACTTTAAGCCAACTTGAGTTATCTCAGCCATCTTGGAGGTCGTCTTGGGCTCTCTGAGGCCGCTCGGGGGCCTCTTGGGTGCCTCTCGGGTGCCTCTTGGGGCCCTCTTGGGGCCCTCTTGGAGCCCTCTTGGGGCTCTCTTGGAGCTCTCTTGGGAGCCCTGAGGCGCCCCTTGGGGCCATCTTCGAGACTACCGATCAAAGGAGGGGGAGTCTTGACGGAGGTCCCCCGCTCGGGGGCCACGATCCTCGTGAGGGGTGTCAAAGATTAGCCCTCCCAGGGGCCGAGAAAGTGCCCTCCAACGACCCGCGACATCCCCCCAAAAAGTCCAGGGTTGGGGGTAGGGGGAGGGGTCAAGACTCCCTCCCCGCCCGCAAGCCGTCTCGCTCACTCCCACCCGCCCTCCCAACACATACGTAGCACCCGAGCCCGGCCCGAGCCGCAGCATATGCAGCAGTCGTCTTTGGATGGGCAGCCACTGGGGGCGAATCCGCCGCCGCCGCCGCCGCCGCTGCCCACCACCGCCGCCGCCGCGCCGCCCGCCGCCGCCGTCCGCCGCCGCCGCGCCGCCCGCCGCCGCCGCCGCCCGCTGCCGAATCGCCGCCGCCGCAGCCGCTGCCGCCACCGCTGCCGCCGCCGCCACTGCCGCCGCCGCCGCCGCCGTCGTCGCCGCCCCCGCCGGCGCCGCCGCCGCCACCGACGCCGCCACCGCCACAGCCGCCGCAGCCGCTGCCCCCGCCGCAGCCGCCGCAGCCGCCGCCGCCGCCGCAAAGTGTATTCTGTAATGTTTTTTGACATGGATGGTGGGGGGAGGCCGCATCGGATTCGTTGCGCATGTTCCGAATTTGGAAGGCGACCCATGCGTTCTCTAATGTGGCGGGGGGGGGGGTCGTGTTGGGGCCGTTGTTGGCAATCGTGAGGCTTTCTCGGGAGCGTCTTTGGCCGACGACGACGACGTTGACGGCGGTGGCGATCTGTAGCTATTCTCAAGGGTCTCTCGGGGACTCTCTGGGGCTCTCTCGGGGACTCTCTCGGGGCCTTCTTGGGCCAGTTTGGGGCAATCTTGGGGGCATCTGTTGCCGTCTTGGAGCGTCGGCAAGTTGAAACGGCGAGAACGCCAAAATCTGTCAAACATTTTAAGGAAATCATTGATTGTTCCCTCTTCGTGCCCTCTTGGGAGTGCTCTTGGAGACTTCTTGGAGCGTCTTGGCAATCTCTTGGGCCGTCTGGAGGCTGCTTTGGCGTCTTCGACCGATGGTTCGGCGATTCGGGGCCCTCTGGAGCCGTCTGGGAAGCCTCTTGGGGCACTCTTGGCCAGTCTGGGGGCTTTTCTAGGTCCCGGGACATCCCGGGGGGGATGCGTATCTGCCCCCCCTCCCCCCCGGGACCCCTCCCCCACCCCCCCCGGCGGGGAAGGGATCAAAGGGAAGGGGTTTCCCTTCGACTCAGCTACGACGTTGCTCAATTTCGCTTTGCCTTCGACTCAGCTACGACGTTGCTCGATTTTGCCTTGGTTTTGCTTTGGCTGGCGCGCCTGAGGGGAGGGCGACGACGACGACGACGACGACGAACGGAAGAGCATCGACGACGACGACGACGACGACGGCAACGACGACGACGACGACGACGACGACGACGACGGCGACGACGACGACGACGACGACGTTCACGACGAACGGAAAAGCATCTTCCACACGACGACAGGGTCGGCGGATTTTTTGTTTGCAAGGGTTGGTGGAGGGGTGCCCGCATTGTCCCTGGTTGGCTCCCAGTCGCCTGGAAGGGGGGGTGTACATTAATAGGGAACAGTGATAAACCCCTCCCCGAAGGGGAAGAGGGCTTTTTTGGAAGAGAAAAGGAATACATCGGTAGACCACCTACGCCCAGAGGGCTGGTGCGACTGTGAGGCCACGCCCTGTGAACGGGCGCCTGACATGCATTGTGTGAGCTGAGAGGCTCGGGTTGACTCCAAGAAAGACCTTCGTCACGCTGCGAGGCCGGCTCTGCTTGGCCGTGACCAGTAAGTAACGAATGAGGCTGGCACGCGCTAGTGCGTCCTGTTGGCATGCGTCAGAGACAGTGCAGCAAGTTGGTGAGAGATGTGCACACAGGCGAGATAATGCGTGGCGGCGTATAGGACAATCCGCCAGACAACTGTGCAAGTAACGTAGAGAGATGCGGTGGCAGCACTGCATTCCAGGGCTTGCGTGTTGGTGGATCGTATGGCTGTCCAGATTGCGAATGACAGATGTGTCCTTGTTATTCGTCGGTACTTGCGCGTGTGAATCACACACCTGGTTGTTTGGCTCATGCGGGCTAAATCTAAATTCTCAAAAATGTCGTTTCGTCGTCCCCGAGCCGTGATTCGTTGGTCGGGCTTGTGTTTTCTGCAGGTCGAATCATGCGCCCAGTCTGTCATGTTGAGCCGATGCCCACCAATTGTTTTGAGCATGACAGTGGTCGCCGTGGGGTTGGCAATCTTCGCAATGAACGGGGTGCATGTGCAATTCAGCATAGAGAGGTGCAACATGGTGGGCAATCATACAACGCAGTTCAAACTACTATGATGTCACAGCGTGGCATCCTTGCGCCGTACTGATGGCGTAGCGCTCCCTGTGTAGGACACATAGCACGGAGCAGCATGGCACAGCACGAAATCGCACCTTACAGCATTTAAGATCTTTGGATATGGGTGCGTGACATAGCACGGCACTGCCGCATAGCCACGCGCGGCACAGCATGCCGTGACGTTGCCCGAGGAGCTATTGGCCGTGCTTGGGGACATTGGCTTGCCAAGGGCTCCCAGCGGCAGTTATCCCTTCACACAGCACGGTGCGAAGATGCAACTGAGATGCGCAAGTACTCATCTGTCGTTGGTAGCAGGTGCTGTGGACCTCTGGGTGACACTCGTTGCCTTCCTACTTCCAACATCGAGTGGTCTTTCCAGTTGGTTGTCGCCTCTTCCAGGGGGCTGCCGTGTGCCTCCTCTTCCTCGTCCTCCTCCTCCTCCTCCTCCTCCCGCCCCTCTGTGTCCCGTTTGCCGCTGGGCTTCGCTGGATGGTAAAAAAGTGTCGAACCCGCCCGCGCACGGGCAGGCGACGTGTTCGTCGTGGAGGCGTCTTTGCTAGAGATCGGCGCGGAGCGCAACCGCCCGCGCTGCGAGCACTACGGAGATGCGGAGGTTGTTGTTTGTCGTTGGAGGTTGTTGGCTGTCATTGACCTCTATGTTTTCCTTTCTATCCTTCTTCGCGTTGCCTTCTCTCGCCCTCCTCGTCTGCCGTTTCCCCTTCCTCCTCCTCCTCCTCCTCCTCCTCCTCCTCTTCCTCCTCCTCCTCCTCCGCTACAAGGCTATAGGACTATCGAGCTTTAGGACTATAGGGCTATAGGGCTGTAGGGCTGTAGGGCTATCAGGTGATAGGGTCAGAAGGCTATAAGGCTATCAGGTTATAGGGCTGCAGGGCTATAGGGCTATCAAGTTCTATCAAGGCTATAGGGCTATAGGGCTATAGTACTAGGCTGCAAGGCTATAGGGCTATAGGGCACCCGGGCACCCGGGCACCCGGGCATGCCGCCGAAATCGGCACCCCATTGCGCCTGACCGTATCAATCCGCTAGGACCCCTACAGAGGCAAGCTCTGACCAGGAAATATGGGACAGGTGGGCAAGTCAAATAAATTGGGATGTACGAGGTTGGGCAATTTGACGGGAGATACCGTGAAGCGCCATTGGATGTGCGATGTCTCGACCCATTCCCGATAGAAGGCGTGGATAGCCAAGACGGTTTCGCATCGAGCGCGCAGTCGACACACAGGAGATGCGCTTGCACCAGCACATGTTGTGTTGTCAATCAAGCATTTGGGACACGCATTGTCGAACGCTAGAGCTGGCGGAGCACCTGTACGAGTAGTCCGCAGACGCGTGTCCAGGTCCTATATATGACACCCAACCCCAGGCATGTATATTTGTGGGATGCGCTTTCTTTTGTGTCGGTTGTAATTCGCTCCCAGGTGCCTCAACAGGATGAAGTGCGCCGATGCACCCTCGCACGTCGCGCATGACACAGCGCATGGCGTACCACGAGAACCAACACCGCATTCTCCCCAGTCTTTCTGACGCCTCTGGAGCTCCTGAACGCTCCCAGTGCGGCAGTCCACGTCGGCCGCGCATGTCTGTTTCCCACCCCCGCGGCGCCACCACAACTCGATCGTGTGGGCCGCCATCTCGGGAGCGCCACTCCCGGCAGGCCCGCAGACTCCCCGACGTGCAGCAGGGGAGGGTGAGCGAGGGAGGGACGGTTGAGGGAGGGCGCGGGAGGGCGGCATCGGGGCGCGGCGGGTAGTCGTTTTTTTTTTCCCCCAGGGTTCGCGCAAGGGGCCCCATGGGGACCCTGAGCTGATGTCAACGTCGGGCTTCGAAGCGAGGATCCAAGAATTTTCAGTTTCTCTGGCCCCAGTGGGGGCTGGGTATCTTTACCCGGCACTCAGCGTGAGTTTAGTGAATCATGTCAGTTGTTAGTGGCATCCCGCAGATTCGATATATGATCTTGTATCTGAGGCGCGGCCAGGCGGGGAGCCATCTCCAAGTGTTGCAATCGTCCAGATGTACGGAGGCCCTGTTTGTTCGAAGCGTGGGTCCCTGGAGCCCCCGACCTTGCCCAGGGTCGGAATCTGATTTTGAGCGGTTACGAACATGTCCTGGGGCTCGACCACAGCTTCCAGGTTCCGACAAGAACAAATCCGTAACGATGTATGTCAGAACGGGGGGCCGAACTGTCTTTCCTTGTTCTTGGGTGCGTGGTTGAAGTGCGATTCTGCGGTGCGGATTGTCGTTGATGTTGTTGTGTTGTTTGTTGCTATTTTTTTGTTGTTTGCTGGTCGTTGTTCGTTGTTTGTTGTCGTCGCCCCACCCGCTACCCCGCCCGCGACCCACCCGCGACCCACCCCCGCGACCCACCCCCGCGACCCACCAGCGACCCACCCGCGACCCACCCCCGCGACCCACCAGCGACCCATCCGCGACCCACCCACTTGCTTGGACGACAAATTTGGCGCCTGCGGCGGGTTTGTTGCATGATTAGCCCCCCCCCCCCCCCCAAAAAAAGCGTCGCTTGCGGCGGCATTCTTCAGAGCCCCGCAGACTGCCGACGACCCCGCCGCCCCCATCACTCTTATCCGCAACTGCGGGGTGCTACATAGTAGAGCTAGATTTCTGAGTCCCCCCCCCTTCCCTTATTTTTCCCTCTCCCTCGAACCATGTTGGTCTGGCCGCGCGTCGCGTGTTGCGTGCTCCCTCTTCCAAGTCTTCACGCGCTGCTCCTCTGCAGTACCTTTCGTGGTGGAAAACGGAGCGGGGTGCAGAGCGATGCGCGCCCTGGCACACATCCCGCGCCCTGAAGGCGGGGCACATCCACCTCCCACTCTCCACAGCATCTTTGGGATCACGTCTCCGAATCGGCGGATTCGGGTAAATCCACGGCGTGCATTTTGGGCCGTGTTCCGATTTTGCCCGTCTGCTGTTGCCAAGGCTTTCCGCTGGGACACGTGTTACCTCTGGTGACAGCGTCTTTGTCTGGACGGCTGCGCCCCCCGCTGCCGCGCTTAGCGCGTGCCTGCGTGGCCAGGCTGATTTGTTGTGCTGGCTGGTCGGCTGCCCTCCTGGGCGGGATGCGGGCCGGTCTGCTGGCTGGCCGGCTGGCTGGTGTGGCGATTGGCAGGTCCAATTTGGCAAGGTCGTTGAGAAGACGGCATCACATGAAGAAACGGTCGGCACCACCCAAACATATTTAATCGCTTCGCTCATTCCGCCAGCCCTCGAGCGCTCCATGGGGCCTCTTTGAAGCCTCTTGGGGGCCTCTTTGGGGCCTCCTAGGGGCCTCTTGGGGGCCTCTTGGGGGTCTCTTTGGGCTCATTGGCGGCGTCTTGGGGCCCCCTTGGACCTCTTGGGGGGCTCTTGGGGGCTTCCTGGGGCGGGGTAGTCGAGTGCACCCTCCTCGGAGGCCGCCATCCTCGTGAGGGGTGTCGAAAAAAGGCCCTCAAAACCATCTCTGAGTAGACTTGATCAGGCTGCGGTCGGGGTACTTTTCGCCGGGGGACCCCCAGGGGCCGCCCCGCGCGCGCGAACTAGAAATATTGTTAACCAGCTACCAGAGATCTTAGCACGTCTCTGGCCCGTTGGGCCAGCGAATTCATACTATGTGCGCGTCGGCCCGACATGGCGACGCGCGCGCTCAGAAGTCGTACTCAACAGGGTCTGCTCGGGACGCTGCATATTGTACCATCCGCGTGCTAGGTGCTCGTGTCGAACGTGCGCCTCCAGCGTGAGCACATCGTACTAGAGTGCCCGTCTTTGTCCCAAGCGGCGCCAGCGTGTCTTGTCGGGGATCGTGGCTGCACGCGCGAAGCGGCGCGCCAACACTACCCAGGATGGAGGAGTAGACACAGATGTAAATCATCTTCGATCTTCGAAAATATTGGGCAATCTGGGAAGTGGAGGGGAAGGCGAAAGTCTTGAAAATATTAACAAAAATTGGGAATCCTGGTTTGTGGAGTTTTGCTTGTGGTTCCCTGTGCCCATTTATAGCTACACAGGTCCTCGGTGAGTTTGTGGGGTGCGCGGTCTGGCCTCGATCTCGTTTTTTTCTCGTGGCCCCAGGGGAGGCAAGTACTTGGTTTCGTCTGAAGAAGTACGACGACAATGGCCGAGATGCCACGGGATCTTGTACTTGCCGTCGCAGAGTCGCGAGGATGCTCCACGAATCCACGGTTGCCAGGAGGGGCGATGGCCAAGATCGGCACCGGCGTCGTGTTCCGTCTTGGTCATCGTCATCGTTTGTTTGTTCCATCCGAGTTTACATGGATCTTGGCCTTGCCTTATGCGCTTCAGTAGTCGGGTGAAAGTTGAGTCGTCGTCGCCACCGTTGCAGTTTAATTCCGTCGGCCGTTCCATGTTCTTCGTCATCATCCACGTTCTGTAGCCTTTGTGTTGTTTGAGTTGAGCGTGGTGCACCCGCCTGCATGTTGTCGTGGCGATGTCCTTGATCGGCTCGATGGCCGATTGCGTTGCAGAGTCATGGTGAAGAGTGCCAAGTTGTGGAAGGATATCAATCTGCAGTTCAGGAAACTTCAGGACGCGGAGAATCAGCATCTGTCACTCGTGAACTGTCCTGGGACTCCTGGGGGGCACAAGGAGGATGCACCGGCGACTGGCACTCTCGATGGGCCTGCCTGTGATCAGAATTTCTACACGAGCGGGCTGCAGCACAAGCACTGGGTCTTGACATTGTGCACGTTGTTCCTCACGTGCGAGTGGATTGACCGCTCGGTCCTCTCCCTCTCGATGGAGTCCATGAAGTCAGAGTTTCAGCTCAGCGACATGCAAACAGGGATGATAGCATCCGCCGCCCTCTGGGTCTTGCCGCTTGTGGTCATGTTCATGGGCCGCCTCGCTGATCATGTTCCACGGGCAAAGCTGTTGGCCTGCGGGGTGCTGGGCTGGGCGGTCACCACGATTGCCACAGGCAGCGCCCAGTCTTTTCATGCCATCGTGTCTATACGCATGCTGGCGGGCCTGGCAAATTGTGCTGGCTACCCCGTCGCCGTGTCGCTGCTGGCAGACTTTTTCCATGCTGGCCAGCTGGCCACAGCTATGGGCTACTTCAACGCTGGAATGGCCATAGGTGGGCTACTTGGAATGGTGATCGGCGGCTATATGGTTGTGCATGCTGGTTGGCGTTGGGCCTTCTGGGTCGTTGGTGGGCCGCAGGTGGTCTTGTCCGTCTTGTTGGCTACGACGGTGCGTGAACAGCCCCGAGCACAATTGTCGCGTTCTTGGACAGAAGATATCAGGCAGCTTCTGCGTCTGCCCACGCTGCTATTTATGCTGTTGGGTGGGCTGCTGAGTGGCCTCATGAACGGTGAGCAGCGCTTCATCTCGGCACTTGCAAAGCGTAATTACAGAACCGATGAGCAGACCGTAGGCCTTCTGCTGGGCGGTGTGCTCGGCTCTGCGGGCATCCTCGCTGCCTGCGTGGGTGGGCACTTTCTTGACAAGGCGTTGATAAAGACTGGCGACTCCCGGATGCTCCTCTGGTGTGCCGTTGTGGGGGATTTTTTCTATTTGGTGCTTGGCACTTGTGGACTCCTAGCGCCCAGCTTAGGGCTGCTGGTCACCTTTCTAGTAGGAGCAACCTTCGCCAGTTCGCTGATGCAGGGCCTGGACCCAACCATGCAGGCTTTGGCTCGTGGCCGCCGAGCGACTACGCAGGCGATGTTGGAGCTCTGTTGGTCTGTCGGCATGGCGGCGGGGCCCTTCCTGGCTGGAGGCATAAGCGACCTGCTACGGAATGGCAGCTGTGACCAGGGCTGCGCGCTGACGCATTCCCTGCTGCTTGTGGGCGGGTTGGGCCGCGTCTTACGCGGCGCCTGCTACATCATCGCCTCCGTGTCGCTGCTCCAGGACCTCGAGACTGTGGACAAGGACCAGCCCGCCTCGGAACAGGACAGAGCAGGTGCCGGCAGCGCACAGAAGGGGGTCCAGGGCGAGGGATGGGGTCTCCGAGGAAGGCGACGGAGGGCATCCTGTCTCGTTGGGGCAGCTCCCGATCTCTGGGAAGCGCCATGCCTTTCCAGAGCCTCTACCTCACGTTGCGAGGAAAACGTAATTCGCGGCAGTTCTGTTGGCAGTATGTTCGGCTTCTTGGGGCCCTCAGCACAGGCATTGGGACCGTCGAAGAGAAAGTCGTGATGAACGCGAGCAGTCCCGGGGAAGGGGTTTAGACCTCTGGGGTGCACGTCACGTGGTTCGGCACGAACGACTTGGGTACGGAAAGAACGGGCTCGATGCTCGACAGTAGTGCGCATTCATTTCGACTAGGACTTGCTGCCCGCGCCGCCGCGGACGTTGTCCATTTGATGCAGAAGGCCGCCTGCGCAACATCTGCCGCTGTCGATGTTGGGCAACATTTGCTGTTGGACAGCACTTGCTACTGGGCGTCCAAAGTGTCAAGCAGTGGCGAGGCGTGTTGGTTGGCCTATTTGCACACCAATGAATGTTCTAATAACCTTTTGCGGCCTACAAGAAAGGGTCTTAGAACATTTCTGGCTGGGACTGTCCTGTTTTAACACGTCGGGTTCATGTTCTGAGAACATTGTTTGGTTATTCGAACATTGCTGGGTTCTAAGAACATGTCGTGGTAGGCTTATAGGAATGCCAGGACGGTCGGTCCCTGCTCAAAAGTGGTGCGAAAGAGCACAACATCGGATATCTGAGAAGGGCACCCACCTCGCCACACCCTTGTTGTCCAGATGGCTCGCGGGAGCCTGAAGCTGACTGCGCCTCGCCCGCCGCGGCCGTTGCCAGGGCGCTTGCCCTTTGCTGGGGGACCCGACGGCACGAAGATCGTCGCACATCGTGGGGCGCGATGCGAAGTTTGGGTGACCAGAGCCCAGACCCACTCGAGTCAGGAGCAATCACCACAGAAGATTTGCTTCGCTATTTTCAACCTCCATGGGGGCCCTTACTGGGCCCCGGCACCGTCACAAACGACTCAGGGTGAAATACCGGTCCCGACCCGGGCAGCGCTGCAGCGACGAGCAATCATGGTTTTTTCTTTCTCGGAGGCGGGTGTCGGTGCGGTCCGAGGCTCCGGTGTCGTGCCGCATGGGCGCACGTCTCCTCACTCGTAGTAGCTCCCATCAGTGCCCTGTGTCGGTTGCAGTGCGCACTGCCCCCGTGTCGCCGTTGAACAGCAGCGGTCCCGGGGAGTGGGTCCAGATCTCTTGGGGGTCGCGTCATGTGCAAACTCATGACGTCGGGGGTCTGGGGTTGGTGGGCGCCGACCGACGTTCGGGTGTTGCCAAGGGTGTTGCCAGGGGTGCCCGCGGCAGCGCTCAGGGCCCCGTGCGGTGGCGGCGGCGCCAGGTGTTGCTCGGGTCCTCTGGCCCTCACGAGGCCCAGAAGGCCCGAGGGGCACTCTTCTCTTCAACGTCGAGCGAAGAGCTGGAGATTTTTTTTTTGCCCAGGGACACCTTGTGAGCGTATGTTTGTTTTCTTCCCCAGGGTAACGCTCGTTACACGCCCCCCCCCCCCCCCAGGTAACGCTAACGATCGTACTGCGGGGGGAGGCTCTGGACCCGTTCCCTACATGCTGTGGTGCACACAGGTGATTGATGCGCCAGCGGCGCGGACGCTCACCGGCGGGTGCACGCCGCCGCCGCCGTTACCGTTACCTTCCCGCCCGACCCCCCCTGGGGGTAACGACCGTTACGCGGGAAAGAGATTTGAAAATCAGTCATTTGGAGCCCTTGGGGCCTTCTGGGCCTCGTGAGGGCTGCTCTGGAGGCCGTGGAGGCCTTGTGAGGGGTGCCTTGGAAACCCTGGGGGCGCCTTGAGCCAGGGACACTTCCGGCACCCTCCGAGAGGTGACGCAGCGCCGGCGGCGCCCATGCTGAGCGACCCCACGCCGGCTCGGCTCGCCGGGCAGTCGTCCCAGCCAGAGGGGCCCCCGTCCGGTGGTCCTGGCGGCCCGCCGACCTCGCCGGGGCCATGGCCCGCGACGCTCGGGCGTGCCGCTGGGGCACCGCCGTCCACGGAAAAAGCTGGCGCCCACCAGCGGCGAATACAGTCGGACCGGGGTACAAGATCGAGGTCGGTTCGGGGAGGGTACCCTGATGTCGTGTCTGTTGGATGTTCTGGTGCATCCTGTGGGAGGGTACCCTCGAGTATACTTCGGTTTGGCCGGCGGAGGGTCTCATGTTCTTGGAGGATGTTTTGCTGTCAGTAGGTCCGGCTGCATGTCCATGTCCACTGCCTCTCGCTCAGGACTCTGGGGCGCGATCCCGTACTTAGATCACCGCGGGGGTTGCCATGTGGACAGGAGGGTCAGAAACGGCTGCTGAGGTGGGTCATGTCTGGTCTGACCCAGCTGCTTGCCTTTGAGCGGGGTACACGTGCCAGGAGTGGCCCATGGGGGTAAATATTTGGGCTAAGGGAGCCCGCCCACTTGGCAGAGTGATATGTGTGTGTGTCTCTCTCTCTCTCTCTCTCTCTCTCTCTCTATATATATACATATATATACAGATATGCACATACATTTCGATTGATTTACATATAGACACATGCACATACACATGCATGTACGAATACACATCCTTCTGCCGCTCATGGTTCTTGCAGCCCGCTTGTAAGCTAGGTCAGTCCTGATCCCACACACTTGTTTCGCATCCGCCCAAAACCCTCCGATTCACTCAGCACCCCCCGCGGCAACCCATGCAGATGCACGGCCGCATGGAGACGTTCGCCGCGCACTCCCGGGGCCGCGGCACAGGGCCCCGGGCCGCGGGGTCGTGGATGGGAATGTGCGCCCCGCCTGTGAGGAGCCAGGGTGAGGTCGGGCCTGTCCCTCAACAGGGGGAATATCCAAAAATAGTAAAAAAAGTAGTCTGGGGACCATTTTTGGAGTATTTGGGGTCATTTTGGTGCATGTTTTGACTATGTTTTATTCTTCGTCGAAAATCCCCCTGTAGGGGGACACGCCCCACTGAAAGCCAGGGGCCAACGGAGCCCCGAGGGAGAAGGGCCTCCTTGGAGGGCCCCGGCAGGGCTGCAGCGGCTCCAGGGATGTGCAGTCGGCATTATTATTAAGTCGGGCCTGTCCCTCTACAGGGGGGATATCCAAAAATAGTCAAAACATAGCATGGGTATCATTTTTGATTATTTTTCAGCATTTGGGAGTATTTTTTGAATACTTTTATTTTTTCGTCGAAAATCCCCCTGTAGGGGGACAGGCCCGACTCAGCATTATCAAAATGGGTACTTGTGGGCTGCCTAGGAGAGGTGCTTGGAGGTACGCACATCCAGCCGAGACCTTCGCCACTCTCGCGGGCTCCGGAAAGGCCCAGCGGAGTGGGGAATTGCGCACATCCAGTCGAGAGATTGCGGCTCCCTGGGGGGCAGCGACCTGTGCAATTGTCGCCACTTTCGTGGGCTACTGGGAGGCCCAGCAGAGTGGGGGCGGAAATTGGCAACAGTTCTTGCCAATTCTGAACAGGGCTTCAGACCCTGGAGGATCCCTTATCTGATGAGGGCGGCGGTGGTATCCATGGTCGAGCCTCAATTGAGCGACGGACGACAACGTGGTCGACTGCGCCGACAGTGAGTGGCGCGCAGGCTGCCCGCGCAAGGTCGCGCTGAAGCGCCCTCGCTTCCGGTGTGAGCTGTTTTTGCTGGCGGCCCGCGGAAGCTCTGGACGCCCGAGATGGGCACGGAAAGAATGGGTACGATGCCCAACAGCAGTTCCTGTTCATTCTGAACAGGACTCGCTGTCCGCGCCGCCGCGGCCTGTGTCCATTCGAGACAGAAGGCCGCCTGCCCAACAGCGGCCGCTGTTGGTTTGGGACAACATTTGCTGTTGGGCATTGTACCCATTCTTTCGGTACCCATTTCGGGCGTCCAAAAAAGCCGCGGCGTGAGGTAACTGCGCCGTCTCGCGTAGAAGCCGTTCCTTTTCGCCGCTCAGTTGGCGTTCCACGGGCCCTCAGCCCCTGGATCCGGACGGGGCCAGGGCGAGGACACAAAAAAAACCCGTTCCAGCGCGTTCTGGAGCGCCCTGGAACGCTCTGGGAAGGCCGCGGCGAAAGAGACATCATCCAGAGCCGCCGGGGCTCAGGGATTCTTGATGCGTCCTCGCCGGACTCCTTCTTCTTTCGGCCACGCGCACACGGGGGGGTAGGGGGAGGGGGGGAGGTTGCTTAGGAGCAGCCTCATTCTTCTAAGAAGCCTTCCCCCGATTCCCCCGACCCCCTCGTACGCGCCCCCAGGTATCCGAAGGGCTCCTTATCTAGTGCCCTCGCTGGAAGGGGCACCGACGCCCTCGGGGGGAGCCCGCGTCCTCGCTCGCGGCCTCGCTGCCCCCGCGGCCGCGAGGACGGCGCGCTCTGCGACCTGCTGGCCCCGGAGGCTCCGCCCCACGGCTCGGCGGCGCTGGAGGCGCGCCCTGCGCCCCTCCACCTCCCGACCTCCGCCCTCCCCTGCCTCCCCTGCCTCCCCATCCCCTCCTCCGCTGCCTCCTCCGCTGCCCCCTCCCCTCCTCCGCTGCCTCCTCCGCTGCCTCCTCCCCCTCCCCCTCCTCCGCCCTCCCCTCCTCCGCTGCCTCCTCCGACCTCCCCTCCTCCCCTGCCTCCCCTCCCCTCCTCCGCTGCCCCCCCCTCTCCCGCCCTCCGCCCCTCCGAGAGGCAGGAGGCGGAGGGGGGGGGGGGCAGAGGGGGAGGGCGGGCGGGCGCGCAGCAGCGGAGGAGGGGAGGGGCGGAGCGCGGGCAGGAGGGGATCAGCCTCCTCATCATCATCCTCTTCCTCCTCCCTCCTCCCTCCCCCTCCTCCCTCCTCCCTCCTCCCCCCTCCCTCCTCCCTCCTCCATCCTACCTCCTCCCTCCTCCCTGCTCCCTCCTCCCTCTCGGGCGACAGAACAGGGGCAGCGATGCACGCCGGTCGTTGAAAGAAGTATGTCTGGATCCCCAGATCCCGATCTGCTTTAGGCGCCCTCCTGCGTCATCGAGTCGAGCGGTTGTCCCTCCTCCCTCTTCATGGGCGGGCGGAAGCGCAGTCCACTGCCAACGCCATCCGACTTCATGCTTCGACACACGTCTTCCGACCGACGGGCACCAGCCTAAGTCATATCCTTATCCGCGTGATTGGCATCTCCCCAGCTCGGTGTCTTGAGGATCCCTTCGGTTTCTGAGCGCACGTCCCTAAGATCAAGTCGGGCGTGTCCCTCTACAGGGGGAATATCCAAACATGAGGACATGCCCGACCTAAACCTAAGTTGGGCCCGTGCCTCTGCAGGAAGAATATTCAGAAATAGTTAAAACATAGTATGGGGACTATGTCTGAGTATGTTTTAACCATTTCGGAGTGTCTTGTGAATATGTTTTATTCTTCGTCGACAATCCCCCTGTAGGGGGGCATGCCCGACCTAAACCTAAACCTAAGGTTGTCATCCTCTTTGGCTTGCCGGTCGTCGGGATGGGCACGAGTTCGGGGCTGGTTCCCGACCGCGGCCCCTCGTGCGTCGTCCTCGCCGTGGCCGTCGCCCACGTAGTCTCGTCCCGCCTCGAGTACTAGCAGTAGCAGTAGCAGTCAGTAGTAGTAGTAGTAGTAGGTAGTAGTAGTAGTAGTAGTAGTACACTAGTACTAGTACTAGTACTAGTAGTAGTAGTAGTAGTAGTAGTAGTAGTAGTAGGAGGAGTAGTAGACTAGTAGTAGTAGTAGTAGTAGTAGTAGTAGTAGTAGTAGTAGTAGTAGTAGTAGTAGTAGTAGTAGTAGTAGTAGTAGTAGTAGTCGTAGTAGTAGTAGTAGTAGTAGTAGTAGTAGTAGTAGTAGTAGTAGTAGTAGTAGTAGTAGTAGTAGTAGTAGTAGTAGTAGTTAGTAGTAGTAGTAGTGTAGTAGTAGTAGTAGTAGTAGTAGTAGTAGTAGTAGTAGTAGTAGTAGTAGTAGTAGTAGTAGTAGTAGTAGTAGTAGTAGTAGTAGTAGTAGTAGTAGTAGTAGTAGTAGTAGTAGTAGTAGTAGTAGTAGTAGTAGTAGTAGTAGTAGTAGTAGTAGTAGTAGTAGTAGTAGTAGTAGTAGTAGTAGTAGTAGTAGTAGTAGTAGTAGTAGTAGTAGTAGTAGTAGTAGTAGTGGTAGTGGTAGTAGTAGTAGTAGTAGTAGTAGTAGTGGTAGTCGTAGTAGTAGTAGTAGTAGTGGCAGTAGTAGTATTGTAGGAGGAGGAGGAGGACGAGGAGGAGGAGGAGGGAGGAGGAGGAGAAGGAGGGCTGAGGCGGCGGAGTAGGAGTAGGAGTAGGAGGAGGAGGAGGAGGAGGAGGAGGAGGAGGAGGAGGACCAGAGTATTCCCAAGAGCCATCAACGATGTTGGAATTCACTCTCCCTCCAAGCTCCCTCTTCTTAGGCCCCTACAGCGGTTGATTTTCCATGGAGGGACGTGCCTCGTTGGAAGACAACCGTTTGAAGATCCTGAGGCATGCCAAAACATTGTTGTCGGGATTTTAACGCCACGTATCAGCCTGGCTGCTGCGTTTTGGCGATCCGGAAGCGTGCCATAGCTTCATTTTTTGATTTCAACACCGGGAAACAATATAATTATTGCTGCACCCGCATAATCCTGAATCCTTCCAAAACGCCATTCTTAGTAGGGTGATCATGGGAGTCCGTGAAACTCTAGCAAATGTTTACAGATAGTGCGCGCAGCGCTAAGGCGAAAGCCACATGTTGAAAAGGAAACGCCGTCAATCCGTGAAGCTCTTGCTTTTTTTACAACGCATGCGCGCGGCGCTAAGGCGAGAGCCACATGTTGAAAAGGAACCGCCCTCAAACTGTGATTGTCTTGCAATTGTATGCAAAGAATACGCGCGGCGCTAAGGCGAGAACCACATTTTGAAAACCACACGCCCTCAACCCGTGAGGCTTCTGCAATTGCATGCAAAGAATACGCGCGGCACTGAGGCGAGAGCCACACTTTCAAAACCACACGCCCTCAATCCGTGAAATTTTTACACCTGCTCAAAACGAATTTGCGCGGCGCTAAGGCGAGAGCCACATTTTGAAAACCACACGCCCTCAACTCCGTGAAGCTCTTGCAAGTGTTCAAAACGAATGTGCGCGGCGCTAAAGCGAGAGCCACATTTTGAAAACCACCCGCCCTCAATCCGTGAAATGCTTGCACATGTTAAAAACGAATGTGCGCGGCGCTAAGGCGAGAGCCATATTTTGAAAACCATCCGCCCTCAATCCGTGAAACGGCTGTCTTTTTTTTAATCTTCAGGGTCATAGATGGGGAGGAATTCTCAGGCGAAACGCCCGGCCCGCCCTGAGAACCGGCTTCGGGGTGCGACAGGTAGGAGTTATCCA
>CAUYUJ010012147.1:425054-437554 GCA_963575745.1 Prorocentrum cordatum | reverse complement strand
GAGGACGAGGAGGAGGAGGAGGAAATCGAGGAGGAGGAGGAGGAACAGGAGGAGGGGGAGGGGGACGAGGAGATTGCATGCGGCCCTGGATGTGCCACTCGTGATCATATTACCCCGAATGAGAGAGAATGCAAAAGAGGAGGAGGAAGAGGAGGAGGAGGAGGAGGAGGAGGAGGAGGAGGAGGAGGAGGAGAGGTACTGGTGGTCCTTAGGGCCCCTTGGAGCGTCCTGGCTAAAGTTGGAAACTCGATACGTAGTGTACGCGTTGCTGCCGCGGCCGTTTCCGCGGCCTTCTGCTGGTCCAGCCTCGTGCGTGCGGCTGTTGCTGGCTCTGGCGGCGGCTGCGGCCGTGGTGGGCTTGGGAATTCGATCGTGCGGACGCGTGGTTTCCGCGGACGCTTGGGCCTCGCAGAATCCTTGCGCATGAATAGGACGGCGTTTTTTTGGGGGGGGGCATGGCCAGCCTGTGCGGAGCCTCCGCCTGGCCCGGGGACTGTCAGAGATCAGTCCGCGGTGAACAGCCAGCCGCAGGGAAGGGGCGCAGATTTTGTGGCGTGCCCGCTTTGACCAAATCACGAGGTTCGCAGGCCTAGAGGCTGACACCAACACCAAGATCGGCGGTGTGCCTCCACCGAGGGAAGACGATCCCGATCTCGGTGATGGTGGTAATATTCTGGCTTCCAAGGTGAACGACATGTTGCCACCAGCACCGACATCTAGGAGCATCTTCCCCCTGTGGAGGCAACCCCCTGGGCTGGTGTTGGTGCCAATTTCCAGGCCTCCAAGATGTCGTGGGCACGGGATGGTGCGGGCTGCGCCCTGTTCGATCAGGAGCGAGCCGCGGGCGCGGCCTCTTCCGCAGGACTGTGTCCGGCGGAGGGCCACGCCGAGGGGCCCAAAAACGCGGCCCAGAGCCCGGGCCGCCGCTGGACGGGCAGAGAGGGGCGGAGGAGGAGGAGGAGGAGGAGGAGGAGGAGGAGGAGGAGGAGGAGGAGGAGGAGGAGGAGGAGGAGGAGGAGGAGGAGGAGGAGGAGGAGGAGGAGGAGAGGAGGAGGGGGGGGGGGGGGGGGGGTGCAGCTCGGGCCCCGGCGGCCTGGCGGCCTCCCGAGAGAGAGAGAGAGGGAGAGAGCTTCAGAGGTCGATGAGAAGGTTTGGAGAGAGGGGGGGGGCAGGGATGGGCAGGAAGAGGAGGGACGCCTTGGGGAGGAGAGGAGGAGGAGGAGGAGGAGGAGGAGGAGGAGGAGGAGGAGGAGGAGGAGATGGAAGAATCCACTCGGAGGGTCATCCTGGAAACTGGAGGAGGAGGAGGAAGAATCCACTCGGAGGGTCTGAGCCGCGTCCAGTCTTGACGACGAGAACCTCTGGAAGCGAGCAACAACATCCAGAGCCGCTTCCAGTTCTCGCCCACGTTTCAAGCCCACCTAACGCACACGTACACACACCACACACACACACACACACACTAGATGTTCGTTTCTCGAAACGGGTTGGGAGGCCCAGTGGTTGTTGACAACGCTCTGGGCGTTCGTCTTGTTGGTCATTTGTCTTGGCTTGCAGCCTTCGTGCCAAAAGTAGAGTTTCGTAGTTTTCTACGCCCGTTGTTTTGGTATCGTTCCCATGTCGACGCCGCTGTTTTCAATGTTCAACGTCAATGTTTGGAGCCGCTTTCTTTTCATCATAGTTTCCATGTTTGTGTTTGTCTTGTGGTTTGCAGGTCTGTCTCGCAATGCTGTGTTGCATGGCCGTCTACTCGCAAGCACCAGCAGACAAGGAGGAGTCGGCAGGAGGAACTGCATAAAAGGACGGGCTGCACGTTGCGGCGGGCAGCGCACAGGTCTTCAACAGATTTCCCCCCCCCAGGCCAACGATCGAAGTTACTCGCTTGGAACCGGTTGCAACACGTTGTCAAACTGTTTGAGCATCCCCTCCCAGAGATGGGAGATTGGTCAACATGCCCACCTCGTCTGTACTGGCGCAGCCCTCCACTTCCTTTTCCTCTTCCCCTCCTCTTCTCCGAAGTCCCGGCCGCGCATGGCCGATCTATATGTATATATATAGGCCCCCATTTCCTGTCCTCCTCCTCTCCTCCTCTCCGCTGTCCCAGCTGCTGCTGCTACCTTCTGCTCCGTCCTCACAGATCTGATCGGCAAGCTTGCGGCAATATTGCATGTTCAAGTTCCGATACCCGCAAATTCGAATGTGTTGATATAGTTTCACTTGTGCGTTTGCATACCGTTATCAGCTTGAGCTCAATCGTTAGTTCAGTTTTCGTGGTTATGATTTTGCGGGTGTTCGCCGCGACACGTTCAGTAACATAATTCTAGTGTTGTGGTTTTGTGTTTGTATCGTTTTGGGGTCGACGTTGTCGACTCACAAGACGGACAAGCTGCAAAGTATACACAAACGCCCAGAGCGTGTTCACCATCCACTAAGGGGATAGGGGCTCAGCAATCAGATACACTGCGACAGCAGTTATGTGTGTTGCTTCTTGGCGACCTGTTGGCGCCCGTGTGTGGCGGCAGTCGCATCCGCACTCCTCTTCGGTGTGCGTGCACCGCGCGGCAGCCACATGGGGCCAGCGCCGCACGAAGGGGCCCCCGAACCCAGACACCCGAGGTCGCATGCGCCTTCTGTTCACAGCGTCGACGCCCAGAGATCTCGACCACCGCCTCGGTGCTGGTCGCTTTCTGACGGTACCGTGGCCTGTGGGAGGGCCCCCAGAGGCTGACAAGTGAGAACGCATCCGTGGCATTCTCTTGTCCGCAGCGCGAGGGGGCCTTGAGTGGCGCGCTGCGCATCAGCCATCATCAATCGGACGGCGCCTCTGTGCCGAGCACCGCAGAGGGGAGTCTCGGAGCTGGGCCCAGGCTCGGGGGGCGTGGGGGTGTGCGCTGCGTCTGGTCGCCATCGCGCGCGCGCGCGTGCGCACGCTCGCGTTCTGCGCGCCGCCGCCAGCCTGCCCCCCGGGAGTTCGGGCCTCTTCGAGGGCGCTACACATTTAAGAGTCTGGTAAGTTTCCCTGCATGGCATGTCCTCCCGTAGCAGCTCATTGGGGCCCTGTGTGTCTTCGAAGTTCCCTTATAGAGTTGAGTAGCGTGCGCTAGCGTTTGGTAATCGATGAGAACGCGCCGATTTAGCGTCGGCTTAGTGCTCACCAGCGTCGATTAGCGTGTGTTATCGTCGATTTAGCGTCGATTAGCGTCGACTCGCAAGAGCCAGCTAGATGATATAGGAGGCCCCCAATGAGTTCCCACTGCACTTGCAGGGCAGGCTCCCCCCTCCCCCCCCCCTCCGCCGCCTTCTCAAACGGCGTTGGGCCGAAAGGGCGTGTAAGTGTGTCCCGCCTTGCGTGAAATCCAATTTTTGTCGGGCCTCGCCACGGCGCCCCCCCTCTTCCCGCTCCATGCAAGTATTAAGTCGGGCCTGTCCCCCTACAGGGGGATTTTCGACGAAAAATACAAAAATACACCAAAAATAGTCAAAAGATAGTCCAAACATAGTTTAGGGACTATTTTTGGACTATTTTTTTTGCCTTTCTGGTGTATTTTGGGGGTACTTTTTATTTTTCGTCGGAAACCCTCCTGCAGGGGGACACGCCCGACATAATCCAAATAAACTGCCGCGGTCTATAGAGTATGATAAGTATTGATCTGACTGTGATTCTCCTTCCCACCGTGCCGTGCCCTGGGGACGCCGACTCCTGAGGAGGAGAAGGTGCCGATGCCGCGTCCCTTGCCTCCTGTTCGCCTTCGTGGGTTTCCCGGGAGGCCCTCTGCGGCACGGCACGGATTCGATTCGGAGTTCTGGCTTGAATGCACAGCGGGGGAGACGTCCAAGGAGTTGCGGTATCGGGATCTTTCGGTTTCCCCGCGAACGCAGGCGGCGGGCACGAGAGGATGCCGCGAGGGCGGTCGCCTTCTGAGAAGGCGGGGGGTTCTAAGAAGATGGGTGCTCTGGATTCCATAATAAAGTCGGGGGGGTCACATTTCGGGGGGGGGGGGTCTGATTTGAGCTGTCTTGGAGGGTTCAGGGGGGTCTGGGCAAAGGGCCGCCCCTTCATGGATGGTCTGGGGGGGTCTAAAACTTCTCGTCTGGGGGGGCTGCGGCCCCCTCCCTTTTATTACGAAATCTGGGGTGCCTTGTGAGATGGCCCCGGGAGCTGCTGGGAAGGCTTCGCGGAAGCCTCCGGGCCCTTTCTGCGGAAGGCTCTGGCCTTCTCGTGGGCCTTCCGCCCTCTGAGAGGGCCGCCTCCCCCAGGCAGCCTTCTCCCTGATGCGCGCCGCCAAGAGCTTGGCATCGCTCGGACGTGTGCCTTTTTCCTTCGGCGAGGACCATCGAGGAGCATCCTTGATCACTTGGCGAGAAAGCCACGCGCGAAAACGAAAAAGACACAGGGAATGGACGTCCGAGCGATGGCCAGAGAGGGGGGTGAGTTGGCTTGGGGGAGGAGGGGTCCGAGCACAATAGATCGGTAAAAATCTAGGATACGATTTGGTGCAGTGTTGTTCTGGTGGAAAGTCCGCAGCCCCCCCCCCTCGCCGCCAACGGCAACCGGGCTGACTCCTCGTTCTTAAGGGTTGTGGTGTAGATATTTTTGGTTACGAAGAGGAGCGGTTCTTTACATCACCACTGATAATTGCTGTTTCTGCTTCAGGAACTCCCCTACCACGGCGCCCGCGCGCCGCGCCGCGCTCCGGTTCGCCGCGGGGTCGTAGCGTCGCTTGTCGTGACCCTGCCTTCAACCATGTTCGCTATTATTGGTTAGTGCGGGCGGTGGTGGTGTATACCAATTGGCCTCGCAGGGGGGGGGGGAAAGGGAACATCGATCCCCAATCGCCCATTCAGCGCCGATCGCGGCGTGGGACCCTCACTCTGTCCAGGGGCGTCTGGATTCGCCGTCGGGGTGCGGGGGGGCGGCGTGTCGTCGCGCCGTCGATGCCACGAGGCCGGGCTGCGCACAGCCGCGCGCCCCGCCAGGTGATGGCGGACCCCCTGAGCCCTGGGTGCTTCGTGTGCGAAGGCCCGCCGTGCAGCCTGCCGCTGTCGCTGTCCTCCTCCTCCTCCTCCTCCTCCTCCTCCTCCTCCTCCTCCGCCAGACCGCAGCAGGCCCCAGCGCGGCGACGGGTTAGGCCGCAGAGGACCCCTGCGCGGCGAGGGGTTAGGCCGCAATGCACCCCAGCGTGGCGAGGGGTTAGGCCACAGGCCTGCGCCAGGCAAGACGGCCGTGAAGGCCCAAGAGTCCAGGGACCAGCGGCCAGGGCGGTCCCTGGAAGAGCGCAGAGCGGAGGAGCGGCTGCGGCCGTCCATCAGGCTGCTCCTCAAGCTCTGAGAGGGCGGCGGCAGCATTTCTTCAGTCTGCCGCCGCCCACGGGGCGACTCCTTGAGTCATTGAGTGGCGGCAGTACGACGTCGTGAGATGAGGCCGCTGGCCCACCCCGCCTCGGGCCGTTTTGCCTGCGCGGGGTGCCGAGACCAGGGGCACCCACTCACGGGCGGGAGCACGCGGGTTTAAAACTCCTCCTCCTCCTCCTCCTCCTCCTCCTCCTCCTCCTCTCCTCCTCCTCCTCCTCCCCCCGCCCTCCTCCCCCTCCGCCCTCCTCCTCCTCCTCCTCCTCCTCCTCCGCCGCCGCCGGCGTTGTGGCGCGAGGCCGCTAAACGAGAGGTGCGGTCTACGAGCAGAGTCCACACTTTTCTGGCTCGGCGCTCTGGGGCACAACGCGTTCGGGCCAGAGTGGGCCGCGGGCTCTAGCGGATTGTGCACCTGTGCCACGTGCAGAGCAGGAGGGCAGCGGCAGAGGGGGATCGGCGGGGGGGGAAGGGAGAGTGGGCGGGCCTTCTCAGAAGGCTCGGAAGCCCCCCCCGGCCTTCTGAGAAGTGTTCGGAGCCTTCCCCCAAAGACACCAGAAAGACTTCTCTCATCTCAGAAGGCCGACGTGCTTCCGAGTAGCCCCGCCGCCTTCTGAGAAGTCCTTCTCCCTCTTACTCAGCGAGCGAAGAACGGTATAACATATTTTTTTCGCTGTCGGGTGCGCCTGTCCCTGGGCGGCTGGAAAGTTTATACCCCTACGGTGCCACCGTAAGAGTATAAACCTTCCAGCCGCCCAGGGACAGGCGCCCCCGAAAGCGAAAAAGTTTATGTTATACCGTTCTTCGCCCGTTACCTTACTTCCCCCCCTCGCTCGCCGCCGAGGGGAGGCGGTGGGAGGCACGAGCAGAGCCAAACGCTCGCCCACTCGAGCTATACTCGGCCTCTGCCGAGCATGAGGCGCTGCCGTGCCAGCAGCTGCCCCCCCCCATGGAGATCCGTTCTTTCGGTGTGGCGCGATGGTCGAGGATCACCTCGAGCTCGAGATTGTGCCCTGGTCTACTCCAGATTTCGTAATACAAAAAGAAGGAGGGGGTCCCAACCCTCTCAGACGAGAAGTTTTAGACCCCCCCAGACCATCCATGAAGGGGCGGCCCTTTGCCCAGACCCCCCCCAACCCTCCAAGACAGCTCAAATCAGACCCCCCTCCCAAATGTGACCCCCCCGCCTTTATTATGGAATACGGAGTATCCTTCCCTTCCATTGGGACGATGCCGACATCGTGCTCTTCGCAGTTGCTGCACCGGTCCCTGCCCAGGGCCACCGTGAGCCGTTCTGGTCGTCGTCGCTCGCGTCGCCACGGGCGTGGCACCTCCCGCAAGCCAGACCGGTGCCAGTGCAATTCTGTGACATTGATGGTTAACGGTGCCCCGATGCTGCTCCCCTGCTCCCGTCCTTCCCCCCATCCCTGTCCACATGATCGACCCCTCTGCAGCAGCAGATGCGTCACTCGGAGCCCGCGCCTGGGGGTCATGCGTGAGGTTCCTCTCGTGACGCCTTTTTTTTTTGTTCCCTCCCGCGCGCGTGCAGTCCGCTCCCTCCTGCGCTCGTCTCCCTGCCTGCAGCTCCCGCCTCGTCCGCCCGTGCACGGGCTGCTGCACGGGGTACAGTCGGGGCCCTGGAGAAGGAACCCTTTTCGTTGGGGAGGGGCTCGGTGTTCCTTGATCGTTTCACAGCCAGCCTTAGGTTTTTCCTTAGGTTTTCGATATGGAATCGAAGTCTAACTTATGGAAAATAGGGGCCTCGTTCCTTATTTAGGGTTCCTCAGGTCAGCGCCCCGACTGTATCAGGTTTCGCGACTTGCCTGTCGCGCGACTCCTTGGGAAGCTGGAGATATCAGCTCCACAAGCACGAGATGTGTCACCTGGGCCTGCTCAGAGTCCGTTCTTTTCAGCGAGGGTCCAGGTGCTTCCCAGGGGTTCCCAAACGGGGACTTTCTGGATAAGCCAGCACACTGGCGCGCCCCAGCTATGGGTCGAAGTATTCTCCATCATTCGATCGCTCCGCTCATTCCGTTGGGCCATACTGTATATACTGTTCAGCGGCCTTCGGCCAAACTGGGCCGTGCCTGCTTGAGAGGCTTGCTGAGCTCGCTTCTGGGAAGCCTCTCGGAGGCCTCGTGGCGGCATGCGCCAGGACATTGGCACGCCCAGCCGTAGTCAAAGGATCCTCCAGTATTTGTTATCGTGCGGAGTCTCGGCACTGGGGGGTTGCGGGAGCTTGCAGCGGGCGAGTCAATCCCCGAAGTCGTTTCTCGGAAGGCGCCCGCCAGTTGCCAATGCCGTCCAAATCGTCACGCGGGAGTGCAAGAGCGTGTACTCCAGATTTCGTAATTACCCTGTGACGTACCCATTCCATTTGTACCAATGGAAACGAGGAGTTGGCCGAAACTTGTATGGACAATCGACTTGATGTGTAAGCTACTTGGGAGGCGTCATCGTGCTGGGCCCCGCAACCAGGCCTCGAAAGTGGCGACAGTTTCACAGATCGCAGCCCCCCAGGGATGGCGAGGTCTAATTTGAATCTGCGTGTGGCGTCACTGTGCTGGGCCCCCCAGCAGGCCTCGAAAGTGGCGACAGTTTCACAGATCGCAGCCCCCCAGGGATGGCGAGGTCTAATTTGAATCTGCGTGTGGGTTTCCACTGTGCTGGGCCCTTCAGCAGCCCTCGAAAGTGGCGACAGATTCACAGATCGCAGCCCCCCAGGGATGGCGAGGTCCAATTTGAGTCTGCGGTGAGTACCCACTGTGCTGGGCCCCCCAGCAGGCTTCGAAAGTGGCGACAGTTTCACAGATCGCAGCCCCCCAGGGATGGCGAGGTCCAATTTGAGTTCGCGGTGAGTACCCACTGTGCTGGGCCCCTCAGCAGCCCTCGAAAGTGGCGACAGATTCACAGATCGCAGCCCCCCAGGGATGGCGAGGTCCCATTTGAGTTTGCGGTGAGTACCCACTGTGCTGGGCCCCTTCAGCAGGCTTGGAAAGTGGCGACAGTTTTACAGATCGCAGCCCCCCAGGGATGGCGAGGTCTAATTTGAGTCTGCGGTGAGTACCCACTATGCTGGGCCCCTCAGCAGCCCTCGAAGGTGGCGACATATTCACAGATCGCAGCCCCCCAGGGATGGCGAGGTCCCATGTGAGTCTGCGGTGAGTACCCACTGTGCTGGGCGTCTTCAGCAGCCCCCGAAAGTGGCGACAGTTTCACAGATCGCAGCCCCCCCAGGGATGGCGAGGTCCCATTTGAGTCTGCGGTGAGTACCCACTGTGCTGGGCCCCTCAGCAGCCCTCGAACGTGGCGACAGTTTCACAGATCGCAGCCCCCAGGGAAGGCGAGGTCCCATTTGAGTCTGCGGTGAGTACCCACTGTGCTGGGCCCCTCAGCAGCCCTCGAAACTGGCGACAGTTTCACAGATCGCAGCCCCCCAGGGATGGCGAGGTCCCATTCGAGTTTGCGGTGAGTACCCACTTTGCTGGGCCCCCCAGCAGGCCTCGAAAGTGGCGACCGTTTCACAGATCGCAGCCCCCCAGGGATGGCGAGGTCTAATTTGAGTCTGCGGTGAGTACCCACTGTGCTGGGCCCCTTCAGCAGCCCTCGAAACTGGCGACAGTTTCACAGGTCGCAGCCCCCCAGGGATGGCGAGGTCCCATTTGAGTCTGCGGTGAGTACCCACTGTGCTGGGCCCTTCAGCAGGCCTCGAAAGTGGCGACAGTTTCGCAGATCGCAGACCCCAGGGATGGCGAGGTCCCATGTGAGTCTGCGGTGAGTACCCACTGTGCTGGGCCCCCCAGCAGGCCTCGAAAGTGGCGACAGTTTCACAGATCGCAGCCCCCCAGCTGGCACGCAGCGACGAGCGAGGCAAAAGGCAAGGGGGAAGGAGGAAGGAAGGAAGGAAGAAAGGAGACGCGCGAGCAGTGCTCTATTCAAAACGAGAACCCAACGCAGGAGGTTTGGGAATAAAGGTAGGGGGTTCTCGTTTCGGGGGGGGTCTCTTCCAGGCTATCTTGGAGGGCCTGGGGGGTCTGGGGACGATGTTGTGGAGGGTGCTCCCACGGGGGAGGTCTGAAATGGCTTGTCTTGGAGGGTCCAGACCCCCTCCCTTTTATTCCGAAATCTGGAGTACCTCTAGTGCGGAGGTCGTGAAGGCGTCCGCACAGCGAGCGCTCTGATCCGAGGGGCGACGATCTGGTGTTTGCCCCTTGCACGTTCTCAGAGCCCCGAATCATCAGGGGTAACTCGGGTCAGGGCTAACTCGGGTTCGTTTTTCGGGAATCCAAACCGGAGTTACCCCGGGCCCGAGTTACCCCGGATAATTCGGGCGTCCAGAGCCCCAAATCATCAGGGGTAACTCGGGTCAGGGCTAACTCGGGTTCGCTTTTCGGGAATCCAAACCCGCGTTACCCCGGACCCGAGTTACCCCGGATAACTCGGGCGCCCAACGTTCCCCTCCTCCGCTCTCCTCCTTCGCCTGCCTGCCCTCGCGTCGGAGTTCCCGAAGCCTGCGCGGCGCTGCGCTTCCGCCGCCGTGGGGGCGGTGCCGCGGGCCCAGGCCTCCGGCGGCAATTTTCCGGTGTGAGCCGTTCTGCCTCCACGGGGCTCCGAGGCCCCCTCCACGGGGCCGTGTTGCAGGGCCCTCGCCACCCGCCACGGGCGTTAGAGCGCAAGTCCCGTTGTCGCGTTCGGGCTCGCCGTCGCCGCGCGATGGATGCCTCGAAGCGGGCCGCCTGCCCCCTGGCGTTAGAGCGCAAGTCCCGTTGTCGTCTTCGGGCTCGACGTCGCCGCGACCTGGATGCCTCGAGGGAGGCTCTGCCTCTGGTGGCGTTCGATCGCACGTCGGGCCGGACCGAAGCGCCGTGCTGCTGGCCTGCGGCTGGGCTTTGCTTTTCGTTTTGGCAGGGAGGCTCAGGAAGACCGGTAGAGCAAAACGAACAACAAACGAGCAGAGAACGAAAAACAACGTTTAGGTCCAGCCCTGCTGTGTTTCGGGCGTTCGTCCTGGGTCGTTTTCTGACGGTTGCGGTGCCCAGGATGCCAGGAGCCTGGAGGGCCCGGAGTCCGCGAGAGGCCCGCCGTCTCGGCTCTTGGCTGTGCCACTGGGCTGGCTCGATCCGCGTGCCCTGTTCAACCTATGTTGAGCTGCTCTGTCCCGGTGTGCTGTTGTTGTTGTTGTTGAACATTATTTATTCTAAAGAATAATTATTGTTGGGCCCCCTGGTGCGCGCCCCCCCTGCGCCGCCTAGGCCGCAGCTACATTTTCATCATTTTCGTGAGGAAGCCTCAGAAAAGAGGGTGTGTACAGGATCCGGTTGTTTTGTTGTAATCCGCTTTCCCTTGCAAAAAACAATAGAAAATGACATTTCTTGTTCTAATATAATCAAATTTCAAGAATCCCTTGCAAAAAATAAGGTAAAGTGGACATTCGCGCGCGCAAGACGAAATCCTTCCAAAACCTTAGTGTTCGCAGCGATTTTAACATAAAAACATCAAAAAACCAATGGTTTTTCAACAAAAAATTGTCAAAATCTCATCCCGCGCGCTCTTGCGGATTCGTAGGAAACCCAACACTTTTTAAACATTTCTGTCAAACGGGCTTTTGCGAGCAACTTTTTCGAACTTCTGCGACAACGGTTGCGCACCTGCCAGGGCCATCATCCCTGTCAAATAATACCATGCGGGACACATTCGTTTTTTCTTCGCGCGCGCACGCCGTCGTCGTCGGCCGCGGGGCCCTGAATAGTAGCCACGGTCGTCCGCATGCCACGAAGTGAAGTGTCCGAACGTCATAGGGCGGGAAGCTGGGTGTGGGTGGTGGCGAAGAGTCGTTTGGAAATTTGGTAGAGCTTGAACCGGCCCCCCCACAAAGTGGGGGTATTGCCCGCCTCATATGAAAACCCTGGCACTGGTGAGAACGGAGTGTCTCCACGTGCTAGTAATTGTTGTTGTTGTTGTTGTTGTTGTTGTTGTTGTTGTTGTTTGTGGAGTTGTGGTTGTTGTTGAACCCCCCATTTCTAAAGAATATTTTTTCTTGATCCCCCCTGTGGCAACCATTGTCAACTTCTCAATGAAACTCCCAGGGCTCGCACCCTGTCTTGTACAATGGAACGCGAAGGGTCACCAAACTGCATTGATGGGCCCCGAACTACAACAACAACAACAGCAACAACAAACACAAAAACGGCTTCCGTCTGATACGTACCCACAATTGATTCCAGAATCGCGCTCTCGCCTGGCACATGCTCACAAGTGTTGCAGGCATCGCGTTTTCGCGTGGAATTCCCTTGCAATTTCTTCAGACGCCGCTTCCTCGGCGCTCAGGAATCACGCTCTCGCTGTGGGCTTTCTCACGATTTTCTTGGGGATCGCGCTATCGCTCGAGACTTCTTGCGATTCATGCAGGACTCGGGCTTCAGCAACCCGCCTGATCGACCTGGCCGCCTGGGCCCGCCTTCCCGACCTGCCCGCTAGGGTCTTCCCGCCCGGTCTGCCTGTTTGGTTCTGCGAGCGATAGACTTAGGCACAGAGAGAAAAACAGAGAGAGAGAGAGAGAGAGAGAGAGAGACAAACAACGACATAGAGATAGAGACAGAGGGACAGAGATATAGAGAGATAGCGAAAGAGAGAGAGAGAGAGAGCGAGACAAACATAGAGATGGGGACAGGGAGATATAACAAACACCAGCAGCAACAACAACAACCACCACACCAACAACAACTTCAATAACAACAACAGCAGCATCAGGACCACCAACAACAACCACATCGACGACAACAACAACCGCAACCATAACCACAACAACAACCACAACAACAACAGCAACCACAGCAACAACAGCAACCGCAATATCAGCAAAACCAACAACACTCATTCTAGGACTGCCCATTCCTATCTGCCCGCGTGCCAGTCAACACGTATGTATATCTAACACATAGCGATGCTTGCCCTCTTCGTATTCGATCGTACCCCCTTGGGGGCATACCTTCCTTATCTGCCACGGTCATGTAGCGCAGCCTTGTAAAAAGGGGAGTCGAGGACGGATGGAAGGGAGAGGGAGAAAGATGGAGCACGACACAAATCATTAGGAGGGGCTTAGGAGCAGAAAACATGTTGCAGAACCAGGCAGGCAGATCGGGCGGGTAGACCCT
>CAUYUJ010012147.1:392554-420054 GCA_963575745.1 Prorocentrum cordatum | reverse complement strand
ATTGCACGGAAGTCTCAGGCGGGAGCGGGGGTCTTGATTACATTGCGAGGAAGTCTCAGACGGGAGCGCCTTTCCTGAGTAAATTGCGCGGAAGTCTCAGGCGGGAGCGGGGGTCCTGAGTAAAAATCGAGGAAGTCTCAGGCGGGAGCCGTTGTTGTTGTAGCCCGGGGGGCAGGGGCACAGTTTGAGCAGGAAGACTTTCCTGGAGAAAAAACAAGGTGCGAGCCCCGGGGGTGGCACTTCAATCGAAAAAATCAATGTGCACCGGTGGGGGGGGATCAACAATAATTATTCTTCAAGAATGAGAGTTAAACAACAACAACAACAACAACGACGACGACGACGACGACGACGACGACAACGACAACAACAACAACAACAACAATCCGCACCGCAGAACCTCACTTCAGCCACGCGCCCAGGGACAGTGAATGACCGTTCAGCCCCCTCACTCTGATATCCACGACGCCTCCGCGTGCTGAAAAAGGTGAGGTGTCCTGGGCGGAGCGCCGCAAAACAGGGGGTGCCACACCACTGGGGGGATCGTGCTGCGGCTCTTACCACTGGTGGTGGTGTCGTCTTTCCTTGATCCTATCTCCTGTGCCGCCCCTACTAGACCAGCTGATGAGCAGATCGGGCGATCGAACACTGGCCGCCGACACGGCCACCTTTCGATTCCGCGATTTTCGCGGGATTCAGGGGGGAGGAAGTGTTTTTGACGCGCAGCGCAACCAGCTTCAAGCCAAAGGCGCGATCAGAACTCTGCAACCGCAGGGGGGCCTCAACCACGAAACGCAAGGGGCCGAGGTTTGCCAACTAGGATGCGGCAGGAACGATCAACGGGCCTTCGAAGTGCGACGGGCCTGAGCCTGGCGGCAACGCAGATGTAGAAGGAGCAGGCGGGTGTGGAGGAGGGGGAGGATCGCGGATCGAGGGTCGAGGTGCCAGGCTCAAGCTTTTGAAGGTTCGGGCTTTTTCTAGGTCTCTGGAGGCCTCCATGCCCTTACAGAGACGGGGTCAGAGGAAGAGGATCGGCAAGAGGGATGGGGGGAGGATGAGACGGAGGGGGGGGGCTGCAACCAGCTTCGACTGCGGTAGGACCCGGTAGGATGGCCCGATCACATTGCTCGAGCTTGCGATACGCCTGGTCGCTTGGCACTGCAATGGAGCATGCCCGGTCACGCGATCGGGGGACAGATTCCTCGCGTGTTCGGACATGTCGGGACGCCGCGTTTCTGCTCGTACCGCCGCGCCGCGCGTGCGAAGTTACTCGTCCAGCCCACGTTGCTCGAGAGGGGTGGTTGGAGAGTACCGAGCCTTGGCCAGCCACCCCTCCCCTTGAGTCAAGCTCCCGAAGTGGCAGGCGGGGCCTGAGGTTTGGGTTTGGGGGTGGGGCTGGCTGAATCGTTGGCCACCCCTTTCTCCCTCTTCCCGCGCCGCTGCGAGGTCTCAAGCGGGTGCCCGCGCAGAGTGCCAAGGACGCTCGCGCTCACGCTGCGCCAGAGGGAAGGGTATGAAGCAGGGCCCAGCGGGTGACAGGGAGGCATCAGGGCAAGAGTCGATGATCCCCAGGACGTGTGCTCGCGCCATGTGTGTCTACCCCGTTCTGCCCCATCTTTGGCTCATGACACCGCCAGCGTCGTATTGGAGGGCTTCGACGGACAAGCACACGTTGGCGCTGACACAGGTTCAGAGGTCGGCCACGCGCAGAGGGGGGTAGGGGGAGGTGGAAGGCTTTGTAGGAGCACCCTGCCTTCTGAGAATGTGCGGGCCTTGCCCATAGGTGTAGGTCCAGCGTCTCTAAGAAGCAGCCTCCTTCTAAGAAGCTTTCCCCCCTCTCCCTACCCCCTTGTGCGCGCCGAAGAGAATCGTCGAAGGAGGGTCCGGAGCAGGAGCAGGAAAAGAAGGATGGGTGCATCGGTGCAGGAGGAGCCGGAATAGCAAAGGAGCGGAGGAGAGATGGAGGGGGGAGGTGCGGTGAGGGGGTGGGGAGGAGGAGGAGGAGGAGGAGGAGGAGGAGGAGGAGGAGGAGGAGGAGGAGGAGGAGGAGGAAGGATTGCGGAGGAGGATGGAGGGGGGTCGGAGGAGGAGGAGGACGAGGAGGAGGCGGAGGAGGAGGAGAAGAAGGGAGGGCGGAGGAGGATGGAGGATGGAGGGAGGAGGAGGGGGAGGAGGAGGGGGAGGGGGAGGGGAGGGGAGGAGGAGGAGGAGGAGAGGAGGTGAAGGAGGAGGAGGAGGAGGAGGAGGCCGATGAGGAGGAGGAGGAGGAAGGAGGAGGAGCAGGAAGAAGAGGGCGAGAGGCAGGTGCGGGCTAAGCCCGCCCTGCGCAGTGGCCGTGCATGAGAGCGCCTGCCAGGGACCGACTGTCTGGGCAGCCCCGTGAGGGCCAATGGGTACGTCGTGGCCGCGGCTGGCACTCGGCGCAGGAGCAGGTGGAGGCGGAGGCGGAGGAGGAGGAGGAGGAGGAGGAGGAGGAGAAGGAGGAGGAAGAGAATGAGGAGGATGAGGAGGAGAGGTTGTGTGTGTTCCCCCCCGTCCATGTCCTCCCCTTTTCCCATCGGGTCTGCTGTCATTGACCTTATATTGTACCCCCCCACCTAGCCAGCGAAAACATTCGCGAGGCTGTTATTCGTTTTCACGATCCCCCTCAGAGCTGACCAGCCTGGGGGGGGGTGATGGCTACGTCAGGACGACATTTCTGCCATCAGGGGGTCACTGGGTCAGGAGAAGGAAACCGAGGAGGTCCTCATGGAGGACCCTGAAGGCTCCTGGAGGTCCCAGGAGGCCCAAAGAGGGCAAAGCCAGGCTTGATTACGTCATCCCGCCGACCACACGAGGAGGATATGCGCGCCTTCCGAGTTCGCACGTGTCGTTTGCCGCTTCCTGTCGTGCTGCCCGGAGCGTTGGCTCAGCGTATCGTGCCGCCAGTTTTGGCCCACCGCTCTTCCGCGCGACGCGCTGGCCACGCCCACTCCCCTGCGTCAGCGCTCCGTCAGCGCTCCGAGCTGCTGGGTGCACCTCCGCCCCTCGGAGCGGAGCCGCCCGCTGCCCCTCCCCGTCCGCCGGGGGGGAGCGCGTCCCCTGACCTTCCAGAGTGCTAGAAAATAGCCCTCCAGACCTGTGTGGGCTGCCTAAAACCTCGACGGGAATTAAGATACCGAGGTCCTGGTGCTATTTTTTAGCCCTCCTGGAAGGTCTGGGTCGGCGGACCGCGTCACGCGTCACGGCGCAGAGACCCAAACTTTGCCGGAGGCCCGCGCGGAGCTCCCGGATCCTCGCTGGGCGGAGCGCGCCGTGGGGGGCGCCCCCGGCGCCGCTCCTGGGAAAACCCGCGCGGAGCTCCGAGAGCCAGTGCTCCCTCCGTGCAGTGTGCTGGGTTCCTCTATATATAGGCGAAGGTCCAGCCGGAGCTGCGGCTGGTCCGTCCATGACCTTCCAGGAGGGCTCAAAAAATAGCACCAGGCCCTCGATATCTTAATTCCTGTCGAGGTTTTAGGCAGCCCAGATAGGTCTATAGGTCTGGAGGGCTATTTTCTAGCACTCTGGAAGGTCAGGGACCCGCTCCCCTCGCGTCTGCTGCGGAGCTTCCGGGGGGGGGAGGGGCTCCTGCCTCTCCACAGTGCCCGGCAGTGGCTGCTGCTGGCCCGTCCACGCTCTCCTCGGGGGCGGCAAAGAGGGGGGGTGATGACACTAGGGGGGGGGAGGATATCATGGCGTGGGCCATGATATTTCGCCAGATTTCATGGCGCCTCTTCTTATTCTATCACGTCCCTGCCCCCCCCCCCTGGGCCGCGCATATGCCGCCGGCCATGATTTGCACCCCCCCCGTCTTGGACGGATTGGGAAAGGGGGGGTTACGAAATCTGCTGCATGCAGCTGGTTTTGGCCCGACCGAGGGGCCCATTCCTTAATACCTGGCCGCCTCCGGCGCCGGGAGGCGCCTGGAGAATCAGCTACGTGAGCTGATTCTCACCCCCCCCTTTTGCTATCCCCCCCTTTCGCCCGACCCGAGTTGGCAGCGAGGGCTGCTGAAAGAAGCTCTTCAGGGCCCCTAAAGGGCCCTTCAGGGCCCCAGAGACGTTTTTTCTTTCGGGCCCAGAAGGGGGGCTTTCAGGGCCCGAAAAGGACCCCGCGCCCCCCCTCCCAATGGTTCTGGGGCGGCGAAGGGGGGGTGATGACCCCCCCGCCGGTCATGATTTGCACCACCCCTCGTTACGGGACGTGAAAACGACCACAGCCACTGCTTTTCTATTGTTGCCGCCTTCCAGCCAGCAGAAACAAAGCAGTGCTTGTGGTCATTCTCGTTAAGCTCGGCACCAGGGAAATGACCACAACCACTGCTTCTTTTTCGGCCGGCTGGAAGGCGACGCACACAAGAAGCAGTGGCTGTGGTCATTTTCCCGTCCCGCACTCTTGGACACCCCCTCTTGGCCGCTCCCGAAGGATCCATTCGCGCCCGAGGGCCGCCCCCCCGCGAGGAGGCCCTGTGCCTCCTCGACGCGGGGCTCCAGCGCAGCGGCGGCGGAGGCTCGGAGAGGCGGGCCCGCCCCGCTGCTCTCCGGGGGCCCCGCGGCGGGGGTCGGAGGCGGAAGAGGTGCCCACATACCCTCTGCGCCTCGGCAGGTTCCCTTTCTCGGGCCTCATCGCAGGATCTCGTCGCCACCGCAGGATACGCCTCTAAATTCTGGTCAGAGCGCGCCCCAGGAGAGGTCCAGGGAGTAATGGAGGATGACGGTCGGATGACGATTAATGGATGACCCGGGGTCGTGTTCACGCGGCGGCGCTAGAAAAAACCGGCCGCGGGCTGGAAAACTATTTTTTTTAATCGTTCTCCTCCAGTCAGAAAATGATGCAGAAATAGCAGAGAACTATCTTTTAATCGTTCTCTCCCATTTTTTATTAATCGTCCTCCCGCATTAGCGGTATCGGTACCTTTTTGGTTTCCCCAGGGGGGCAGTGCAGGCGGGGGTCGGCCAGAGCGGCGGATCCTTTCAGCCGCTCGCAGAGGTCGAGGCTCCAGAGACGGGGCTCAGTGCAAACGGGGGTCGCAGTCAGAGCGCCAGATTTGGCAGGATCCTGCAGAGTCAGACAGCACTGACAAGGGCTTGGGTGCGGGATCCTGCAGGCTCCGACCTGGGCTTGGATTGACCCAGGTCAGTGGATCCCCGAGCAGAGGGGGCTGGCGGCAGGGGGGGAAGGCGAGGCTTCTTAGAAACAGCCCCCCTTCTTTGAAGGCTCGGGGGTGGACAGACCTCCTACCCTGACGCGTCGATTCGTGAATTGTCCGTTTTTGGTTCTCGAGAGGGCGCCGCGGCCGTCGTTTTCCAGGCTTGCGCCCGCCATGTTTGGGCCCGAGGTCGCTTTCACTAAGCCACGTTTTACTAAAGGAAGGTCTGTCCATCCCCGAAAGGCGCGGGCGCCCCTTTAAGAGGCTTGCGGCTGCTGCTTAGAAGCTGCTCTCGGACTGCCGAGGAGCAGGTGGCTTGCTCCTAAGAAGCTGCTTTTGCTTCTGAGAGGCGAATCCGTGCTTCTCAGAAGCTGTTGGGGTGGTTATGAGGCGCGGCGCGCCCCTGGCTTCTTTAGAAGGGCGGCCGGCGCCTTCTAAGAGGCAGCCGCCTTCTTAGAAGCTAAGAGGCAGCCGCCTTATTAGAAGCCTCCCCCCTCCCTCCATACCCTTGTGCGCGCCGCCAAGTCTTGCGGGCTCCTGCAGAGCCAGGGCCGACTAGACGTAGGAGTGACCTGCCGCCAGAGTGACCTCTGGTGCGGGCCGAGTGGGGCCCCCCGATCGCTGAACGCGAATCGGTAGCAGCGGCTTGCGTGCCCAGATCTGGCCATCCCGCGTCCCCTGTGAAGCCGCGCACCAAAGGTCACTCTGGCCTGGGCCTGCGCGCAGGATCCTGCAGAACCGTGCAGGATCCTGAAGGGCCCGACGGAGCCAGGTCTGCGTTGACCCGGATCGGTGCGTCTTCGATCTGCCCGACCCCGCAGCGCATAGGGAGAGCTCATGACGGAAGGCTCTTGCCATGTGTCTGGCTCTGCCTCGCGGGGCTCCGGGGCCTGCAGGAAGCCACTCCAGGAAGCTCCTCCTCCTCCTCCTCCTCCTCCTCCTCCTCCTCCCTCCTCCCTCCTCCTCCCTCCTCCTCCTCCTCCTCCTCCTCCTCCTCCTCCTCCTCCTCCTCCTCCTCCTCCTCCTCCTCCTCCTCCTCCCTCCTCTTCCTCCTCTTTCTCCTCCTCCTCCTCCGGAGAAGTTGGCCCCGGGGACAGGGTCGGTGCGTCCAGGGGGCCTTCGCATGGAGAAAGCACGAACCTTGACGCGGGGGGGGGGGGAGGGCAGCAAGACCCAGATATCGCCGACGACATAGCTTGTTCAACCCGGGTGTCTCTCCTCGGTTTCGGCCCCTTGGGGCCCGCCATCGGGCCCCGGGGTCCCCAAGGTCGGATCCGGGGCGAGAGAAGGCCCGGGGATCGGGCCAGCGGATTGACCGAGCCGCATCGTCGTGTGCCCGGGGGGGGGGGGACACTCCCTGCTTGCTGCCCGTGTAGTAAGCCTGTGCTCGGGCAGGCACGTACCACGTCTTCGCGGTCTGAGCGTGCTCCGCCGCACGCCGCTTCTTCCGCCCTTCCGCGCCTGTCCTCCTCCTGTTGTGCTTCATTTGGCCCCGAAGCGTCCCTCGGCTGCCCCGACCGCGTCTTGGACCCACGTCGCCGCTGACAAACAAGCCTGTTGGGGGGGGGGGCAGGAGGAGGACGGCGATGGAGATGCCGAGAGAGGAGTGCGAAGGTTTCCGATGCCTTCGGGGACCTTCAGGGGCGGAGTTTCCGCTGGGAGCAGGGGGGGGAGGAGGACCTCGGTGACGCGCTGGCATCGGGCCGGACGAAAGGTGGGGCCAAGAAGGGGGGGAAGGTGGGTTTCACCTCGTTCGGGACCTCCCGAGCGAAGTGAACCCCACCTCACCTCTTAGAAATCGTGGGGTGGTGGGGCAGGGCTCGCATGTGGCCTCCTAGTCGGGCAGGGGGGGGGGGGTCGAAATCTGCTGCGTGCGGCTGGAGCTTGGCCCCGCTGCCGGGCGCATCCCCAGATGCACTGGCGCCTGCGGCGCCGTGGGGCGCCAGGGGCATGATCATCAGTCACGTGAGCAAGTCGAGGCCACGCTGTGGTCACCACGTCGTTTGGGGGCCCTCAACCTGCCCCGCCCCCCCCCCCACACCATCTGCTCCTCCATACCTCCCCCTCCTTCCTACGGCAGCGCGGCAAGCCTCGCTGGAGCGTGGGCCGACGCCGCCGTCGCGCCCGCGTTGACCCCGACTTCCCACGGACTCACCACGCGCTGTGGTCACCACGCCGCTTGGGGGCACCCGGCCTGCCCCCCCCCCCCATCTGCTCCTCCATTGCTTCGCCTCTTTCCTATGTCAGCGGGGCGAGCTTCGCTGGAGCGTGGGCCGACGCCGCCGTCGCGCCCGCGGTAACCCCGATTCACCACTGACTCACCACGCGTTGTGGTCACCACGTCGTCTGGAGGCCCCCCACCTGCCCCCCCCAATTCTGCTCCTCCATTGCTTCGCCTCCTTCCTATGGCAGCGCGGCGAGCCTCGCTGGAATGTGGGCCGAAGCCGCCGTTTCGCCCGTGGTGGCCCCGACCTGCCACCCCCCACTGACTCGCCACACGCGGTGGTCACGTCGTCTGGGGGCCCCCGACCTGCCCCCCCCCAATCTGCTCCTCCATTCCTTCCCCTCCTTCCTATGGGGGCGAACTCTCAGGAGTGTGGGCCGACGCCGCCGTCGCGCCCGTGGTGACCCCGACTTCCCACTTACTCACCACACGCAGTGGTCACAACGTCGTTTCGGGGCCCCCGGCCTGCCTCCCTCCCATCTGCTCCTCCATTCCTTCCCCTCCTTCCTATGGCAGCGTGGGAATGTGGGCCGACGCCGCCGTCGCGCCCGCGGTGACCCCGACTTCCACTGACTCACCACGCGCTGTGGTCACCACGTCGTTTGGGGGCCCCCGACCTGCCCCCCCCCATCTGCTCCTCCATTCCCTCCCCTTCTTCCTATGGCAGCGTGGCGAGCCTTGCTGGAGTGTGGGCCGACGCCGCCGTCGCGCCCGCGGTGACCCCGACTTCCCACTGACTCACCACACGCGGTTGTCACCACGTCGTTTGGGGGTACCTGACCTGCCCCCCCCCATCTGCTCTTCCATTCCCTCCCCTCCTTCCCATGGCAGCGTGGCGAGCCTCGCTGGAGTGTGGGCCGAAGCCGCCGTCGCGCCCGTGGTGGCCCCGACATCCCACTGACGCACCACCCGCGGTGGTTACCACGTCGTTTGGGGGCCCCCGACCTGTCCCCCCCCCATTTGTTCCTCCATTCCTTTTCCTCATTGAGTCCGTCGGGGCTGGACAGAACCCCCAGAAGTGACACGTCGATTAGTGAATTGTCCGTTTTCGGTTCTCGAGAGGGCGCCGTGGCCGTCATTTTCCAGGCTTGCGCCCACGAGGTTTGGGCCTCAGGTCGTTTTCACACTAAACCACGTCTTACTAAAGGGGGGTCTGTCCATCCCCGAGTCTGTTTCAATTGCGGTCGGGGCGATGACGACCGTGATCGGCCCCCCGATTACTTCACGTTTGTTTGGCCCACATTTGCAAGCCAAGATTGCCCACGGATTCTTCAGGGATTTCCCGAGATTTCAGGCGGCCCCCCGCCGTGCTGTGATCGAGGGGGGACCAACCCTCCTCCTCCTCCTCCTCCTCCTCCTCCTCCTCCTCCTCCTCCTCCTCCTCCTCCTCCTCCCCCTCCTCCTTTTCCTCCTCCTTTTCCTCCTCCTCCTCCTATCCTCCTCCTCCTCCTCCTCCTCCTCCTCCTCCTCCTCATCCTCAACAAAACTTTTCCCCCCTCCGCCGATCCCGCCCGTGGTCGCGAAGAATAAACAACGGGCTCCTTCGTATGTCAGAGCGGCGAGCCTCGTTAGAGTGCGCGCCGAAGCTGCTCCGCGCGCCGCCGTCGCGCCCGCTCCGGTCCCAGGAGCAGGGAATTGTGAGGCTCTCTCCGGCCCTTCGTCCCCGCACCCTGGTGCGCCGATCGATGTTCCCGGTATTTCCTCCTCCTCGGCATCGCTCGGACGTGTGCTTGTTCTTCTCGGCGAGGACCATTGGGGATCATTTTGGGGCATCTGGCGAAAAAAATCCGCACGATGCGGAAAACTGCACGGCGAATGGACGTCCGAGCGATAGCCCTCCTCCCGCCGCCCGCTCTGGCCTGGCGGGGGAGCTCGCCCCAAAGGCCCCCAGAGGGCCCTGGCGGCCCAGCCCCGAAGACGAGGACCCTCCCGACCAGGGTCGGAGGTTCGGCGACGCGCCAGAGCGGCCCTGCGCTGGAGTTGCCTTCGGTTGCGGGGCCACGGGGGCCCCCAGCACAGGCTCGCGCGCGCGTGAGGGAGGAGGGAGGAGGGAGGAGGGAGGAGGGAGGAGGGAGGAGGGAGGAGGAGGAGGAGGAGGAGGAGGAGGAGGAGGAGGAGGAGGAGGAACAGGGAGCAGGGGGATCTCCCCCCCCAAAAACCCCACCCCCTCTCGCGGCCGCCGGGAGCCTAGAGGGGAGACCAGAACCACCGAGACCCACAACTCTAGGCCTCTCAGATGGGGTCCGCGTAGATGGGGTCGGAGGAGCGCGCCGCATCGCCGATGCATCGGGGATGCGGCTCGATGTAGGATCCGATATTCTCAGCGCCGACGTCGCCGATGCCGACGTCGCCGATGCATCGCCGATGCATCACCCATGCGGTGCAGCCCTCCGACTCCATCTGCTCGGACCCCATCGAATTGGTAGGCCCCTAACAACCCATCGGGAGGGCTCTCGCCCCTGGACTCTGGCAAGCCTGCCGGCGCGTCGTCCGGCAGACTGTGTGACGCTCGGGCTTGCTGCCGCCCAGGGGCTGCCCCCCCTCAACCCCCCCAGCTGGTCAGCGGTTGCTGAAGGTGCCCCTCCTCACCCCCCCAGCTGGTCAGTGGTGCCCCAGGGTTTCGCTCAATCCTGGAGCCCCCGAGGTCCTCTGGGCCTCGTGATGGGTGCTCTGGAGGCCCTGGGGGCCTGCTTGGAGGCCCCCAGGGGGCACCTTGGGGGCCAGGGGCACTTCTGGCAACACCCGAGATGGGTGAATGATCGGTGGCGGTGGCCTCTGCGCCTCCTCACTCCTCTGAGGAGCCGCGCGCCAAGGGCCTCTCTTGCCCGAGAAGCAATCTCCCTGCGCCCAGCCGTGAGGTTCCGGCCACGGCGCGGGCAGGGCAGTGACCTTCTCCTCGACGGGGCCGAGCGGCAGTGCGCGCGCGCGGCTCGGCCGCGGCCACCTGGCATGTCTTGCGCGCGCGGGGCAGGCGACAGAGGACCGCTGCGACCGGGAGTCCTCTGCAGAAGCACACATCATGGGAGCTCCGCGCATATCTTTCAGGAGGGGAAAAAGCACACAGACACAATGAATCGTCGATTCCCCAGAAAATATGGGAAACTATGGGAATTGGGGGGGGGAAGACAAAAACCCAGGAAATATTTGACAATATGGGGAATCTTTGTATTTGTGTGCATTTATTTGTGTGTCCTGGGGTCCCTTCAATCTTGTGGATCGGCGCCGGGATCCCTCCGGGACCCCTCTAGTGGCGCGCTCCCTGCGCCAGGAAGGCGGGTCCAGCGCCAGCGCCGATCCAAGAAGCCCGCGCGGAGCGCCGAAAGTTTATGTCAATGTTTTTGCCGGGCTTCTTCATTGTAAAGGACCGCCTGTGCGGACCCGTGGCTTCGCCTGGACACTCGCGGTACAGTGCTCTTGGCGACGTGCCCAGAACGGGTCTTCGCGGGCACTTTCTGTGCAGAGGTTCTGAAAGAACGTGACTCTACGATGTAGACAGATGTGTGGTGGTATTCATTGTAATCCCGAGGTTACTGCACGGTTAGTGTCGTCTTGTCTTACTTGCTCTACTCAGGGTGTCCTTCGGCCGCCTTGTTTCAACAAGCTCAACAAACCAGCGTGAGTTGGAGAGGACAACAAAAGTCTAACGAGAGGCCGATCGGGGGGGTAGGCCCCACGGTGTTCCCCGCCAGGACCAGCTTTCATCTCGACGAGCTGGTATTTGACGGCTCTGGGCCTGTCGAGGGCCCCAGGGGGCTCGGCGCGGCGAAGGCAGATCAAGGACCTCCGTCCTCCAGGGCCCGCTTCCCCTACAGTGCTGGACAAGAAATGAGAGGCGAGGCGGAGAAGTGTGAGGAGTCGGCCGAATGTCAGGAGGTGGAGGCACGTTTGGATCCCCTCCCTTGCTTGCGGCCGTCCTCGTTGGCCGAGGGGCCGCGCGGGAGTCCTCGGCCCCCTTCCTGTGCTTGCTGACCTCACGGATGTGTGGTGTGCTGTTGGAGGCTGCGAGGGCCGCGTGGCCCGAGATGAGGAGGAGGAGGAGGAGGAGGAGGAGGAGGAGAGAAGGAGGAGGAGGAGGAGGAGGAGGAGGAGGGGAGGAGGAGGAGGAGGAGGAGGAGGAGGATGAGGAGGAGGAGGAGGAGAGGGAGGAAGAGGAGCAGGAGGAGGCGCGCCCTCTGGCCCTGCCCAGCGTTCACGCCTCGAGAGCGGCAGCGGCTCGCGCGCCCGCAGAGGCCGAGGCAGGACGCCCACCGCGTGCTTACCCTGACCGTCGAGAGCCTGTCCATGGGCACAGGCGTGGGGGATGACAGACGAGGCCAGGACAGAGGATAAAGTCGGGTGAGGATGAGTCGAGAGTCTCTGACATCCGGCGGCTCGGAGGATGTATTGGGCGCGCGGCCTTCTCAGAGCGTTCCCGTAAGATCTGAGAGCATTCCGGAACGTTCTGGGACGCATTTATCTTCGTCTTAGCTCCGTCCGAGATGAGGAGGCAAGAGATTGGGGGCAGCAGCGTGATGAGGATGTAGAGGCTTCTGGATCAGAAGCTTCTGGATGTCCGTGCGGATGTCTTGGATCTTGGCTGGGCCCCCTCCCTTGCGCGCGGAGCGCGCCAGAGGCGCCGCCAGGGGGCCAAGCGCAGATCTAAGACATCCGCGAGGAGGAGGAGGAGGAAGTACGCAACAGCCTCGAGCTAATGTTTGGCCAACGTGTCAAGAAATGAGGAGGAAGAGGAGGAGGAGGAGGAGGAGAGCGAGGAGGAGGAGGAGGAGGAGGAGGGTCGAAGACGCGGTGGTACTTGCCGCCTCCGCTGCTGGCCGAGCGCATGTCGCGGGCGCGCGCGAAGCGCGGTGCCTCGGGTCTTGCCCCGCTGAACCAAAGGAGGCCATATTCAGGAGGGGAAAAAACACACAGACACAATTAATCGTTGATCCCCAGGAAAATATGCGAAAATATGGAAAGTGGGGGGAGACAAAAACTCTGAAAGTATGGGAAAATATGGGGAATCATTGTATTTGTATGTATTTATTTGTGTGTCCTGGGGCCCCTTTACATATGAGGCAAGTGTTCTGTCGCGGCGCGGCAGAGGCAGTCCGCACGCGCGCTCCAGCAGCTGGGGCGGAGCATGCGGGTTGTCCGGCAGCGCGAGAGCGCGCGCAAGGGTGCAGTTTCATGGAGGAGGACGTAGAGGAGAAGAAGGAGTGAGGAGAAGAAGAGGTGGAGGAGGCTGAGAAAGAGGAGGAGGAGGAGAAGACGGAGCAGGAAAGGGAGAAAGGGCGGGAGAAGGAGGAGAGAGACGGGGCAGAGGGCGGCCGCGGAGCGCTGAGCGAGGGGCGGATGGCACTCGCAGCACGACGGGCTTCGGCAGGAGTGGCCGGCGCGCGGCCGGCCGCTGCCGAGGCGTCCTGGAAGTCCTGTGCTCCCCCTCCTCCTCTTCCTCTCGGCCTGACGACGCGAAGATCGGGACAACATCGGATCGGGATAACTCGAAATCTCTGAGAATCGGCGGGTTTGGAGGATGTATTGGGCGCCGCGGCCGCTTCAGAGCGTTCCGGAACGCTCTGAGAGCGCTCCGGAACGCTCTGGAGCGATTTATCCTGATCCTAGCCCTGTTTTATCTAGCATGCTTCAAGCAGTGGCGAAGCGTCCTGGCTCGTCTATAGCCCTACCAAACAATGTTCTAAGAGCCTTTTGTGGCTTCCACGAGCGGAGTCTGTCGTGTTTGAACACATCGGGCTTATGTTCTAAGCACCTTGCTTTTGTTCTTAGAACATTTTCGGGTTCCAAGAACATGTCGTGGTAGGACTATAGGAATGCCGGGACGGTCGGTCCCTGCTCAAATGTTGGGGTCCCCTTGCCCATCGGTTGGGAAGCTAGCGAGTTTCCTCATCAGGCCTTCGTGCGAAGAATTGCGGCCACGACAGAAGCAACCGCTTCCTCAGTTTCGTGCGGATCCCCGTGGATCAGCGCCTGAACCCCTCGTCTGCGCCTCCAGCGCCGCCCCCCAGCGCGTTCCGCACGGCAGGGAGGGGGGGTCCTGCACCGATCAAAGAAGCCCCGCGCGGACCTCCGAATGTTCACGTTACAGTGTTATGTCGTCCTTTCTGCCTCTGGGGAAGTGGCAGGGGGGAGGCGGAGGGAGGATGAGCCAAAGGACGAGGATAAGGAGCACGTGACCAGAGAAGGATACGTGGGGGTGGGCGACGATGATTGGGGGATGCGCAGGGGAATGTTGAGGATCAGAGCGAGGGCATCACGCGTAGCTCGCACACTGACCTGCATGCAGCGACACGGCCGTGATGCGACGCCACAACGACGCCACAACGATGCCACCTCGACACTACCACGACACCACGCATGAGGACGACGACGACGACGACGACGAGTTGGAGCATGAGGAAGATGAGAAGCCATAAGGGGAAAGTGGAGCAAGAGGTTACGGAGAAGGACGGGGACGAGGACGAGGAGTTGGAGGAGTGGGAGGCCGAGAATGTGCAAGGAGGACGACGAAGAGGGAAAGGGCAAGGATGAAGATGCGACCATGAACAAGAAGGACGAACATGCGGGATGAGCAAGGCGAACAATGCGGATAATGAGTGTAAGGACGCTGGCAGGGAGATGGGCGGGGAAGACGAGGACGAGGTCTCTGGAGAAGGCCGAACCGAATTCGATTTGAAAACGCGGGGCCAAGGACAACAATTGGCGCACGCCAGCCGGGCGGGGGCTGCCTGGCAGTAGAAACGGGCCCCCATCCGGCTTTAGCGCCTACCTTCACCAGGGCAGCTCTCTATGGTGAGTGCTCTCTTATCTCCTCCTTCCTCCATTCCATTGCTTCCCCCATCCCCTTCTTCACCTCCTTCCTCCCCCTCCTTCCTCCTCCTGATCATCCTTACTCTATCCACTCTGCACCCTCGACGGCCAATAGCGGCCGGTTGCGGGGAGGTCCTTCTAACCCATGAGACAACAATACGGAGTCAACATCGCGCGAGAGTGTGGGGTGAAATGTCGGTCTCATCTGGGCGCCGCGCATACTTTTGTTCTGATAGTTGCGCTCCCGCTTGGGCGCAGCGCGCACTTTTCTCGATCGCCAATTCGTGCGCCGCGGGACCGCGCGAGAGCAGGCGAACTGTCGTTCTCTCGTGGGACCCGCGCTGATTGTGCATGGAATAGGCGCTCCCGCTCGGGCAGGGCGCGCAAACTTCGTTACCCATTCGTCTGCCGCGGGGCCCCGCGCGAGCGGGCATACTTCCACTCGAACCCAGACACCACATACATTTGCCCTTCCAGCGCGGCTCCCACACGGGCGCGGCGTACGTTTAGTTTTCGCCAGCCTTCTCTGGGTTTCGGCCGCGCGAGACGGCATAATTGTTCTCTTGCCGACGCGCTGCGCGGGGATTCCCCGAGAGGCACGCTCCCGCCAGTGCGCGCCCCATGTTTCGGCTTTCGCGAGCCTTGCAGAGGGATCCGACCCAAAGTATACCATGACAAATAAGTATTCGAAACGGGGTCCACTACATGTGAGTGTGTTTTTCTTCGGGCGAGGTCCTTGTGTATGCGATGCTGAGTTTGAGCAAGGCTGAGCGATTGACAACGGGTGGGTCTGATTGCACACGGGTCTGGGCATGGGTGGGCATTCAGGCTTGGGCCGCGCCGTTGGCTGGCTGCTTTTTGCATGGCCCGAAGTAATGTCATGCCTGCTACGACAAGAAAATCCGGATGAAGGGGGAGGAGCCAGGGGGGGAACTACACTTTTTTCACGATGCCCCACAATATGGGCGCGAACGATCAAGTGTCCTGTCCCGTGGCAGTTCCACTTTGGGGTGCCCAACTGTCATGCCTTCATCTCGATGGCCATCATGCAGCTCTGAAAGGAATGAATCGGGGGCGCTGGGGAACAAACAAGCCATCTACCTGAGAGTGGACGCACATCTGGACGCGACCAGGACCCTGGAACTCCCCTGGTGGACCCCCTGAGTGTGCTCAAATGCTGTGCTTGCTACCTCGCGATGGCCATGGGGTTCTGAAAAGAGACGAGCCAGGTGTGCCAAACCAGGCAGTCTGCTTACGAGCGAGCACGCATCTGGACGCGAATGGGCCCGCGAAACACCTTTGGTCGGTTCCCCCTTGGGGCGCCCAAGTGTTAGGCCTGCATCATCGCGGCGGTCATGGGGCTCAAATCTGGACGCGAGCGGACCCGTCGAACAAGCTTGGCGGATACGCCTGCTGCTACATTGCGATGACCATGGGGCTTAAGAGAGAAAACCGGGGTGTCAACACAGGCGTTCTATTTGAGAGTATCAGCACACATGTGCACACGAACGGAATTGTAGATCACCCTTGGCGGTTACCTATAGGGTAACCAACTACGTTGCTTGATACATCGCGGTGGTCAGAAGGCTCTGAGTCTAAGTGAGTCTGAGTACCAGTGGTTTAGGGCACGATTGAGTCCGAGCATGGGTGGTATGACTGTGAGAGGTCTGCTGTTTCGGTCTGAGTATGGCTGAGCCCAGTACGTGTGGGTCTGAGTGTGAGTGTTATGTGTACCAGTGAGCCTGACCATGAGAATCTTAGTGAGTGGGTGGTTTGAGTGTATGGGTCTGAGTAGGACTAGTTGAGCTGAGTTTGAACGGATCTGAGTTTGAATGAGTCTGTATGCGGGTGAGTGGTCTGTGTGAGTGGATTTGAGTATGAGTTGTGCTGGGTGTGAGTGAGTCTGAGTAGATGGATGTGCCTAGTGGCTTGAGCCTGGGAGAGTGTGAGCAGCGGGGGTGAAGAAGGAGGCGGATGCATCATTCTGACAAGTAGAAGCCCGTGCTTAGGGTATGATGACCCTCCGCCGTCAGCACTGCCGCCGCCGCAAGGGCCAATGCCGTCGCCGTCGTGGGCTATTCCAGGTCGGCTGGTGTGGTGCTCCTGGACCGCCTAGAAGCCTTTCGATGCGCGCAGTGGTTCCTTCCGAGCCGCGTGGAGATTTGTGGACGCCTCCAAAAAGAACGCAAACAACGCCGGCGGCACCGCCGCCGCCGCCAGGGCTACCGCCGCCGCCGCCGCCGCCGCCGCCGTCGGCATCGCCGCCACAGGAGCCGTGGCCGTCGTGGCCGTGGCCGCGGCCGCGTGCAGCAGCGGCTCCGCCCGCGTCGTGGGGTCGCGCCTCGCCGGCGAAAGAGCACCCCCCCGCACAGGCGCCACCGGGCACGTGGCGCAGCGCGGCCGGCTGGTGTTCGCGGACGTAGCAGGCGGGGCCGTTCGCGGGGGCCTCCGATCAGTCGCCGCGGGGACGTTGCAGGGCGGGGGGCAGGCTGGGATGCAACTCCTGGGAGGATAGATTCTGAGTCTGCGCCGGCGCATGCCGGGTCGGAAACTGGCCCAAAGCGGCGCCATCCCGCTCGGTCCGGCTAAATCCCGTGGTGATCCGCAGGCTTGAGCCCTTCCTTTTGGGCTTAATTTGGCCTGGTACGGCTGAGTGGCTCCTTCTTCGGGCTTGCAGCCGTTCAGCATTCTGACGAAGACCTCCCAGGAGCTGCTTCCCCAGGTAGGGGCAGCATTAGAGTGGGATGGGCTCAGGGGGGACGGGTTCGTCGCGTCGACGTTCGAGGTTCGAGGGTTTCGGACGTGTACGCCAATCTTGTCGGCGTTCCTGCCTCGGGATGCGCCCCCCCCGCCGCGCCTCGCCGACATTCGTTTTGGGGGTGCCCGGGTCGTCCCGAGGGGCCGCTGGAGGCCCGAGTGATGGCCCGACAGATAAAGGTCAGGGTGCGTTTCGATCCGATTCGAGTCCGCTACGATATCGATCGCGCTCTGCTCGGTCCGTTCTGACTCCGATACTTCGACGATTCGATTTCGGGCGAAGAGAACTATGCACATGCACCGATCCTGACAACGCCCATCCTTGACCCAGGATCGGTGCATACACCTTCCTGGCCAAGGTAAGAGGGCGTATGCACCGATCCTGTGCTCAGGATGGGCCTGGCCAGAATCGGTGTATGTGCATAGTTCTCTTTCCTCTACGATTGACTTCTTGATGGTCAGGAGACCAAGGAACGACCAAAGGCTGATCATCTGGAAGCGGATTCTGGAGATGCCTCGACGCGTCTCGGCCGCCCCGCGGCACCTTCCTTGGCATCGCTCGGACGTGTGCGTTTTTTTCTTCGGCGAGGACCATCGAGGAGCATCCTTGACCATTTGGCGAAAAAACACGCACGAAACCGACAAAAACACAGGGAATGGACGTCCAAGCGATGGCGAGCTTCAGGACCCCTGTCTGGTCGTTGAGAGACGACCTCGGGCTGATCCTCGTGCCCCAGGGAAAGAAGCCTCGGGTCCAGGGCCCGCTGCCCTCAGGGCAGAGCACCCGCCGTCCTGCAGGCCGGGGCGAGGGCATGGCCGTGGGAATAAGGTTCGAAGAAAAAACACACCGCGCGTGTGTTCGGGCACACGAGCAGTTCGGGCGCAGCAGCTGGCGGCGGGTTCCCTCAGTTCCGCCTCGCCTGCCAGCGACCCGTTCCCACAGAGCGCAGGATAACGTTTCACAGCGGCCGAGAAGGAGGTACGCCGTCAGAGAGGTTTGATTATGTAGGCTGCCCTGCACACCTAACGAGTGCGTGCACGGATTCTTGTTTCGACGGCAAGCCATTAGTTGGTTGTTCCAGGTATGACTGTTCTCGGCCAGCACAACCCACCGACGATGGACTTGGAAACATGCGTCACGCTTCGCGAATCCCAACCAGCCCGTCCATAAACCTTGCCCATGAGAGTTAACGGGAAAATGGACGAAGAGACACATCGTGAAACAAAACGGGCAATTCGGAACAACAGAGGGATCTTTGGGAGCAAGGTGTTGGCTTTGGAGGGCCTCTTCGGGCCATCCCTGGGGCCCGCGGGGGGGGCGAAAGGAGGAGGAGGAGGAGGAGGAGAAGGAGGAGGCATACTGCTTCTCGGGGCTCTCGTGGGACACTCTTGGGGCGCTCTTGGGCGCTCTTGGGGCCGTGTAGGGGCCCGCTCGGAGCCTTCTGTGGGGGGCTCTCTGGGGCTCTCATTGGGAGCCCTGGAAGACCTCTTGAGGATATCTTGGAGGCCATCGATCAACGGAGGGGGATTCCTATAGTTCCCCCCCTCTCTGGCCCCGACTTCAACTTCGGGGGCCCTTTTTGGGCGCTATTGGGGCGATCTTGAACGCTCATAGGGTCGTATGGTGGGGCTCTTGGGCCCCTATTGAGTATCTCTTGGGCCATCTTGAGGCTCCAAATGCGCATCGGAAGCGAGAAGGCGAGAATGCAAGCATCATTGATTCTCTTTTCTTGTTCCCAACGATCCTGTGGTTTTGAAGAGACAGCTCCCTCCTCCCGCTCCCTCCTCCCATCTCTGCCTCTGCCCTCCGCATGTGCATATCGGCACACCCCTCACACGCTTCGTGGCCCCACAGGGAGCTCCGCCTAAGGCCCGAGTGGGAAGGTTCGCGTGACACCGCCGCCCCATTTCGGCACACTCCTCACACGTTTCGTGGCCACATAGGGAACTCCACCTGAGGCCCCAGAGGGAGGGCTCGCATGGCACCGCCGCCCCCTTTCGGCACACTCCTCACACGCTTCGTGGCCCCAAAGGAAGTGGAAGGGTTCGCATGGCATCGCCGCCCCATTTTGGCACACCCCTCACCTGCATGGCGGCCCAGCCCCAGTCCGGCGCAATCTTCGCACTCTCCGTGTCCTCATGAGGAGATCCACCGAAGGCGATATTCACAACGATGGCACTCACGATTGCATATGGTTGGGCCCTTCGCCCGGATAGTTGTTTTTTTTCGAAAAACTATTTCGGCTTCTTGGGAGGGGGGTCCTGAGGGGGCTCCAAGAGCACTTGGAGCCGTCTTGTGACCATCTTGAGGCCTCTGTGAGGCAGGTCGGAAGCTATCTTGAACCATCCTCTGGTATCTTGAACCAACTTGCAGCCCATTTTGGAGCATCGAAGGCCCTCTAGGAGCCATCTTGGATGACGAAAAGGCCTTCTAAACCTCGCGAACCCCCCAACAATGTCCAAGGGAGGGGAAGGGGAGGGTGCCCCTTCCCCTCACTCCGGGGAGGGGAGGAGGAGGGGGAGGGGGCCCATCCCCCTCGCCCTCTTCCCTTCGGGGAGGGGAGGGGGAAGGTGCCCCTCCCCGAAGGCAGGAGCGGCTTTGGAGGAGAAGGGAAGGAGCTCGATAGACCGCCTGCGCCCAGAGGGCTGCTGGGACTCCGCGGCAGGGCTCTGCCCACGACCGCCGCCTGGGGCATCGACCTTCGGGCGCCTCGGCGGGCGGCGGATGTGCATACATGTTCGGGCCTTGCGGGTGTCAGGCGATCGCAAGCTTGGATCAAGGGGGCGTGGATTGGCGACGGGCCCCGCTCCCATGGGAGATCGCACATCTCCGCCGCCGAGCGAGGCGGCACCGGCCGCACTTTGGGGAGGGCACCTCCCCCGGTCCACGGATTTGGCGACCGCGCGCCAAGTCATGGACCGCCAATCCATGTTTGCGCGCCCCCGAGGGTGCCAACTGAGTGGCGGAGGAAAGCGGGGTCGATTGCGCCGACATGGGCGCGCCAGCTCCCCGCTTCAGGTCGCGCGTAAGCGCCCTTGTTCTCAACGCCGTGTGCCTCGCTGGTGGCTGGCGTAAGCTGCGGCGCAAGGCCGCTACATGGTATGCCATAGGGCGGGAGACCCGCTTCCTCTCGTCGCTCAACTGTACCCACGTCCACCCCCCGCCGAGTTCCCTGTGGTTCGAGCCCCCAGGTGGTATTGTTATGTGCAAAGCCCCGCCTCGCAAGCAGTACTTCTCGAGCCTCGACCCTCGAACCTCGAGCACTGCCTCGATCCGCCCTCGCGCGCGCGCGAGGGTGGTGCAGTCCCAGCGCCGGCGGCGCTGGCGCGGTGCTTCATCGGGAGCATTCAGACGGGGGTCAATGCAAACGGGGATCAGCCAGAGGGTCGTTATCGCAGGAACCTGCAGGATCCTGCAACCCCCGACTGACCCACGTTTGCATTGACCCGCGTGAGTAGGTCCCCGAAGGATCTCCAACGAGACGGCATAACAACACACACACACAGCAACAACAGCAATCAATTTGACAATGGTCGCTCTTGTCTGCTCGTGTGCCACTCAACTTGTATATCCCAAGCCCTCGATACCCGCCCTCCTTGTCTTTGATCGTGGCCCTGGGTGGAATCTGTTTTTTAATTACCTGCCACGTGTAATCTGCGCAGCCCCTAAAACAAGGGCAGGGAGGGAGGAGGGAAGGGACAAGGGGGTGGAAGAAGGATGGAGCACGAGAAAGATTGGCAGGAGAGGGGGGTAGGAGCAGGAACACAAGCTGCTGAACCAGACGGGCGGGTCGAGCGGGCGGACCTTACTGGGCGGTTCGGGCGGAATCGGCTGGGTCGAGCGGGCGGGTCGTTGAAGCGTTTGTCTTGCATGAATCGCGAGGAGGCCTTGAGCGATAGCGCGATTCGCAAGAACATCGTAAGAAAATCCAAAGCGAGAACCTGATTCCTGAGTGTCGAGGGCTCGGCGTCTGCATACATTGAGAGGAAATCCCACGCGACATTGCAAGGAAGTCTTGCGCTCTCGGCCTCAAGATTGTCCATTGTAAGAAACAGGGTGCGAGTCACGGGAGGGGTAATTCAACTGGAAAGGCACAATGGGCACCAGAGGGGGGGCAACAATAATTTGTCCGAAAAAGAATCCAACGACAACAACAATCGTTGAACAATTGTTCGCTTCCAGAGCTTGCGTGTCACTTGACATGTGTGTCCCAAACCCTTGATGCTCGCCCTGTTCGTCTTTGATCGTGCCCTCTGTGGGGGTATCTGTTCCTTCCCTGCCACGGGAAATCGGCGCTGCACTTGGAACAGGAAGGACAGAAGTAATGGACAAGGTCGAGAACGAGGACGAAGGGAGTGGAGGAATGGAGGGTGGAGAGACGGGGGCAAGAGGGAGGGAGGGAGAAGCTGGAGGACGAGAGGGATTAGCAAGAGGGATAAGAGGGGACGACAACAGCAAATATCCTCGTATACCCTGAGTTCCGACGTTACGAAAGACGTTACCACATCGCCAACAATCACGACCAGACCCCATCTTCCTGCGTCACTTTCCGAGCTGCATCGATCCGTGAGGGCCCTGGGGCCCGAGACCGAGCGCGAAAACGCCCGGCGCTGGCAAATTGCAGCGCCCAGATTTGTAGGGGGAGAGCTCGGAGCCTCGAGCGAGCGAGCGAGCGCGCTGCCGCGCGCCGCGCCCCGCAGCACCGGCGCCGGCGGCGCTGGCGCGGTGCCCCTCGCTGCCTGAGCTGCTCCGCCTCGCGCCCGGCGGCGGCGCCCCCGGCGTGGCTCCCGCGCCGGGCTCAGCGGGAGGCGTCCGTCGTGGTCGTCTCGGACGGGTGATTTTTGTGGGGAGGGGCTTGGCGCTGAAATCCCGGCGATGCAATTTTTTCACACCGAGCTCGGGGGCGGAAAAGAGGGGGGTGATGACAAGGGGGGGTGGACATCATGGCGGGGGCCATGATATATCAGAATTCATGGCGCCTCTTCTTGTTTCATTACGTCCCTGGCCCCCCCGCTGGGCCGCGCACATGCCGCCGGTCATGAATTGCACCCCCCACCTCTTGGACACCCCCCTCTTGGCCGCTCCCGACGAGCGTGTTCGCTCCAGTTCAAGCCCTGGGGCCCTCACAGATCCATCCAGCTCGAAGGCGATGCAGGACGACGGGGTTTGGTGCTTTGGTCGCGATGTTTTGCAGAGTTGCATTTTTGGGCAGCGTCGGATCTCAGCGTAGGGGGGGGGGACCTGACTTGGGGTGGAGAAAGGAGCCCTCTTTTCTTCACCCCCCAGTCAGGTCACCCCCCTGCACACCCGCCCGACCGTCGCCATGAAGCAATGTTTGCTGTTAGACGTCGCACAAACAGGCATTGCGAGGACGAGCACCTCCACAAGTCTGGGCAGCGACGTGGCGCACGCTATGGAGTGGTTGGGCCACGAGCAGGCGAACGCAAGGTGCAAGGGGTCTAGATGCTTGCATGTTTCGGTGCCCCGACGAGGCCGCGGGACTCTATCGAACACTGCGCGTCACCTGCCCGCGCCTGCACGACGTGACCGGGAGGTGGCTGGGCCTCTGCCGTGCGCTACTCTGCCGGACGCGCGCTTGTCCTCCTCCGGATGTCAACGTCCGGGCTCACAGCGACCCGGCGAAGGCGGTCTGCGCGGCTACCCGCGCAACCGCCCCGTACAGTCGGGGCCCTGAAGAAGGAACCCTTTTCGTTGGGGAGGGGCTCCGCGTTCCTCAAGTGTTTCGCAGCTTGCCTCAGGTTTTCCTTATGTTTTCGATCGGAAATCGAAGTTTAACTTATGAAAAAAAGGGGCCTCGTTCCTTATTTTGGGTTCCTTAGGTCAAGGCCCCGACTGTATCGCGCGCACTGTTCGTGCTGCCACGGCCTTAAGCTCCGAGGAGGGGGCCGGCGGCGACTAGAGGCCCTCGACCAGCCGTGCCGCGCGCGGCGGTGCGCGGGCGCGGCCGCTCCGAGAGGATTGATGACCGCGCGCACGGGTGGAACTGATTTCGCAGGCCCAGAGGTTGACACCAACACCAATTTTCAGAGCCCCGAATCATCAGGGGTAACTCGGGTCAGGGATAACTCGGGCTCGTTTTTCGGGATTCCGAACCCGAGTTACCCCGGGCCCGAGTTACCCCGGATAACTCGGGCGCCCAGAGCCCCGAATCATCAGGGGTAACTCGGGTCAGGGCTAACTCGGGTTCCTTTTTCGGGAAGCCAAACCCGAGTTACCCCGGACCCGAGTTACCCCGGATAACTCGGGCGCCCAAAATTTCGGCGGCTTGCCTCCACCGAGGGAAGAAGATCCCGATCTCGGTGATGGTGGCAATAATTTGGCTTCCAAGGTGGCCGAGATATTACCACCAATACCGAAACCTAGGATCATCTTCCCCCTGTGGAGGCAAACCCGTGTATTGGTGTTGTTAGTGCCCATGTCCAGGCTTCCAAGGATTGCGTTTCTGGAGTGTGCCTTTCTCCCCTCCTCCTTACTCCCAGCTCCCCCCTTGCACGCCCCGCCGCGCGGGGGGCTCCACGCCTGCTGGTGCCCGCACTGCCTGCCCGGCCCCGCCCTTGGCGCGGCGCTGCGTCGGCGGCCCGGCCCCGTTTTGCCGGGGCAGCGTGCGGGGCGCTCCGGCCGCGGCGCCGCCGCGCCGGTTTCGCAATTGTCGCGCATGTTCGGGAGCCTTGAGACGGGGGTCAATGCAAACGGGGGTCAGCCAGGGCGCCAGATCCTGCAGGATCCTGCGAAGACCCCCTCTGGCTGACCCGGGTTAGCGAGCCGCTCGTGGCCGCGAGGCGGCCGCACGTATTGGCTGACCCGGGTTTGCGAGGATCTGCGTTGCAGTTTTTTTTTCCTGCATTGCAGTTTTTGGTTTCCTGCTGACCCAGGTCTGGATTGACCCGGGTCAGAAGATCCCCGACATGTTCTGTGGCGTTGACCTCTGTGGGCCCCGGAAACGGCAGGGCCGTTTTTTTTCACCGTTGCCAGAAAAAGGCCCCTTGAAAGTGGAAGCGGCAAAAAAACGGCGGCCGGACTCGGCAAAAAAACGGCTCCAGGATTGGAACCAGAGCCAGAACCGGTCAAAAAACGGCGACGGAACCGGTAAAAAAACGGCGTCGGAACAGGCGAAAAAACGGAAAAACGGAACCTGTAACAAAAACGGCCCTGTCGTTTCCAGGGCCCACTAAGGCGTTGACATCAGATTTTGCGTGTCCGTTCATCGGGGACCCTGGGCCGCACACCGCCAGAGGGGTTGTCCGCGCCACCTCGTTTCTCTTGGCCTGACGCTTCCTTGTCTCCCGTCCCTCTGCCGCTGCTGCTGCTGCTTGGTGCCGGTTCCCGTTGTCGTCCTTCCCTTCTTCCTTCCTGCTTTGCTGCCGCCTGCTTTTCTGCTCCTCTCCTCTCTCGTTTGCTTTTCTTCATTCCTTCCCTCTCGCTTGCTTTTCTTCCCTTCCTTCCTCTCCTCTCTCGCATGTTTTTTGTTCCCTTCCTTCCTCTCCTTTCTGCTCCTCTCCTCTCCGCTTCCCTTCTTATTCCGTCCTCTCTCGCTTGCTTTTCTGCTCCTCTCCTTGCTGCTCTCGGGCTTGCCTGCTCTGCTGCCGCATCCCTTGTCGTTCGTCCTCGGCTCCTCTCGGCCGCTGCTTCCCTCTCCGTGCTGTGGCTGCTGCCGTCCACGCTGTCCGATGCATTGTTGCGGTCGTAGGCCTGATAATTAGATGATGCGAATCGGGGAATATCCGTATCAGTCCTTTCCCCCTCCTCCTCCTCCTCCTCCTCCTCCTCCTCCTCCTCCTCCTCCTCCTCCTCCCCCTCCTCCTCTTCCTCCTCGTCCTCGGGTGGCGCTGCATTGTCCTGCTCACCTTGTTACTTCGACGGAATGGACGCGGAAATCTGCAGTCCAGCTCCCCCGTTTCCCCGCCGAGGTAGGGCCTAGTCCGGCGCGAAGAGGCGAATGGTGGCTCGACGTTCTCGGGATGTTCGCGCTATCTCTATCTGCCTCCCCCTCTCCTCGCTGTAGAATTGTTGTTGCGCTGGAAAAAATTAGAAGGAATCAGGTTTGGTTCTGCCTCGACTCGGGCCCCAGGACATTCGCAGATCGATATGGCTCGGCAAGTGCCGCAGGAAGAGGGGTCCAGGACTCCGGTCGCGACCTTCTGCGAAGTGTCACATTTTTTTGCAACGTCGGATCTCAAGGTGTCGGGCATTTTGGGGAAGTTCCTGCGGGCTTCCTTGCCTGGGGATGCGGCCCAGCAGCTGCGCTTCGCCTAGCGCGTTCCAGCGGTGCCCAGATCTCCCAAACGACCGCCTCAGGGCCGTCCAAGATGGTGTCGGGGCCACGAGTTTAGCCCAGGAATCATGTTGGGCGCATTTGGGATCACCGCGGGGGTTGCGGGGGTCGGGTGGTTACAAGTGGATGCGTGGCGGGCCATGTCTGGTCGAACCTCATTCGGCTCGAGTGCCGTATAATTGGTTCAAAGGGATTATATAGCCTCGCGTCGCTACGAAGCCATTTTGAATAACTGCCAGACGGGTGTTATAAGCGGATGGCGGGGGCTACAAGCGGCTGTTAAGGTGATTTCTGCGTAGCCCAACCTAGCTCAAACGTGGGTTGCACATGCCTTGAATAGGAAACGAGCGTCAACATCCTGGCTATAACTTGGCTTCGCCCACTTATCGGAGTTGTTTCACCCTGTGCCCCAGAGAATCACAGGGGGATAATGAAGTTCGGGGCCGCGGGGGGGGGCTGTGCCAGCAAGTCGTGCGTGGGAGGCATGACGACGAACGACGAAATCGTCGTCATCGTCGTCGCACGAAGACGACGACGATGACGACAACGACGACGACCTAGCCTTGCCACACATAGATTGTGAAACCATTTTTTTGTTTTTTGTTTTTCTCAACCATCCTGTGGTGTTGGGTCCTCGTTTTGAAAAGACAGCGCCCCGCGTCTCCTTCCTTCCTTCCTCCTCCCCCCTCCTCCCCACCCCCGCTCCTCCTGCCCGCATGCGGTTCCTCCACCCAGGGCAGCGCTTCGTAGCCCCATAGGGAGCTCCACCGACGGCCCCAGTGGGGGTGCCCGCATGCGGTTCCCCCACCCAGGGCACCGTTTTGTAGCCCCATCGGGAGTTCCACCGAAGGCCCCAGTGGGGGTGCCCGCATGCGGTTCCCCCACACAGGGCAGCGTTTCGTAGTCCCACAGGGAGCTCCACCGAAGGCCCCAGTGGGGGTGCCCGCATGCGGTTCCCCCACCCAGGGCAGCGTTTCGTAGTCCATAGGGAACTCCACCGAAGGCCCCAGTGGGGGTGCCCGCATGCGGGTCCCCCACGCAGGGCAACGTTTTGTAGTTAATAGGGAGTTCCACCGTAGGCCCCAGTTGGGGTGCCCGCGTGCGGTTCCCTCACCCAGAGCAGCGCTTCGTAGCCCCATAGGGAGCTCCACCGTAGGCCCCAGTGGGAGTGCCCGCATGCGGTTCCCCCACCCCGGGCAGCAGTGGGGGTGCCCGCATGCGGTTCCCCAACCCAGGGCAGCGTTCCGTAGCCCCACAGGGAGCTCCACCGAAGGCCCCAGTGGGCGTGCCCGCATGCGGTTCCCCCACCCAGGGCAGCGTTTCGTGGCACCATAGGGAGCTCCACCGAAGGCCCCAGTGGGGGTGCCCGCATGCGGTTCCCTACCCCAGGGCAGCGTTTCGTAGTCCCATAGGGAGCTCCACCGAAGGCCCCAGTGAAGGTGCCCGCATGCGGTTCCCCACCCCAGGGCAGCACTTCGTAGTCCCATAGGGAGCTCCACCGTAGGCCCCAGTGAGGGTGCCCGCATGAGGTTCCCCCACCCAGAGCAGCGCTTCGTAGCCCCATAGGGAGCTCCACCGAAGGCCCCAGTGGGGGTGCCCGCATGCGGTTCCCACATCCAGGGCAGCGCTTCGTAGTCCCATAGGGGGCTCCACCGAAGGCCCCAGTGGGTGTGTTCGCATGCGTCTCCCCTGCCCAGAGGTAGCGCCACCGAAAACGATATTCATATTTGCGGTATTCACAACTATATATGGTTGGGTCCTTCGCCAGGCTAAGTATCCGTGCCGTTTTCTACATCACATACACAACTAATGACAAACACTTTGGGCGGATATTATGAGGGAAGAGGAGAGATGAGTAGCAGCACGGGCACTAGTCGTAGTACCAGTGGCAATTGTCGCAGTGGTGGTGGTGGTGGTAGTAGTAGTAGTAGTAGTAGTAGTAGTAGTAGTAGTAGTAGTAGTAGTAGTAGTAGTAGTAGTAGTAGTAGTAGTAGTAGTAGTAGTAGTATCCGTAGTAGTAGTAGTAGTAGTAGTAAGTAGTAGTAGTAGTAGTAGTAGTAGTAGTAGTAGTAGTAGTAGTAGTAGTAGTAGTAGTAGTAGTGGTAGTGGTAGTGGTAGTAGTAGTAGTAGTAGTAGTAGTAGTAGTTTTAGTAGTAGTAGTAGTAGTAGTAGTAGTAGTAGTAGTAGTCGTAGTCGTAGTCGTAGTAGTAGTAGTAGTAGTAGTAGTAGTAGTAGTAGTAGTAGTCGTAGTAGT
>CAUYUJ010012147.1:383964-392454 GCA_963575745.1 Prorocentrum cordatum | reverse complement strand
AGTAGTAGTAGTAGTAGTAGTAGTAGTAGTAGTAGTAGTAGTAGTAGTAGTAGTAGTAGTAGTAGTAGTAGTAGTAGTAGTCGTAGTAGTCGTAGTAGTCGTAGTCGTAGTAGTAGTAGTAGTAGTAGTAGTAGTAGTAGTAGTAGTAGTAGTAGTAGTAGTAGTAGTAGTGGTAGTAGCAGTAGTAGTAGCAGTAGTAGTAGTAGCAGTAGCAGTAGCCGTAGCAGTAGCAGCAGTAGTAGTAGTAGTAGTAGGAGTAGTAGTAGTAGTAGCAGTAGCAGTTGTTGTAGTAGTAGTAGTCGTAGTAGTAGTAGTAGTAGTAGTAGTAGCAGTAGTAGTAGTAGTCGTAGTAGTAGTAGGAGCAGTAGTAGAAGTGGTACCAGTAGTTGTAGCAGTAGTAGTAGTAGTAGTAGCAGCAGCAGTAGTAGTAGTAGTAGTCGTAGTAGTAGCAGTAGTAGTAGTATTAGTACTAACTGTATTGGTACAGCCACCAGTACACATAGAAATAGTAAGTGTAGTATTGTCCTGAAGAGTAGCAATGGTAAAACTCGTAGTAATCCTCGTACTAGTAGAAGTAGTCGTAGTAGCCGCAGTAGTGGCAGTCGTTGTCGTAGTCGTAGGCGTAGTGGTAGTAGTGCTAGTAGTGCCAGTAGTGCTAGTAGCAGTAGCAGTAGCAGTAGCAGTAGCAGTAGTAGTAGTAGTAGTAGTAGTAGTAGTAGTAGTAGTAGTAGTACAGTACTACTACGAGCAGCAGCGGCAGCAGCAGCAGCAGCAGCAGCAGCAGCAGTAGTAGTAGTAGTAGTAGTAGTAGTAGTAGTCGTACTAGTCGTGGTAGTAGTAGTAGTACTACGGTTAGTCCTAGTAGTGGTAGTCGCGTCAGTAGTAATTCGCGTCGTGGTAGTAGGAGGCGCAATAGTAGTAGTAGTAGTAGTAGTAGTAGTAGTAGTAGTAGTAGTAGTAGTACTAGTAGTACTAGTACTAGTACTAGTACTAGTACTAGTACTAGTAGTAGTAGTAGTAGTAGTAGTAGTAGTAGTACTAGTACTACTAGTAGTAGTAGTAGTAGCAGTAGTAGTCGTCGTACTCCCAGTCGGAGTTGTAGTAGGTAGTAGTAGTAGTAGTGGTAATAGTGGTAGTAGTAGTAGTAGTAGTACTAGTAGTAGTAGTAGCAGTATTGGTTGTAGTAGTAGTGCTAGTAGTACTACTCGAATTTGTAGTAGTAGTCATCGTCGTCGTAGTATCACTAGTCGAAGTAGCAGTCGCAATAGTAGTGGTAGTAGTGGCAGTAAGAGTCTTCGTGGTAGTCAAAGTAGTAGTGGTATTAGTGGCAGTAGTAGTAGTGGTAGTGGTAGTAGTAGTAGTAGTAGTAGTAGTAGTAGTATTAGTCGTAGTAGTAGTAGTAGCAGTAGTAGTAGTAGTAGTAGTAGTAGAAGTAGTAGCCAAAAGAAGTAGTAGCCGTAGCCGGGGTCGTCGCAGACGTGGTCGTAGTAGTAGGTCGATAGGTAGGTAGATAAGTAGGTAGGTCGGTAGTCGTAGTGGTACTAGTAGCAGTAGTAGTAGTAGTAGTAGTAGTAGTAGTAGTAGTAGTAGTTGTAGTAGTGGTAGTAGTAGTAGTAGTAGTAGTAGTAGTAGGCGTAGTAGTAGACGTAGTCGTAGTAGTAGTAGTAGTGGTAGTAGTAGTAGTAGTAGTAGTTGTGGTAGTTGTGGTAGTAGTAGTAGTAGTATTAACAGTCGCCGTCGTAACCCTAGTCGTCAGAAACGTAGTCGTCGTAGTAGTAGTATTTGCAGTAGTCGTCGCAGTAGTGGTAGTAGTAGTGGTAGTAGTAGTAGTAGTAGTCGTCGTAGTAGTGGTAGCAGTAGTAGTAGTAGTGGTATTAATACGAGTATTTCTAGTCGTAGTAGTACATCGTAGCAGTAGTAGTAGTAGTAGTAGTAGTAGTAGTAGTAGTAGTAGTAGTAGTGGTAATAGTACCAGTAGTAGTAGTAGTAGTAGTCTTAGTACTAGCAGTAGCCGTAGTAGTAGTAGCAGTAGTAGTAGTAGTAGTAGTAGTAGTAGTTGTAGTAGGAGTAGTAGTAGTAATAGTCGTAGTAGTAGTCGTAGTCGTAGTAGTAGTAGTAGTAGTAGTAGTAGTAGTAGTAGTAGTCGTAGTTTTGGTAGTCGTGGTAGTGGTAGTGGTAGTAGGAGTAGTAGTGCTGCTTGTTGTCGCTGTAATATTACTACTCGTCGTCGTCGTAGTTGTCGTACCAGCAGTGGTCGTAGCATTCGCAGTAGTAGTAGTAGCGGTAGTTGTAGCAGCCGCTGCAGTAGAACTTGTAGTGGTAATAGTAGCGGTAGTTGTTAGTAGCAGTAGTAGTAGTAGTAGTAGTAGTAGTAGTAGTAGGAGTAGTAGTAGTAGTAGTAGTAGTAGTAGTGGTAGTAGGGGTAGTAGGGGTAGCCGTCGTAGTAGCACTAGCCGTATCAGCACTAGCAACTGCAGTAGTAGCAGTAGTAGTCGACGAAGTAGTAGTAGTAGTAGTAGTAGTAGTAGTAGTAGAAGAAGAAATAGTAGTAGTAGTAGTAGTAGTAGTAGTAGCAGGCGTAGTCAACATAGTAGTAGTAGTAGTAGTAGTAGTAGCAGTAGTAGTCGTAGTAGTAGGAGTAGTAGTAGTAGTAGTAGTAGTAGTACTAACAGTAGCCGTAGTAGTAGTCGTAGTCGTCGTAGTAGTCGTGGTAGTGGGAATTGTGAGAGTTGTCTCAGTCGTAATACTCGTTGCTATTGTAATGTTATTTTTAGTAGTATTAGTACTATTAGTAGTAATCACACTGGCAATCGCAGCAGTAGTTTTAGTAGTAGTAGTAGTCGTAGTAGTAGTCCTGGTGGTAGTAGTAGTAGTAGTAGTAGCAGTAGTAGTAGTAGTAGTAGTGCTAGTCGTAGTAGTAGTAGTAGTAGTAGTAGTAGTAGTAGTAGTTATAGTAGTAGTAGTAGTACCCGTAACAGTAGTAGTAGTAGTAGTAGTAGCAGCAGTAGTAGTTGCAGTAGAAGAGTAGTACTAGTTGTAGTAGTCGTAGTAGGAGTAGCAGTAGTAGTAGTGGTGGTAATAGTAGTAGTAATAGTAGTAGTAGTAGTAGTAGTGGTAGTTAGTAGTAGTAGTAGTAGTAGCAGTAGTAGTAGTGGTAGCAGTAGTAGTAGTAGTAGTAGTAGTAATCGTTGCTGTTGCAGTGGTAGTAGTATTAGTGGTAGTAGCAGTAGTGGTACCAGTAGTAGTGGTAGTAGTAGTAGTAGTAGTAGTAGTAGTAGTAGTAGTTGTACTAGTACTAGTACTCGTACCAGTAGGAGTAGTACTAGTAGGAGTAGTAGTAGTAGTAGTAGTAGTTGTAGTAGTAGTAGTCTTAGTAGTAGTAAGTAGTAGTAGTAGTAGTAGTAGTAGTAGTAGTAGCCGTAGTAGTAGTAGTAGTAGTAGTAGTAGTAGTCGTAGTAGTAGTAGTAGTAGTAGAAGTAATCGTAGTTGTACTCGTAGTCGTAGTCGTACTAGTGGTAGTGGTGGTCATAGTAGTAGTAGTAGTAGTAGTAGTAGTAGTAGTAGTAGCAGTAGTGGTAGTAGAAGTGGTAGTAGTAGTAGTTGTGGTGGTAGTAGTAGTAGTAGTAGTTGTAGTTGTAGTAGTAGCAGCAGTAGCAGTAGTAGTAGTAGTAGTATTGGTAGTAGTGGTGGTAGTAGTAGTAGTAGTAGTAATAGTAGTCGTAGTCGTAGTCGTAGTCGTAGTAGAAGTCGTGGTAGCAGCATTCGTCGTGTTAGTTGTATGAGTTGTAGTAGTACTATTGATGGTAGTCGCTGTAGTAGTTGTAGTCGTAGTATCCGTAGTATCCGTAGTAATAATGGTAGTAGTAGTAGTAGTAGTAGTAGTAGTAGTAGTGGTAGTACTAGTCGCCGTTGTCGTAGTCGCACTCGTAGTAGGAGTCGCAGTAGAAGTAGTAGTAGTAGTAGTAGTAGTCGGAGTAGCAGGACTAGTACTAGTACTAGTACTAGTACTAGTGGTAGTAGTAGTAGTAGTAGTAGCAGTAGTAGTAGTAGTAGTAGTAGTAGTAGTGGTAGTGGTAGTCGTAGTAGTAGTCGTAGTAGTAGTAGCAGGAGGAGGAGGAGGATGAGTAGGACAAGTAGTAGTAGTAGTAGTAGTAGTAGTAGTAGTAGTCGTAGTAGCAGTAGTAATAATAGTAGTAGCCGTAGTCATTATAGTAGTATTAGTAGTAGTACTGAGAAGATCGCAATTTGGAGTCGCATCCTTTCCCCGTGATAATATACTTTGGCCATGCCTCCCCTCTCCCCCGACCAATTCTGTCTTGGCCGGAGATTATTCAAACTAGAAGGTTACAGCGGGGTTGCTTGATTAATCGGGGCACGGGGTTAACCTCCTTAGCCGTTTAGGGCATGTGGCACCCATTTGTTAGATAGGTTCGGCCAGACGTGACCAGCCTATCCGCATCAGCATTCCCGTGGGGATGCTAATGCATGAAGCAAACAGTTTCTGTGAGAGGCAAACAGTTTCTCCGTCGCCCTGGGCGACGTCGAGCCCGAAGCCGAGCCGAGCCGAGGCGCTCGCGTTGCTGCTGCGCGGGCCGCTGGCGGCTCCCGGCTCCGAGGCGGGCGGGCCGCGCAACGTTCTCGCCCTCCTCCGCCTCCTTCTCGTCCTCCTCCTCCTCCTCCTCCTCCTCCTCCTCCTCCTCCCTCTCCTCCTCCTCCTCCTCCTTCTCCTCCTCCTCCTCCTCCTCCTCCTCCTCCTCCTCCTCCTCCTCCTTCTCCTCCTCCTCCTCCCCCCACCTCCTCCTCGTCCTCGTCCTCCTGCTCCTCCTCCTCGTCCTCCTCCTCCTCCTCCTTCTTCCTCTCCTCCTCCTCCTCGTCCTCCTCCTCCTGCTCCTCCTCCTCGTCCTCCTCCTCGTCCCCTCCTCCTCCTCCTCCTCCTCCTCCTCCTCCTCCTCCTCCTCCTCTCCTCCTCCCCGCCTCCTCCTCCTCCTCCCCCACCTCCTCCTCGTCCTCCTCCTCCTCCTCCTCTCCTCCTCCTCCTTCTCCTCCTCCTCCCCCGCCTCCTCCTCGTCCTCCTCCTCTTGCTCCTCCTCCTCGTCCGCCTCCTTCTCCTCCTTCTTCGTCCTCCCCCGCCTCCTCCTTGTCCTCCTCCTCCTGCTCCTGCTCCTCGGAGGAGGAAGAGGTACCCATACCGCTACCCCTCCGAGGTTTTCCCCTCTTCTGGGCCTCCTGGGGGACTTTTGTCGCCACCGCCGGATTCGCTTCGAAATTCTGGTCAGAACGCACCCCGGGAGAGGTCCAGGGAGTACCGGCATGGGTAACTGTTGGTTTCCCCACCTCCTTTTCCTCCTCCTCTTCCTCCTCCAAATCCTCCTCCTCCTCCTCCTCTTCCTCCTCCTCCTTCTCCTCCTCTCCCCTCCCGCCTCCCGTCTTCCACCTCTGGGAAGCAATGCGTGTCCGAGGCAGGGACAGCGGAAGAGGGACGAGGAGAGGCACAGTGGGAGAGAGAGTGAGAGAGGGGGGGTCGTGGAGGGGATACGCAGGCCCTTGCTCCCCGAATCGCAGATCGCCCCAAACAAAATGTGGCCGCTCAGACGAACGAATCAGAGCCCCGACTCATCAGGGGTAACTCGGGTCAGGGCTAACTAACTCGGGTTCGTTTTTCGGGAGTCCGAACCCGAGTTATCCCGGACCCGAGTTACCCCGGATATTTCGGGCGTCCAGAGCCCCGAATCATCAGGGGTAACTCGGGTCAGGGCTAACTCGGGTTGGTTTTTCGGGAACCCAAAACCCGAGTTACCCCGCACCCGAGGTACCCCGGATAACTCGGGCGTCCAAAACGACGGAGAAAGAGGAGCCCTGCGACAGATGAGCGACAGAAGCGCGCGGAGGAGGAGCCTTGCGGCAGGGATCAGAGAGCCGGCTCGACAGACGGACGCCCGACGGACGTCACATGAGGGCGACGCGGGGCTGCGCGGGGAGTATATAGGGGGAATTCGGGGGTTACTCTCCGAAGGGGGCTCGTCGGACACGCTCTGCATCGAGGGTGGACGCCTCCCCTATCGCAGATCTCCCCAACGTTGGCCCAACCTTTTGTTGAGTTCAGTCGGGAACCCTGAGTTCAGTCGGGAACCCCGCAAAAACACAGTCTGTGTCGCCATACATGCGGGCGGGCCTTTCGCCGGGCTGCTCGCGGTCCGACTCGATCCCAGCCGTTGTCCAACGACTTGGATTCTGATCTCGATTTCGGTCCAGTCTGATCTCGACGTATGTATGTATGTATGTATGTATGTATGTATGTATGTGTGTATGTATGCATGCATGCATGCATGCATGCATGTATATATGTATGTATGTATGTATGTATGCATGCATGTATGTATGTATGTATGTATGTATGTATGTATGTGTGTATGTATGTATGTATGTATGTATGTATGTATGTATGTATGTATGTATGTGTGTGTGTATGTATGTATGTATGTATGTATGTATGTATGTAGGTAGGTAGGTAGGTAGGTAGGTAGGTAGGTAGGTAGGTATGTATTTATGTATGTATGTGTGTGTGTGTCTGTATGTATGTATGTATGTATGTATGTATGTATGTGTGTGTATGTATGTATGTATGTATGTATGTATGTATGTATGTATGTATGTATGTATGTGTGTGTGTATGTATGTATGTATGTATGTATGTGTATATGTGTGTGTATGTATGTATGCATGTATGTGTGTATGTATGTGTGTATGCATGTAAGTAGGTAAGTAGGTAGGTAGGTAGGTAGGTAGGTAGGTAGGTAGGTATGTTTGTATGGTATGGTATGGTATGGTATGGTATGGTATGGTATGGTATGGTATGGTATGTATACATGCATGCATGCATGTATGCATGTATGTATGTTTGTATGTATGTATGTGTGTGTGTATGTAGGCAGGCAGGCAGGCAGGCAGGCAGCAGGCAGGCAGGTAGGTAGGTAGGCATGTATGTGTGTATGCTTATGTGTATGTGTATGTGTATGAAGCTGTAGATGTAGATGTAGATCTCGATCCGGTCTGGCACCAGCCAGCTCCCCCTCCGGCCTGCAGGGGGCGAGGCCGATCGGCGGTCCCAAGCGAGCCGATCCCGACTTGGGCCCCTCGACGATTCGAACGCGCTCCGATCAGAAAAGCCGTATATGCTAAATATGCCTGTTTCCCTAGAGGGATAAAGCAGTTTGGGCGTTTTGGGCGCCTCCTGGGAGTGCTTTTGGAGGCCTCTCGGCGCGTCTTGGGCGGTCTCTAGGCACGCCCTGGGGCCATCCTGGGCGTCTTGGAGCGACCCGGCACGATTTCGTGATCTAATCCGGCTCGGGCTTGCGTTTCCCACCCCTCCCGCTCCACTCTCCGACTCCGAGCCGGGAGTTCCTGCACATCCACGGCCCGAGGAACCGCTGTTTCGAAGCTCGTTTTGGGGACCTTCCTGGGGCCCACCTAATGGATCTGTTCGACTCAGGTTCGACTCAAGTTCGACTCAGGTTCGACACAGATTCGACTCAGATTCGACTCAGGTTCGACTCAGGTTCGACTCAGGTTCTACTCGGGTTCGACGCAGCTTCGACGCACGAGTGGAGCGAGTGGCTCCAGGAAGGTCCCCAGAATGAGCATCTAACGCTGTCCCGTTTTCCGAGGCAGTGGATGTATTGGCATATATTCGGCGGCGAGCCAGGGGGGGGGGAAGTGAGAAGGAGGGGCGGCCCCTGTCAGAAGGCCCGGAAGTTCCCTTCCGCGAAGAGTTCTGCGACTTCTCTGGAGACGCAGGAAACTTCTCAGAAGGCCGGAGGGCTTCTCAGAAGCCTCGCCGCTGTTTTGAGAGAGCCTTCTCCTTCTCACTTCCACCCTTCGCTTGCCGCCGATCTTCGGGCTTTCCCCCCAATCCCCAGGGCCCGAGAATGTCCACATCCCCTGCGTCCAGGTGTGAAAGGGCATCGGTCCCCAGGCGGTGGATGTGTGTATTAGTGTCCCGGCCTCGAAGCGATTCGGCCTCGAGGGAGGGGTGTCCTGCAGGTAGAGGGCCCCAGAGTTTCTTCACAGATTTCAGGCCCTTGTGGACCATGTTGTCCTGGCCCCAGGGGCGTCCTATGCATGGTAGGCAGGTTCGCGCGCACCCCGCGCGCGCTCTGCATCTAAGTGGGTCCAGTCGTTGGGAAGTCCATACTGGATCATGTTTGACTCCTCGCTCTCCAACTGCCCTGCTTACCTTACTCATTGTTTGTGGCTGTCGTCTCCCGTCCTGCTTCTTCTTGCCTTCCCATGATTGCTGTTGCGTCCTCAACCGTCGCCCAGGAAGGCGAAAGGATGCAGATAGAGAAGAAAAGAAATGAGTGGAAGGAAATCAGAGGAATGAGGTAGCCAGAAGGCAGCACGGAGGAGACGGGACGATGGAGGACCAGGAGGCATGATAGGTAGGCAGATGGGAGGAGGATATGAGAAGAAAAACATATAATAGGTAGGAGT
>CAUYUJ010012147.1:286464-378964 GCA_963575745.1 Prorocentrum cordatum | reverse complement strand
CCCTGAATGGGACCTCTTAGGGCCCAGAAGGGGGCGTGCAGTCGACCAGAACATGGACGACACCACCCCGCCTGCGGCCCTCCATGCTGCGCTGCGATCCATCGGGGGCCGAAGCGCATCCCGCGCCAAACCTTACGCCAGCTTCTCTGGAATACGCTAAGCCCCGTGGGACCGTAGGTGGGGTTCTGTCGTTTGTTTCCTGGCCGATTGCTGGCCCGAGAAGTGCACCTCTCACCTCTCTCTCCCCCCCCAATGAAGCGACGCCCACGGAGCGCGCGGGCCTCGTCCAGGAGGGGCCGCGGGCCCGCGCGCTCCCCGCTGCCGCCACTCCGCGCACGCTGCGTCCTCCTCCTCCTCCTCCTCCTCATTCTCCTCCCTTCGGGCCCCCGCTTTCTCGACTAGGCGTAAGAGTGGTCCTTCGCTGAAGTGACCTTCGGTGCGGGCCCAATGGGTTTCTCCGATCATGGAGCGCGAAGCTGCAGGAGCGGCGTTTCGCACCCGGGTTTGACCGCCACGCGTCCCCCGTTAGGGCTCGCGCCCAGGGTCACTCTTGCCTAGGGTCACTCTTGCGTGTAGCCGACTGCTTCGTTCGCATCGGGGGCCCTCCTCGGTGCACCGCTCGTCTCGCACGCGGCATGCGCCTCTCACGGGAGCTCCCGTCAAGCTGAATAATAAGGATGAGCGGTTTTCCAAGGCTGCCCGTGCATTCTTCCTCTTCGGCCCATCCTTGGCCATTTTCGTTGGCCGCGCCCCGCCCGCAAAGTGTCGGCATGGCCTTCCATGGCCTTTGCATCATTATCGTGCTTCCTTATTCTACGTTATACGGGTGGATTGCAGGGCTTGACGCTACCCCTCCGTTGTCCTATTCCTGAAGTGTGTTATGCGCGAGAGTCACTTTACTCATGGGTTGTTATCTTCCACGGCTGCTAACCTCTATCACTGCTCAGCAGTGGTCGCTCACAGGCGCCAATAGGCGGAAGTCTGCGCGAATTGGGAAATCGATGGACACCCACAGGCGATAACAGGGCGGAACCTGCCCTCAAACCACCCACGCGTGATACACCGAATGGGAGCAAGTGGTAAACAACATCGGGAGTGGACGATTCAACACATAAGTCGCCGGCCCGGTTGCCCCTACAATAGGGGAGGGGGGAGCAGGCCGACGGAGGGCGGACGATCCCAGGCTGTCTAGGGGCCAGGCGGGGCCCACGAGGCCGCCAAAAGTTTGCAAACCACACCTTTGGAGCAAAAGATGTTTTGACCTTCTCCTCCTCCTTCCTATCCTCTTCCTCCTCCGTCCCTCCTCCTCATCCTCCTTCTCCTCCTCCTCCTCCTCGTCCCCCTCCTCCTCCGCCTCCTCCTCCTCCTCCTCCTCCTCCTCTCCTCCTCCTCCTCCTCCTCCTCCTCCTCCTCCTCCTCCTCATCATCATCATCATCATCATCATCCCAGTCGCCGCGGTCGTCCGCGAGGGCGATTGCGCCGACCAGAAGGACGAACGACGACGAAGACGACGACAATGACGACGACACTACGAGGACGAGGATGGGGACGAGGACGGCGACGACGGACGACGACGGTGACGATACTGTCGACGACGACGAACTGCGGATGCCCCATGGGGGGGGTGCTGCGTAGGCCCGCTGTAGTTCGTCGACGACGACGAGACGACGAGACGACGATGACGACGACGAGGACGACGACGACGACGATGACGACGACGACGATGACGGCGACGACGACGACGACGGCGACGACGACGAGGATGAGGACGAGGACGAGAACGAGGACGAGGACGACGACGACGACGACGGGCAATGACGGCGACGACGACGACGCACGACGGATGCCTCATAGGGGGGGGTGATGCGTATGCCCGCTGTAGTCGACGACGACGACGATGATGACGACGACGAGGACGAGGGCGTGGACGAGGGCGAGGATGACGACGACGGACGACGACGACGACGACGCGACGACGCACTGCAGATGCCCTATGGGGGTGGGGGGGGGGGTCTGCCTAGGCCCGCCGTACGCCGACGACGACGACGAGGAGGAGGAGGAGGAGGATGATGACGACCTCACGACGCACTGCGGATGCCCTACGGGGGGAGGCTGCGTAGGCCCGCTGTAGTCGATGCCGACGACGCACTGCGGATGCCCTATGGGGGGGGTGCTGCGTAGGCTACTGTAGTCGACGACGACACATTGCGGATGCCCTATTGGAGGGGGGGGGGGTGCTGCGTAGGTCCGCTGTACGTCGACGACGATTACGACGACGACGAGACGACGACGACAATGACGACGGCGACGGCATAAAAGTTGCTGGGCGGGCTAAGCGATTAAAAAGTCAGTTCTGGCGGCTGGGTTTCCATTTGTCTGCCCAACTCAAGTATGTTGTGCCCCCAGGGGGGGGGGGTTGTTTGATCGTTTGCTCCCATGAATCTTCCTCATCATCTCATTCTGCCTCCTCTCCCTTTTCTGTCGTCCTCTGCCTATCCCTCCCCGCTCCTCCTCCTCCTCCTCCTCCTCCTCCTCCTCCTCCTCCTCCTCTTTTTCTGTATTGTGAAGGCCTTACGGCCGGTGCCGCCGACCCTGAAGGTTTTGGCCGTCGATGGCGACGGGATGTGTGATCACAGGAAGGAGCTGAAGGACAACGTGACAGGGTAGGCGGAGGAAGTGTGTGAGGAGGAGGAGGAGGAGGAGGAGGAGGAGGAGGAGGAGGAGGCGGACGCGTCCTCTGCCTCTCCCTCCTCGCTCCTCGCTCCTTCTCCTCCTCCTCCTCCTTCTCCTCCTCCTCTTTTTCTGTATTTTGAGATTCCGGTCCAGCTCGTTCCTCCCTTCTGCCCCGCTCCGCCCTCCCGGAGGCCTCTCGGGCCGTCTTGGGGCCGTCATGTCGGGGCCTCCAGAGCCGCGAGAACGCCAATATTCCTGCTCCTCCTCCTCCTCCTCCTCCTCCTCCTCCTCCTCCTCCTCCTCCTCCTCCTCCTGCGGGGGGAGGACAGAGCAAGGAGGGAGAGAAGCGCGAGGGACGCGCGCGGGAGGCGGTCGAAGGGAGGCACGCAGAGGGCAGCGAGGGATATGGGCCCGACGTCGCGGTCGCTGCGGGCTGCGGAGTCCGGATCGAACGCGGCCGTCCCCTCCCAGGGGATGTTGCCCCTGGGAGGGGGCCCCGTCTCAGCCCCTGAGGGGAGGCGGAGGCCGCAGCGCGGAAGCGGACGACGACCACGACCAAGACGTCCGACGTCTCCACGTCTTCAGCGCGCCATCCCTGGACGTCTGGACCCTTGTCCCCAAGGAGGAGGAGGGGAGCGGGGGGGCGGGGAATATTGGGGGGGGAGACAGGTGCCCTTTTCGGGCCAGAAAGGCCCCTTCTTTGGGGCCCTCTACGGGGCCTCTTGTCGGCCGCCCCCGCAGCCCCCCATGCAGTTTCGCCCCCCCAGCAAGTCGCGCCCAACTCGGGGCCCAGCGAGGGCCCCTGGAGGCCGAGAACGGATAGAAAGCCCGCCTTTTTATCAAACAACAACAACAACACCAACAACAACAACAACAACAACAACAACAACAACAACAACAACAACACCAGCAACAACAACAACAACAACAACAACAACAACAACAACAACAACAACACCAACACCACCAACAACAACAACAACAACACCAACACCAACAACACAACAACAACGACAACGACAACGACAACGACAACGACAACGACAACAACAACAACAACAACAACAACAACAACAACAACAACAACAACAAAAAAAACCTTTTTGGAGGTCTAGGATTATGGCGGCGGCGGCGGAGCCGCGCGCGGCGGCGGACGGCGTCCACGGCGGCGCCTGGCGGCGAGGCCCGCCTGGTGGCCCACGTGCGCCCGGAGCTGCAGCACCGCGCGGAGTGCGCGCCCCCGCCGCAGCCTTGCGCAGACCTCCGACGGGCTGACGAAGCGCGGCGGCGGTTTCTCAGGAGGGAAAGAAACACACAGACACAATTAATCGTCGATCCAGAGGAAAATATGGGAAAATATGGGACATGGGGGGGAAGAAAAAAAACCCAGAAAATATTGGGAAATATGGGGAATCTTTTTATTCGTGTTTATTTATTTGTGTGTCCTGGGGCCCCTTCAGTTTCTCAGTGCAAGGCGGCAGTTTTTCGATGCAAGGCGAGGACCCCCACAGGGGGTCCCCGCCTGTCCCTGGGACCGCTAAAAACTGGACCGGGAGGAAGACTTGGCCCTGTGGAGCGTGTCGGGGCTTCCAGGGACCGCGCATTGGACGTCTGGATCCGATTTCTCTATATGCGAGCGTTCGCGCGCTCCTCGTCATGGCTTGCTCGTCACCATCCGCGTCCTTCTCCTGCTCGTCTTCGTCCTCCTCGCCCTCGTCCTTCCCACCGCGATTCTGTCATACATTCGCCGGGATGCCGCTCCAGAATGCGCCCGTCGCGCTTTTCAACGCAGCCCTCGCCGTGCCACCTCTGCACACTTCCTTCGGAGGTGGATAGTCCTCCTACCCTGACACGTCGATTAGTGAATTGGCCGTTTTCGGTTCGCGAGAGGGTGTCGCGGCCGTCATTTTTGCGGGTCCAGGTCCGTCGGTGTCGGCCCCAGGCCGTTTTCACTAAGGGGATGTTTACTAAAAGGAGGTTTGTCCACCGCCGATTCCTGCCGCACCTGTGTTCGTGTCCTCTGTCTCGGGTCCTGTGCTGCCTCTTCCCTCTTTGCGGCTCCTTCGGCGGAGGAGGGCGGGGGAGGGGGCCAGCAGAAGGGAGCTGAGCTTAAGTCGGGCCTGTTCCTCCCCAGGGGGAATATTCCAAAATGTTCAAAAAATAGTCAGATGATTATTTTTTGAGTATTTGTTGGCCATGTTGGAGTATTGTTTGGGTATTTTGTATCGTTCGTCGAAAATCCCCCTGTAGGGGGACACGCCCGACTTCAAGCTGAGCTGACAGGGCAAAGGGAAAGGAGTGGGGAAGTGTCAATCGGGCGGGGCCAGGACGGGGATGATCCGTGCCAGACCGCTGCAGAACGCTCTCAGCGTGTTCCAGAGCCCTTCGGAACGGCCGCGGCACGCGACGCATCCTCGAGAACCGCCGCAGATCTCTGATTTGTCCCAGTCCGATGTCGTCCTGGTCCTGCATTCGTCTTAGCCGCTGGGGCCCGCTGGAGCCAGGCGCGGCGGTCTGGTTTCGGTTCGACTCCGGAGGATTCGCTGGTGATCCGATCGGTTTCGGGTCCGGTCCAGTTTCGGCAGTCGCTCCAGCTCAGGCCTGCCCGGGATGGGGGCAGGCAGGGGAAGGGAATGGTAAAACAACGCGAAGATCGGGACAACATCGGATCGGGATAATTCGAAGTCTCTGAGAATCGGCGGGTTCGGACGATGTATTTTGCGCCGCGGCCGCTCCAGAGCGTTCCGGAACGCTCTGAGAGCGCTCCGGAACGCTCTGGAGCGATTTATCCCGATCCTAGCCCTGTTTTAATGGGGGCAGGCAGGGGAAGGGACTGGGGAAGTGCCACCGGACGATTGCTCCGACATGCTCTCTCCACCATTCGCCTGCCCGGGCCCCCGGTGGAGGTCTCTGGCGATGCTCGAGTTCGTGCAGCGGGTCGCGCCTGTGGGGGGGGGCGGCCCGCGGCCGCCGCGGGGCGGCACGCTGCGCAGTGGAGCCTGTCCGTGGAGCTGGCAGCGGCTCGGCGGAGGGTCCGTCGAGACAGCGGCGGTCCTCCCGTAGGCCTCTTGCCAGTTCTGGGGCTCCTCCTTTTTTCTTCGCCATGCTATGGGGGTGCGACTCACCCGCAGCGTCAGCAAGCGCCTACCAGAGAGAGGCAGCCGCAGACAAGGGCAGTCAAGGCAGCAAGTACCGGCCGCCCAACTGGCCTGCGAACTTGTCGTCCACGACCAGGGCGGAGTGGCCAGGATCCTCGTGGCGAAAGTGCCCTCGAAAGCGGGCAAGCAAACCCACCTCCATCCAACTCAACTTCCACCTCGCCGCCCAGTCTCCACGAGGATCGAGGCCAGAAGGCAGCGGCGACCTCGCAGCCAGACTTCGAAGCGCCTGGCGAGAGGTCCACAGTGCAAGCGCAGGCGGCTAGCCCAAGGTTTGGGTTTGCTTCATCCTCCCCCTAGGTCCAGACCCAGTTCCTCGACTCAGAGCTGGTCGAGGACAGCGGGACGGCCAAGATCCCCATGGCAGAGGCACTTAAATCGGCCAACAAAGCCGTCCCATCCACCACCACCCCAACCTCCTCATGCAAGATCGCCATAGGGTTCTAGGCGTAGGGCTCGAGGCCTCGGTCGAAGCCTCCAGCAAGTAGAAGGAAAACAGCAACACGTGTGGCCACTGAAGACTGCCAACAGAAGAAGCCTCTCGTCAGCCCCCCCTGTCTACTGGTGGGGGCCGCCGCACCAATCGATCCAGCACGAACTCGATCCCGCACACCTCCATGGGGTCAAGACTCCGATCAAGGCCAGGGTCGCCACGGACTACATGGCCAGCCACAGGCGCGAAGCTACGCTGAACTTGAAGCGCCGACGTCGTCCGTGAGAGGCTGGCCTCATGTCAAGCTCAGCCAAGGTCACGGTCTAGCACTCGCTGGGACACCTTCGAGGCTTGGGCATGCACCACCTCACTGATGCTTACGAGCCCAGCCTGGCACATACACGCCGGCTGTCACGACATCCTCGTCATCCACCTCCTCTCCGCACCACCCCCATGATTCTGGAGCGGCTGCAGCACGAAGGGCAGCTGCCAGGCGCTCGCCGAGCTACGCGATACGTGGCATCGAAATCCACAGACTGCGTCGTAACACTCCTCCTCCTCCTCCTCCTCCGATCCAGCCTCCTCCTCCTCCTCTCCGTAGCCATTTTGGCTCAAGGCTCATGCTTTTGCGGGCTGAGCCCGTATTGGCATTCACGGATACCGCTAGTCCGCGGCAGTGCCAGAGCGCTTGCGCTCGACAGCTTTTCGCCTACACCGAGGGGTTGGGCTCCCTCATCAGTTTTGTCGCCACGACTAGGCTGTGCGCTGGTCGGTGGCTAGTCGCTCTCCTGTGTGGCTGTACGCAATGGGTCCCAAGCAACGCGCCGAGAACGCGCAGCCTTGGAAGTGCAAGTGGTGCGTGCACAAGCCCACAGGGACAGCTTGGATCAATCGTGCAGATCACAAGTGGTGCGCACAATGTAACTTGCCCAAGGGATCGGCGTTCGGAGGTGTACCGCCGCCCAAGGTCCCCGTGGCGCGCAGCCCAGCGATGCAATCTCAGCGTGAAGTTGCCCTGGCACGACAGCTCGCTGACCTTCAACGCCAGATGCAGCAGATGCAGCAGCCGTCTACTGGCACTGACGCCGCGTCTGCTCCCACTCCGCCCTGGGCTACTGATGCCAGTCCTCAGGCAGCACGGCGCACTCGTCTGGCAGAGATTGGCAACATTCTCAAGTCGCTGGGGACCTCTGATGCTGAGTTCCGCGACAAGCTCCTGGCGGAGCGCACTTCCCTGCAGGAGCAGCTGCAGTCCGAGAAGCCTCTCGAGAGCAACGTCAACGCTCAGAATCGGAAGGTCACGGAGGCTCGGAAAAAGAATGCCAACTGTGCTGCCAAGGTCCAGGCGGCCAAGGAGGCGGTCGAGAAGGCCAAGGATGCCTTGGCCAAGGCCGAGGCTGCAGACACCGAGGCCGCCAGCAACTTGCTCGCCTTGGAGAATGAGCTGCGGGAAATCGTGGCGCGTGGGCTTCCTGTCGGTGGCGAGGCGAAGCCGCCGACGCTCAGTACGATCATCCCTGGTCTCAAGTCCACCGTGTCTCAGCTGGGTGAGGTGCTGCAATCTCTCGGTGGCTCTGAGCGGTTTGCTGCTGGCATGCAGGCCATGGCGGAGATGGTCGCCAAGTTGGAGCAGGAACCAACCGAGGCGACCCAACCGCCACCTCCTGCGGCTGAGCCTGCCGAGCCGGCCGCCAAGGACGCAGAGGCGATGGCCGTCGATCAGGAGGAAGAGGCTCACAAGCACATTGATGAGATGGACGCGCCCACTTGCCGTGAGCATCTTCGCAGCTGTGGCATCGATGTACCTGCGCCTGACGACGTGGATGCTGATGACGACGCTCCTGTCCTGCGTGATCGGCTCAAGCGGCATTTGGCCAGCGCGCAGAGCCTCGCCAAGAAGCTCAAGGCCACCTCGACGTGAGCACTTGGGTTCCCATCGAATTACCGTGTCTATCCTACTTTGTTTAGTCATGATGGCCGCTCACTGTACCAACTTGGACGACTCTGACGTCGACCCGCTTCAAGACATCGATGACGCTGGCCCCTTTCTATCGGAACAGTGCGATGTTGCGTGTTTGGCTGGTGACGTACCTACGAGTGCGACGCCCGTGTTGCCTGCTACGTCAGGCGCTCCATCCGCTTCGGCTTCCTTGTCGAGTTCGACTGGCTGCGGGCCCCCTGAGAAGGCTGCCCCCCGCCAAGTGCGTGAACCCTCGGTAGGCTGGTGTTCTGCTTCGGCAGTGGGCCAGGACCGCCGTGCGAGTTCTCTGGGCCTGGGATCGGCTGGAGGGGTGCCTGCGAGTACCTCTTCGACCTCGGCCACGCGCGGACCCACGAGTACCGCGTCCTCGTCCAAACCTTTTGCTGCATCTATCTCGAAATCTAGGCGGCACTTGCCGCGAATCGTCTCGCTCAATGGCAGCTCTTTCGGGCCCATCGTCGACTACGCGGTGCAGGCTGATTGCTCGGTCCTGGCTGTCCAGGAGACGCATGTGGACCAAGAGCACTTGGCCGACAAGCAGCACGCCATGCTCGACGCGGGCTGGAAGGGCCTGTGGGCACCTGCCATCAGCAGTGACAGCGGCGCTGGTACTTCTGGTGGCGTGGCAGTGTTGGTTCCATCGTACATCACGGCTACGGCGCCGCCGCAGTTAGACAGCCATGTCTTGATTCCAGGACGCGCAGTGGCTTGCCACGTGCGATGGGGACTGCCGGGTGGAGTTGTGGTCATCTCGGCGTACCTCAAGGACGGCGAGGGTTTCGGAGCGGCCAATTGCTCGTACGTTTGGGCCCTCGTGCAGTACGTGTGTGTGCTGAATGCGCTCCAGGTGCCCTGGGTCATCTGCGCAGACTGGAACATGGAGATCGACGAGCTCAACCAGTCGGGCTGGCTGGAGGCAGTGAGTGCCCTCGCGTATGTTTCTGCCGTGCCCAGCTGCAGGCACTCACAGCCTGGCTCGTTTATTGATTTTTTCGTAGCTAGCAGCATGCTAGCGACTCGTTTACACAAGCAGGTTAATGTTGATGAGGAGGCCTCCACTTATCCTCACCTTCCCGTCTCCATAGGCTTCGCCTCGTCTGATACCCCGATGTGGGCCAGGGTCCCCGACGAGCCCAAGCCGTTCCCTGCGGTGCCCCCCATAGGGTGCGCGAGGCCCCCCGTGTACCCTTGGAAGGCCGTGCTCGATGTTGCGGGCCCCAAGCTTCTGGCCCAAGGGGACCTCGCGGGGCTCTGGGACCTGGTCGTCTCGGGGATTGAGTTCGAGCTGTCCTCTAGGTGGGACCGCATCGGTGCTTGTGCGTCTGGCTTCTTGGGGAGAGCGGGCCCGCCCAGGACTAAGTGGAAGAAGCTTGCGTGGGCCCCCCCCCCCAAGACTCGCACCTATAAGGACCCCAACACCAAGGCTTGGGCCACGGCTTTGCGCTGGGCGAAGCACCTCGGCAAATGTAGGCAGTTTCTCACCACGGAGGTTGCAGGCCTCCAGGAGTGTGCAGCCATGTGCGAGCTTACTCCCAACCAGCACGTTAAGCTTCTGCGTGCGCTGGCCGATGCTTCCAATTGCATGATCAAAGTTGGAGCGTGTAAAAAGGTGCTCGCTAGGCTCGACGATCGCACGTCTGGGTTCTTTCGGTCAGGGTTTGCCGTCCTGGCCAGAGCTGACTTTGCCGAATGCCTTACGCATGTGTATCTCACCGCCAAGGCCAAGATCGGGGCTGCCGAAGCCGCCGCGAGCTCAGCCTGGCTGACCTGGGCCCGAGAAGCTTTTCAGAGAGGAGCGTCTCAGGCCCACAGGTTCAGCAAGGTGCGAGCGGTCCAGGAGGTCGTTGCTGCTGGTTCCAAGTCCCAACCCTTCCAGCTCGCTGATCAAGAGATGCAGCCATGGGCTGACATCTGGATGACCCACGACTGCTCCAAGCTTCCGCTCCCCGATGGGGCCCACGCCTGGCCCTCGCTCCCTTGCATCACTGCCTTAGAGGTTGAGGATTGCATCCAGCATTTTAAAATCAACACGGCGGCAGGCCCTTCGCGGATTGCGCCCAGGGCTCTGCTCCACCTCAGCCAAGGAGCCTACGAAGGCATAGCGTTTTTGTTCAACGGATGTGAGGCCCAGCTCGCTTGGCCCAACGATCGAGTTTGGACGGAAATGGTGCGTTTGGCCAAGCCTGACGGGGGAGTCCGCTTGATAGCCCTAATTAACACTCTCTGCCGAGTCTGGGGCAAACTCAGGAAGCCTGTAACTTGTAGCTGGCAAGAGTTGCATGGTTGTCTCGAGATCTGGGGCGCCAGGAAGCGGCATAGCTCCACGGACAGCGCCTTCGCGCACAACCTGTCCGCAGAGCTAGCGTCCCTGCTCGGCGAAATCTCTATTTCAGTTTTGCTTGATATGATCAAGTGCTTCGAAATGGTTCACCCTGCCCAACTCATCAAGGAGGCAGAGGCTGTCAGCTTTCCGCCACGCCTCGTGTGGATGCTGGTGGAATTGTACAGGCAGCCACGGCGTCTGAAGGCATTCGGAAGCCTTTCCGAGTCCCTCGAGGTTTTCCAAGGCATCCTAGCTGGATGCAGCCATGCTACAGGTATGTTGTTCGTGCTGACTTTTCGGGCGCTCAAGCGCCTCAACCAGATTGCCCCGTGTGTGACGCCGCGTGCGTTAGTAGATGACGTGTCGCTGCAGCTGGTCGCCACGACGCCTGACACCTTGCCGCAGCTAGAGAAGGCTGTACGGATCTTCAGGTACGACGCCCAGGTATTAGGGCTGAACACCCAGCCCAAGAAGTCTGGTATCGTGGCGGCCTCGGGAAGGTCCAAGAGGTTGTTTCGGCACGGAGCGGCGCAGCTCAAACTGCAGTTTCGGCCATGGATGCGCAACCTGGGGCATGAGTTAGCTGGTGGCAAAGTGTTGAGGCTCCAGGAGAAGGCACGCCTCAAGTCTCTGAAGCAGCGCCGTCGCAAGTACATGGCGCTGCGCAGCGCCGTCGGGCGCAAGGCTTCGCTCTTGTTCAGAACGGGAGCGCTACCAGCTGCTGGGCATGGTGGCGGTGTCTCTGGAGTTTCTGACGTTTCTCTTCGATATTTCAGACAGTTGGCCTCGACCCTCGCCGGGGGTAGAAAGCATGGTGGAGTCACAGCGTATATCCTCGCTCACCGCGACCCCTACTACGATCCCATATTCGACTGCACGCTCAGCATATGCCTCCGCTACGCGGCCTGGATCTGGGACAGCAGGGTTTGTCTTGGGAGGGCCCAGCGGGCCTGGGCCCAACTACGTCTTTACTTCGACGACAACCCGACGTGGCAGATCGCGAAGGGGCCCATGTCGGCCTGCTGGCTTTCCCTTCATCGTATCGGCTGGGCCATGACCAGCGCCCACACGTTCCTCTCGGACACTAATATCACGATAAACTTAGTCACGACTTGCCCGTACGACGTCAAGCTATACATGATAGAAGGTATTCAGAGGTGGCAACATCGTCGGCTGCTTTATCACATGCCCACGTCCCAGGGCACCGAGCAGGTCTGGCACAGAGCGCTGAGAGGAGGTCTTCAAGCGATTCGGTGTCCGCGGCAACTTGGAGCTCTCTCGGCGGTCATGGCTGATGTTATTCCTCTTCCAGGTGTGCGTGCTTCCCAGGGTTACCGCATAAGCCCTGAATGTCGGGTGTGTCAGGCTCCCCTGGGCTCCTACGGGCACATCTGGTACGACTGTGCAGGCTTGGTCTTGGACGGAGTTGACGGGCTTGGCGAGCAGGTCCCCGACAAGATTCTGAGCCATAGGAATGCTCTAATTAATTCATGTCTAGATATCTTGGGGAACCCACAGGCCGAAACCACTTATCTCACCTATGGGGTCCCCTCGCTCTCTGTGGCCTTGGAGCCCCCCGAGGCCCACCCTCAGGTCCAGTTCTGGGGGAACGTTTCAGGCCCGCGGGGGCCCACCTGTTTCGTCGATGGGAGCTGCCTCCAGTCAAGTCTCCCTGAGGTTGCTCGGGCTGGCTGGGCAGCTGTCCAATTAAATCAAGATTTAATTCCAGTTCGTGCCGTCTTCGGCGCATTGCCTGGCGTGCGCCAGACCATCGGACGTGCGGAGCGGTGGTCGATACGTCAGGCACTGCACTTTGCGCCTGCGGTGGAAAAAATTGTGTCCGACCTGCAGGCCAGCGTTCGGGAAGGCAACGCTTGGAACCCAGAGCAGGCTGCTGGTCTAGCCAAACACGCGTCGATTTGGGCGGACATTTTCAGGAACCAGCAGCACGATCCCCCCCAATTTGTTTGGTGCCCCGCCCACCTTTCGCTCGATGATGCTGTAGAAAAAGGCGTCTCTCTTGAGCACTGGGCGGGAAACCTATGGGCTGATTTTTTCGCGAAGCTCGGCTCGGCGTCCCACAGTTACGCGGATGGATTCTGTAAGGCCTTGGCGGGGGAATATAGGTATCATAAGTCCATTCTTAGGTTCTTGGCATGGGCTGCTCAAAGGCTGTTGCAGTCTCAAGCGTGGTCTGGTGATCCTGATGAGCCTCTGGTTTCCTCGAGCCTCCCTCTCCCTCCTAAGTTGTCGATCACCAGTCACGAGATCTGGCACAGCCAGAAGGTCGCCACTTGGAGGTGCCGTGTATGTGGCAGATTTGCTCGCAGCCAGACTTCTCTCTCAAAGCCATGCTCACACAGAGGGCCACTCGTGATTGCATGGCCAGCCCCGTGCAGCTCCTGGCGGCGTCTGAATGGTGGAATGCTCATGCGACCGACCAGGGGTTTGCCCTGATGCGTTCCGAGGCCGTGCAGCTGGCTATGGAAGCCTCCCAGAGAGAGGCTGAGCTGCGCAGCCAGACCGAGGGGCCCGACGATCTGGGGGTGAAGGGCCCGCTGTCTCCTGTGCTCCCCTCGGGGCCCAGTGGGCCCGACAGGTACCCTCAATTTTCGGCCCTCGGTCACGATGTGTTTAAAAATGGTGATTATTTTTGCTGCCGCAAATGCGGTGGAAACGGCACTCTTGGCAATTTTGTGAAGTTAGCCGCCAGATGTGTTGGTTTCTCTGCCGTGGCCTCTACGAAGGCGAACCAGCGAATGGCTATTCGGAGGATTGAGGCCGGCCTGCATCCGAAGACTGGCGCGAAGCTTACCGCCCCCTCGGCTGTTCAGCCGTGCAGGCGTGAAGATAGCCACGCTGGCCCCACGGATGCGGGCAGGCCCGCCTCTTGCGTGCAGGAAGGACGCGACGACAATCGTGCTCCCTCTCCTGCCGCCTCCTGCCCCGACGAGGGCCCTTCCTCCTCTCGCTTGTCCTTGGGCTCTGTCGATGTGGCCCGTGACCCTAGGCCCGAGACTGGAGACGGATCCAGCTCGGGCTCAGACTAATCTCGTTTAGTTTTTTGGGCCCTCCCCCCCGCCGCCGCCGCCGCGCCGCCATCGCTGCACATCGTCTCCTATTTCTTCAAGACTGTGCACTGCGAGGCGGGCGCGCGCGCCGCCGCGAGGGCAGGGAGGGGCCTCCATTTCCTTCGCTCGAGCCGCGCTTCGCGCGGACTGTCGAGCCCCTTGGACATCGGACCCCCTGCTCGGCACTCGTGCCTTGCAGGGGGCACAGCGGTCTGCGCCCCTCCTCCTCCTCCTCATGTGACATCCGCGGGAGGCTGGCCGATTGCCAAGCTCAGCCAAGGCCACGGTCTGGCAGTCAACGCCTTCTAGGCCTGGGCATGCATCACTCTGCTGATGCTTACGAGCCCAGCCAGGCCGATCAACGCCAGCTATCACGACATCATCCTCACCACCTCCTCCTCCACCTCGTCTTTGTCCTCATAGCCGAAAGCGTGGCATAAGGATCACTCGCCCGCTGTCGGGCGGGTCGGCGCGTGCAGCTTCGCGAAAGGGTTGAAGCTGCGCACCATTTGCTTGAAGAAGGGTAGTATCAACGACCCGTACGAGAAACGCCGAATAGAGATACAAGCAACCAATCGGGGTCGAGAGCACCAGGAAGCAGCACGGCCCCAACGGACAGCTGCTTGCAGGGGCAGCAGCGAGGGCAAGCACAGAACACTCCTCCCCACCTCCTCCCGCATCCCCCTGTCCACCTCGTCCTCGTCCTCATAGCCGAAAGCGTGGCAGAGGGATCACTCGCCCGCTGCGTCGGGCGCCGAAGAGACTGACTGGCCGCAACGCGAAAGGCACACGGGATTAAACATCCACAGGGTTTGTCGTAACGCTCCCCCTCACCTCCACCACCACCACCTCCGCTCATTAGAAAGCGCAGCATCGCGAAATGGTTGAAACTGAGCCTTCCACTTTCAACGACCCGTCACGGAAAACGTCGAAGAGAGATACAAGTAAGCCGATAAGGATCGAGAACACCGACAAAGGACTTGACTACCTAACCGGCGGGCGCCATCACCAGGTTGAAGGCGGCGTCGGTGTGAAGCTGGAACTCGCCGGCAAAGAAGGCGTCAACACACACAGACTCCTCCGCGCAGATGTGCTCGATCACCCTGGCCACTCCTGGCTGCCCTCTGTGGGCTGCCATATCGTACAGCTGCTCAAACGCCATATCGTTGGCAGACGTGCTATGGTACTTGTACTTCCTGGCGGCTTGGTGGAAGGATTGCCTCAGCATGTCCCTGCTCTGGTTCCCCACGAACTCCAAGGAGGAGGCCCTGACGCGGATGGACTCCAGCGTCCTGAGCCTGTGTCGAATGGCCCTAGTATCCCTTCGCGTCCGTTCAAAAGTGGTCTCGCCTTGATGCCAATCAACCGTGCTGGCATGCCAGAGGCAAGAGCGCCGTCGGCAACATCTGGGGCACGGACTTCTGCAGCCACTGTAGGTGCAGGATGAACCACGGAGTCTCCAGGCTGAGCCACTGCGCAATCAGAATGCGGCTGGGCTGCTGGCAGATCATGCCGACCCACTGCAGGTCCAGGACGAAGATCACCACCTGAGTCCCGAAAATCTCCATCAGCCGAATGGTCGCCTCCAACAACAAGTTCACTATCAATGTCACGAGGGTCGCCCACAGCAGCGCAATCATCATGCTGACCCCCTGCAAGTCCAGGACGAAGATCACCACCTGAGCCCCGAAGATCTCCATCAGCAGAATGGTCGCCTGCAACAACCATTTCACCACCAATGTCGCGAGGATCGCCCACAGCAGCACAAACATCTCTAAGATCGTCTCGGCGAGCGCCTCCAGCACGCTGAGACTCGCCCTTGTCCTCGTTCGCGTCCTGGAGAAGCACATCGGCTTCGTGCCAGCCCTCGAGGGCCTCGTATTGCGGAGGCGGCGGCACAACATCGGCGCGAGAGAACCCGTTCCTGGCCAGAGAAGCCCAGGCCGACTCGCACGGAGGCACCTTGACGCCCTCAGACTCGACGACCTCGAACGTCTCGTCGGGCTCCTCTACGTCCTCGAAGCCCACGTCCACCTCAATCCTCCAACAGCCAGGCGGCGGAAGACCAGGTGGCGGCAAGGGTTGCCTTGCAGCGCAGAAGATCCAGCTCGCCACCCTGGTCCGCTCGATCTGCTCGTTGCGGATCGCCGCCCGCCTCGTACGTAGGCGGCGGCGAAGAGAACTGGTATACGTTGAAGTTCTCGATGCCTCGGTCACCATCGAATTGGCGTCCAAGGCTCGCCCAGCGTGAACTCGAAGTTCCAACCGAGAGCGGTGCCCGCGGGGCGTCGAAGCGGCCTCGATCACGGCCTGCTCGAGCTCCTCGAACTCGACGGCCGGCCACCTGCGGCGGCCGCGGGCCTCGTGGCCGCGCTGAGCGGCGCCCTCCCTGCGGGGGGCCCGATGGCGCGGCGCGGCGGCGGCGCGCGCAGCGGACGGGCCCCCCCGCGCAGGAGAGGCACAGCTTTGGGGCTCCTCCTCCTCCTCCTCCTCCTCCTCCTCCTCCTCCTCCTCCTCCTCCGCCTCGAAAGATGGGTCAGGATGGACACGGGAGGGGTCCAGCAGGGGGCCACCTGCGAGCCCTGCCCCTACCCCCCAACGACTTCTGAGGGGGAGGGGGGGGTCACTTCGCTCGGGAGCGCCCGAGCCAAGTGAACCCCACCCTCCCCCTCAGAAGTCGTGGGGGGGTAGGGGCAGGGTTCGCATGTGGCCTCCTATTTTTGCCAGTTCTGGGGCTCCCAGATGCCCTGGATCCGCCTCGAAAGATGGGCCAGGATGGACCCAGGAGGGGTCCAGAGATCCATGCAGAGCGCGGTCGTGGGCGGGGCGGGAGAGCCGCCGTTGCCTCCGTGGGCCCTCCTCCGAGTGGCGATCATCCGTCCGTTGCCTCTTCCTCCTCGTCCTCCTCCTCGTACGCCGCCCCCTCCCTCCTCCCTCCCTTCCTCCTCCCTCCTCCTCCTCCTCCTCCTCCTCCTTCTCTCCTTTTCCTTTTCCTCCTCCTCCTCCTCCTCCTCCTCCTCCTCCTGCTCCTCCTCCTCCTCCTCTCTCCTCCTCTCTCCTCCTCCTCCCTCCTCCTCCTCCTCCTCCTCCTCCTCCTCCTCCTCCTCCTCCTCCTCCTCCTCCTCCCTCTTCCTCCTCCCTCCTCTTCCTCCTCCCTCCTCTTCCTCCTCCTCCTCCTCCTCCTCCCCTCTCCCCTTTCCTCTCTCCTCTATCATCGCCCTCATCGCCTCCCTCCTTGTCAATCCTCCGCCTCGTCCCACCCCCGGGGCCGGGGCACAGGGGCGAGCAGCTGGTCGGGGCGTGCGGTGAAGACAAGTCACGGGCGTGCGGGCGCACATATCGAGGAAGCGCAAGACTCGAGTATGCTGGAGCTCAGGTTTGCCGACGCGTCCTGACGAGCGCCTCCTGGAGCTTAACGGTCCAGTTTTTTCTGGGAGGTCTGCAGCGGGAGCCCGCGTCAGACTTCAGACCGGGTCGCGCCATGTTCAGGATGACACCGTCGGGCCAGCCCGAGTCCCCCGCCAACCCAAGTCTTACGTCTCCCCGAACTTGGGACTTCTGACTCTTTTACCAGAGCTTGGCATCGCTCGGACGTGTGCGTTTTTCCCCCGGCGAGGACCATCGAGGAGCATCCTTGATCATTTGGCGAAAAAACCACGCACGAAACCGACAAAAACACAGGGAATGGACGTCCAAGCGATGGCCAGAGAGGGACCGGGCAGGTGCGGCGGTGGTTCGGCTGGTGAGCGGCTGGGGTGCCCGCCCGTGGGTGTCGCGTGGCCGCCTCGTGGGCGCCTCGTGGGCGCCATACGGCTGGCACCACGTGGTGTGCACCGCATGGCTTGCGCCAAGGCGGTTGCGCCACGCAGAGTGCACCACGCAGCTTGCACCTCTGCATCCGAGAAGTAAGTAGCTTTGGCCACGCAGCTTATGCCATCTGGCCTGCACCATCCTAGCGTGCACCACGCAGCTTGCACCACATAGCTGGCGGCACCTGGCTTGCACCACATAGCTTGCACGACGTAGATTGTGCCGCATGCCTCACCCCACATTGTTTGCACCGCATAGCTTGCAGCTCATTGCTTACATCACGTCGCTTGCACCACGTAGATAGTTGCACCTAGCCTCACGTAGCTTAGACATCAACAGTGTAACAACTCGCTGCTTGGGGTCTACGCTTGCAATCCTGTTCGCGACTATGTTGGTTGGTGCCGTAGTAGCGGGCATGGCCTGCGCACAAGGATCCCACAGTTGATCCCTTGGTTGTATATCTCCATTCGTGCACACCTGGCTCCAGTTCTGCCAGGTGTGAACGATTCTGTGGAGCCGCCTCCTCCTCCTCGTCCTCCTCGTCCTCCTCCTCCTCCTCCTCCTCCTCCTCCTCCTCCTCCTCCTCCTCCTCCTCCTCCTCCTCCTCCTCCTCCCCCTCCTCCCCCTCCTCCTCCTCGTCCTGCCCCCCTCCCCCCCCACCATATACTAGAGAGGCAGCGAAGCACGATGATGACAAAACACGCCGACGCACGGACCAATTCTTGTTGGCTCAGGAGGGTCCTTGGCCGTCGCGCCGTTTCCAAGGACCTGGGCCCGAGAGGAATCCCCTCGTGGCCGAGGCCCGCCGTGGATGCGGAGGCACCTCGGTTCCGGCTGTGGCGTTCCTGATGGTACTTTGTTAGTGAGTTCAATTGGTTTTAGGGTTTTAACAAATGGTCGCAGCCACGCAGAGGGCGTGCGTAGCGACGCCCCAAGTGCTCGGTCTCCAGTGCTTCTACGTGGCGGCGCCCCCGGAGGCACGCAGAGGGCACGCGTGGCGACGGGGGCGTCGCCACGCAGAGCTTCTAAAGACCAAATATTTTGAAAACCAGTTGTTTCCACTACCAAAGTAGCACGGTTTCACACGCCGGTCGTTGACAGTATGATTTTTTTCTGAGATCCAGATCCCAATCTACGTCAAGCACCATCTCAGTTCAAGAACCGATCTGTGTGTGTTTTTTGTGAATCTTCTGGGCGTGCCCGAATCCAAATCCAACCTGCTCGATCCGCCTTCCTACTTCATGTGTGCACCTACGTCTTTTGACTGCCGAGTACGGCAGACAGAACAGAAAGGCACCTCTGATGTCGCAGGATCGGCCCACTAATCTGACTCGACTGTGCCCGATTGCCTACAGCCTATTCCGCCGCTGTGTTGTCGGGGGCCTCGAAGCGGCCTCCAGGTGGCCTCTTGAGGTCTCCCAGGGACCTCCGGAATTCTCTGGGGAGTTTCCTTTGGAGACTTTGGGGGGCGCTCCGACTGTTTGTTTGTAAACCCAATCGCCGTATGGCTGGCGTAACCACTGGTGACGGGGGTGCGAACTAGCTGTGGATTCAGCGTGGATTTGCTTGATCTCGTTCGGAACCTAGCATATACCCATCGCAAGTGTAGACGAATGGCGGGCGGTGGCGTGCGGTCGTGGTCAGAGTCGTCAGATACTGCAGAAGTTGTACATTCGATTGCTTTGAGAGTGTTATGGGCACATGGTGAATCAAATGCTAGGCACGCGTCGCCCAAATTACAAGTAATCCTTGGATCAGTTGACGACAAATTATTTTCGGGCTTACGCCGCACCGCCGACCCCTTGGGGGTGTAGTAGATGCCTGCCGGTGGGGGCCTCGCGTGGGCCTTTTGGGTGTCTGGTGGGACCTCCTGGGGGCTTCTTGTGGCCGACTGCTCGCTGTTTCCGTTGGGGTCGTCTGGCTGACTTTCTTTTGGAGTTGGTCTTGGGGGCCTCTGTGGGCGTCGTGGAGGCCGCTTCTGCCGTCGTGGGGCCGTCGTGAGGGCCTTGTGGGCCCTCTACGAGCGTCGGGAAGTTGAAAGCGCGAGATTGCCAATAATTCGCAAACAATGCATGGGAGAGCTATGCTTAGTCCTTCTACGTTCTCTCTTGGATGGCCTCTTGGAGGCCTCGCGGGGCGTCTAGAAGGCTTCCTGAGCCGTCTGGGTGCCATCTTGGGCGTCTAGGCGCGAGCTTTCGGCGTCTCGGGGCTCTCTTGCACCGTCTTGGGGGTCTTTTGCAGGGTGGGAGCAGGAGAAGGTGGAGGAGAAAAACAGGGGGCGACGAGGAGGAGGGTGAGGGCGGTGATATGTGTCCGTTGGCGAGTCTTGAACATTGGAGGAGAGGTTTCAGGCACGATGAACGAATGTTCGAGCTGTGCGACAAGAGAACCCTTCAGGGGGTCTCTTTGGGCATTCCTGGGGCGTCGTGGAGTCTCTTTGGGGCATCCCCAAACTTCGCACCTGGAGCCTCGATCTTCGAACACGTTGCGGCCCCCCGAACTAGTCTTGTCTTCCATGGGCGACCCCTTGCAGTCGCGACGCCTTCCCCCGAGCAGGCGTCTCGTCCCGTGCAGTGCGTCGACGGCGCTGGGGCCCTGGAAAGCCCTGCGCACCTCGGAGGCCGAGCGGTGCCGATAACGTCATCTGCGTTTTTCTGTTCGCGACGCCGTGGGGTGGAGCGACCGAGCCTCTGCGAAAACGTTGACCTCGGATCCCTCCCGGGGCCCACCCTGCCCGTGGCTTGCTCCGGATGGTGTTCGGGTGGTCCGGGGCGCGAGCAGTGCTTCCCGCGGGTCGCGCTCCGGCGGTCCTGGGGCCCGAAGTCGCCGAAAAGGCGCCGAGAGACCACCGCCAACCTCGATCGTCGGACGCTTCCTCCTTCCCTTCCCGAGAGAGGAGGAGGAGGAAGAGGGGGAGGAGGAGAAGGACGACGATGACTTCGACGACGACGACGACGACGACAACGACGACGACGACGACGACGACGACGACGACGACGACCACGACGGCGGCGACGACGACGACGACGACGACGACGACGACGACGACGGCGTCTGGGGCTGATATACCAGGACTTTCGGTGTACTGTTCCTCTCATGGGCCCTTTTCGGGGCTCGTGAGATGGTTGGTGGCCTTTTCGGTGGCCTGTGGGGCCTTCGTGGCACGCTTGTGGAGACGTCTTGGACTGAACGAACGTTGGAGGGCTTCTTGGGAAGTTTTCTTGGAGTTCTCGTCGAGTGTGTTCGGTGCTTACGGGGCCTTTTTGAAGCTGTCGTGGGCGTCGTTGGGAGAGATGTGGGGCGGGGGCCCTCTTGGGCAGTCTACTGCGTGCTAGGGCAGGGTTCTCCTGGGCCCCCGCCAATGGCGGCTCCGCCCGCACCACCAGTTTTGATTTCTGCGGCTAACATTCTCGGTGTGCGCCGTGCACGTATATGGCATCGGGCGAGAACCCACGTTTGCAGACGGTGGGCGTCTTTCAAAATGCCAGAAGGATGATTATCGCATGGCCTCGGGCACACCCCGCCGCCGTGCCTGGGTTGCAGGTTTGACGCCGTTCGGACGGCTGATGGGGTCGCGTGGGAGGCTCGTCGGGAGCGTCATGAAGGCAGCTGTTGAACATGTTGGGGGCCTCCTGGCGGCGTCTGGGGACGTTTGGGGGGCCCTTTTGGCGCTCGCTGGGGGCCTCTTGGAAGCTTTTTGGGGACTCCTGGGGGCATCTTGAGGACGGGAGCGCGAAATGTCCGTTCGGGTTCTCCCGTCTAGGCCTCCCCTTGGGGCCGTCCTCGGGGCCTCCTCGGCCGTTTCGGATGCTTCTGGGGCCGTTTTGGGGCCCTCGTGTGCCATCTTGGAGCCCGAGGTCGATCTTGGAGGCCGCTTCGACCTCAGTGGGCCGCATGAATGCACAACAGACAAACGCGGTAGACATCTATGTTTTCCGAAGGAGGTGGGACGATTTTTGCTCCATGAAGGCCTCTTGGAACGCCCCGTGGCGACTTCTGGGAACGTATTCGGGGCCTCTGGGGCCGTCTGGGGCCAATCGTGGACGTCTTGGCGCGATCTTTCGGCGACTCGTGCCCCCTCGGACAGTCCGGGAACCGTCTTCGGGCCCTCCTGGCCCGTTTCGGGGCCCCCTGTCCCCTATATGTCGCGTTCGGGCGGTCCTTGGGGGGACCCCCCTCTCCCCCTCCAAATCGACCGGACCGGGTTCCCGGGGGAGGGGTTTGGGGAGGCGGAAACATCTCACACGCCGATAAACCCCAAGGCCCAAGGGGTCGGCGGATTTTTCGATCGCCATGGGGTGAATGGATGAACGAATACATGGGCTGAGGTGGTGATTGTTGGATTCGGTATGGATGGAAGGATGATCTTCTTGAGCCATGCGACAATGATGCGAGGCATTTTCCACCCCCATATTATTAATCTCGCGCAGGCCAATCTACCAGATTTTTCGTTCTCTCTCCCTCTGTCTCTCTCTTTCTCTCTGTCTCTCTCTCTCTCTCTCTCTCCCCCTGTCTCTGTATATGTTTATGTTATGTTAGGTCGATAGTCGTACTATGTGTACAGTTGTGCTCATACATACGTTTTTCGTATACATAGAAACCGGGTCTGGCACAACCTAAGCAAGGACCGGATCGGGAAGGCTGAGTCCAGAGCACATTGGGAGGAGCCAATACGCACCAAGAGGGCACAGTAAGACCCCAGGAAGTCCCAAGGAGACCCCCCCAGACGGGCCACGGCCGGCTCAGGATGGCCGCAAGACGGAGCAGCAGGTTCTCTCGACGGACCCGTTGGAGGCCCCGAGTAGGTAAAACAAAGTAAGAGGAGGAGGAGGAGGAGGAGGAGGAGGAGGAGGAGGAGGAGGAAGAGGAGGAGGAAGAGGAGGGGGAGGTGGAGGGAGGAGGAGGAGGAGGAGAGGAGGAGGAGGAGGAGGAGGAGGAGAGAGAGGAGGAGAGGAGGAGGAGGAGGAGGAGGAGGAGGACTGAGGACTGAGGACTGAGGACTGAGGACTGAGGACTGAGGACTGAGGACTGAGGAGGAGGAGGACTGAGGAGGAGGAAAAAGAGGACAAGAAGGAGGAGGACGAAGGAGGACGGAGGCGGACGGAGGAGGACAGGGACGGGCACGCCGCCTGGGAAGGCCCGCGGAGGCGGCGCGGCGGGCGGCGGCCGGCCGAATGGCTGCCGCCCCCCCCCTTCCCTTTACCCTCCTCGGTCTTCCACGAGTCCGCGACGGCCGAAGAAGCCCGCAAGCTCGCCCCGGCATGTTCCACAAGGCGCGCCACGAGAGGCATCGGTGAGGGGCCCAAGGCGGCTTGAGAGGGGCCGAAGACAGCGCAAGAGGGCTGAAGCATTTTGAGGACCAGAACGCTGCAAACAGCAAATTTGGCCACCGAACACGCTGCAAACGGCAAGTTTGAGCAACGAAACGCTGCAACCAGCAGCCGGAGCCGAAGTCTCAAGCATTTTGAGGACCGAACCGCCCCGAAACGCCCGAAGAGAGCGAGCCCCCGAAGGGGTTTAGACAGCCAAGCCACAGTTCAATAGGAGCCCCAGGCCGCCCGAAGAGAACCCCAAGACAGCCCAACAGGCGCCCGAGACGGCCCAAGAGAGGCATCTAGACGATCCAACTGGCCCCCGAGGCGTCTTCACAATGGCTTCAATAGCTTCCCAGAAAAAAGCTTCTGCCGCTCGCAGCGCTGGATTAGCACTGCGACTGTCAGACCATCAGTACGTTTATCATACAGATGTGTGTGTGTACTTGTACGTGTGCATACATATACCACATGAACATATAACTTGTCTAGGTGTACATTGGATCTGCATTTTTACATACCTGTGCGCGCGCGTGTGTGTGTGCGTGTGTGACGTGTGACCCCTGTTGCATCTCGTGTCTGCGCACACGCGGCGCCGCTGTCTTGCAGGTCGCGTTTTCTCCTGCCTCTGTATTCCTGCCACTGCTTCAGCCGTCCCCCTCTTCAGGATCTCTCGACGGATGCAATTCATGCCTGCGTCTCCCGCTCGCGTACGGCGCGACGGTACTATATATACATATATATATATATATATATTTATGTATCGCTTGATTGCGACCGCCAAAAGTGTCTGTGTGTGTTTGTGTGTGCGTGTTTGCGTGTGTGTGGTGTGTGTGTGTGTGTGTGTGTTTGCGTGTGTGTGTGTGTGCGTATGTGCGTGGGTGCGTATGTGCGTGTACGTGTGCGTATGTGTGGGTGGGTGGGTGTGCGTGTGCGTGTGCATGTGTGTATTTGTGTGTGCGTTCGTCAATGGCCGCCAATTCGCACCAAACTGCTCGCGCTTCAGTTTACTTCGAGTTGAGTTGCCTCCTCGGTTTGCTGGCCGCTGCACGCTTCGCTTGGACTTACAGCTCCTCTTTCGCACCACCCACTTCTGCATTTGACAGTGTGCAACGGTTGGTGAACTGGGCCTTCGACAACGTTCGATCGCAATTCGCACTTCCATCTGCTGCTCGCGCCTGAGGGCCCTCTTGCGCCGTTGACTTAAAGTGTGTGCGTTCGCGCGCGTGTGCGTGTGTGCGTGTGTCGTGTGTGTGTGTGTCCTTCGTCCTTCCTGCCTCGTTGCCCCCCCCCCACCCTTCACACACACACACACCACACCACACCACACCACACCACACCACACCACACCACACCACACCACACCACACCACACCACACCACACCACACCTCTTCCTCCCCTCGCCTGCCTTTCCGCATCCGTCGCCCCCTCCCCCCCCGTGCGTTTCCTCCACCGCCTCCTGCACTTCCTTCGCCTCTAACCCCCCCCCGCCGCCGCCCTCTCTTCCTTTCCTCCCCCCTCCCTCCCTCCAAGCCCTCCTCCACGGGCCGGAAGCGGCGTCACCACGAGGCCCTCGCGAGGCGCGAGCCACGGCGGTGTACATGGGCAGGGGCAGCGGTGGTGTGCAGCGTTGCTCTGACCATCCGGTGCTGTGCCTCGGCGTGCGTGGGAGTGGGGTGCGTCCCGGCGTCGGCCTCGCCTGCCTCCCACGGGTTCTCGCTGCCCACATCGGCCATCTGTCGGCCTCGGCTCGGGAGCTGGATCGTGGCCGTTCCTTCTCGCCGCCTCCCTCGAGGCGCCGCAAGTGGAGCGGTCGGGCGCCGCGGGGCGCCGCCAGGGGGCGGGGGGGGGGCGCGACGGAGCGCCGCCGCCGTCGTCGTCGTCGTCGTCGTCGTCGTCGTCGTCGGCGTCGGCGTCGGCGTCGGCGTCGGCGTCGGCGTCGGCGTCGGCGTCGGCGTCGGCGTCGTCGTCGGCGGCGTCGTCGTCGTCGTCGTCTTCCCCCTTTGCCTTGCTGTCTTCCCTCTTTTCCCCTCCCTCCTCGCCCTCATCCCTTCTCCTCCTCCCCCTCCGCGAGCGCGCCAGACGGAGCGCAGGTCCAGCTGGCCGGCGCCTCGCCGCAGCTGCTGCAGGCGTCGCCGGTCCGCGGCCTACTGGCGTCACAGACGCCGACGTGATGTGGCCGTCGTCCTCCTCGTCCTTGTCCTCGTCCTCGTCCTCGCAGTCCTCCTCCTCCTCCTCCTCCTCCTCCTCCTCCTCCTCCTCCTCCTCCTCCTCCTCCTCCTCCTCCTCCTCCCCCTCCCCCTCCTCCTCCTCCCCCTCCCCCTCCTCCTCCTCCGGAGGTTCGTCCTTGATCGGAGGCGCCGAAGCCCAAACAGACCAAGAGGGCCCAAGGCGGCCCAGGAGGGCCCAAAGAGGGCGGAGCATGAACTGATGTTTCGAGCCGTCCGCCGGTGAATGGTTGCTGAGGCCGCGAGGAGGCCCGCAAGGGGCTCGAAAGACGAATCGGGCAGAGGACCTCGGAGAGGATTGGCTAACCCTCATCAGCGCTAACCCCTGCTTCGTCCGCTACTGCGTCCGCTCCGATGGGTTGGTTTCCGGTCCCTACCTCGGGCCTCCTGCGGCCGTTTGGGGCGATTCCAGCAGCCCTGGAAGGCTCTCGACGAGGCGCAGCCGATGGACACCACCCGGGTGGGGCCCGAAAGCCTCGGAAGGCATTCGAGAAGCCAGCCGTACTGGCGCCCTCTTGAGGGACCATGAGGGCGATCTTGGGCTTCTCTTGAGCCGTCGTGGAGCGTCGGATGAGAAGGCGAAAACCCACCCCCACCCCCAGTCCCGACGCCCACCCCCGAGCCTGCGATCCGGGGGGTCGGGACTGGGGGTGGGGGTGGGTTTTCTCTATTCCTGGGCCCCGAGAACCCACCCCCACCCCAGTCCCGACCCCCGGGATCGCAGGCTCGGGGGTGGGCGTCGGGACTGGGGGTGGGGGTGGGTTTGCGCCTTCTCATCGGAAGCCCGAAAAGGCGAAAGCTGTAACTTACTTCAAGCACCGAAGGAGCAGCAATACATGTTGCCTTCGGGGGCTCTCTGTGGGACCCTCCAAAGACCCAGACTCCCGGGAGCGCCCCAGGAGGCCCCCAAACGGCTCAAGAAAGCCGCAAGACGGCCCAAGATGGCGCCGAGATGGTCTAAGAAAGCTCCCACAGAACCCCGCGACGCGCCCAGACAAAGACTCCAGAAGCCCATAAGAGGACCCAAGGGGCCCCCAAGAAGCCCCCAACAGGCCCCAAGACAACCCCGCGCGGCGCCAGGAGCAACGTCTTTCTCCAATTGCCTCTTACTGTCCTCTGTCGTCGTCGTCGTTGTCGTCGTCATCGCCTTCTGCATTCCTCCTCGTACTCGCCCTCGTTCTCTTCGTCCTCGTCCTTGTGGTTCTCTTCCTCCTCGTTGTCCTCATGCTCCTCCTCGCTATCCTCACGTTCGCCACGTCGTCCTCGTCATCGACTCCTCGTTGCCCTCGCATTCCTTTTCTTCTTCGCCCAATACGCCCATTAGACTACAGCGGCGTTTCCCGTTCTTGTCCGATCAGGTTTTTGTTTCTCCCCGACAGGTCGCCCATGATGGCTCGAGTACGTGGCCACACTGTGTTGCGTTTGCTGCGAAGTTTGATTGTTGGCATTGGCTGTATTGCAGAGCGTTCCTGCCACAGACTACTCCAGGAGGAGAGGGGTTGCGAGGTTGAGGACAAGGAGGAGTCGAAGGAGCAAGAGTAAGGACAGGGAGGACGGGTGGGAGAGGCAGAAGGAATGCTAGGAGAGGGAGACGGCAGGACGAGGAGTGGCGGCTGTGGGCCAGCGTGTGGAAGTTCTCGTGTGTGCCTGACTCGGCGCGGCACGACGTCAGCTCCAAGACGAGCAAACGAGGTGCTCAGGGACTGCAGCTGCCGGGGCAGCGCGCGGTCGCAAGCGCCCCATGGGCCGCGCCTCCTTGGAGCGGCGCTGGGGAGCCCAGACCCCCGATGTCGCGATGTTGTTCACAGCACCGGGCCCCAGCGATCTCGACCGCTTCCCCAGGGCCGGCGCCTCACCCTGCGTCGCTGTTGGACGGCCCCAGGGCCTGGCGAGGGCCCCCCCGTGGCCGACGACAGCCCAGCTCTTCTCTTCGAGCGGTGCCCACTCGAGAACGCGAGGCGGGACACCCAGGGAGCCCTGGTCCCCAGGGGGGGGGGGGGGCGGGCGGTCGCGGCGTGAAGGCGCTCGTCGAAGACGCGAGGCGGAATGCCCAGGAGGGGTCCTTGCGAGACGGGTCGCGAGCGCTTCTCTACAGGCCTATGGACCCCTCCTGCCAGGTGGGAGAACGCCGCCCGTCGCCACGCTTCACGACCCGATGGGGTCGGTGGCGTGCGGAGGAGTTTCCCTCATCACTTGGCATCGCTCGCACGTGGGCACTTGGTCTCCCCGGCGAGGACCACAGACAAGCGTGTTCCACTCCTCGCCAAGTGCCTACTCGCAAACGTCCGAACGAGAACACAGGTTTGCCTCGATGCAGTGGATCGTGCATCCCCCGCCGCGGGTCTGGGTACTTTGCGGGCAGTGGAACGCGCGCTTGCCTGTCTTGGATCACCTTGCGAAGCCATAAGATGAGCGCACGACACCGGCAAGTGCACGTCCAAGCGGCGGCGATGTCGTCGCCTTCCGGCCGCCGCGGGGGGGCCCGGCCGAGGCCCCCCCCCCTCCGCTCGCGCGAGGAGTGCGAGGCCGCCTGCGCCGCGCTGCTGGACGTGGCGCGGCCGGACCCAGAGGCCGGGGCGGCCGCCGAGGAGGTCCTCGTCGTCCTCCTCCCTCCTCCTCCTCCTCCTCCTCTCTCCCCTCGTCCATCCCCCCTCCTCCTCCTCCTCCTCCTTCTCCTCCTTCTCCTCCTCCTCCACGTCCTCCTCCTCGTCCTCCTCCCCCTTGTCCATTCCCCTCGTCCTCCTCCTCGTCCTCCTCCTCCTCCTCCGCCTCCTCGTCCTCCTCCTCGTCCTCCGCCTCCTCCTCGTCCTCCTCCTCCTCCCCCTCGTCCCCCCCTCCTCCTCCTCCTCCTCCTCCTCCTCCTCCTCCTCCTCCTCCTCCTCCTCCTCCTCTTCGTCCTCCTCCTCCTCCTCCTCCTCCTCCTCCTCCTCCTTGTCCATTCCCCCTCCTCCTCCTCCTCCTCCTCCTCCTCTCCTCCTCCTCCTCCTCCTCCTCCTCCTCCTCCCCCTCCTCCTCCTCAGGAGTCGAGGTAAGGCTCAAGTGAGGTGTTTGGCTGTTTTCGCTTGCTGGGGGCCCTCCCTGGCCCCCAGGACCGTCAAAGAACACGTCAGGATGAACAGCCAGTCCCGGGGAGTGGGTCGAGACCCGTTGGGGCGCGTGGGGTAGAAAAGTCGTGACATTGGGGCGGTCTGAATCCTTTTCTTTCCTCGCCCTCCGTTCTGAGGCAACGGCCTTTCCATCGCTCCGAGAGCCCCTCAGGATAGAGACCACGACTCTGCTCTGGAGTCCCCACGGCTCGACGCCCTTCTCTAGGTGGTGCGCCGAGCGGGGAAGTGAGAGGGGGCAGGCCTTCTCGGAAAGCGGCGGGGTTTCGGGAAGCTTCACAGAAGGCCAGAAGCCATCTGAGCCTTTTGAGAAGGCCCGTCACCATCTGCACCCCCCCCGTCGTCGAGCCGCTCGAGCCGCCGATCCCCCCTCAGCCTCTACTTGTCTGCCTTCTTGCCCTCCTCCCCTGAAAAGCGAGTGCGGCTGGGACAGGGCGAGCCCGAGGCCAGGTGTCGGGGGATGGGCCGGGCAGACGATCGGGCCGCAACCCGCACCGGCGGCTCCGACACGGCGCGGGCGCGATGGGCGACAGGAGCTCCAGGCCTCCCAGATGGGGTACGGGTGAGCAGGTGGGTTCGGAGGATTGCGCCGCATTGCCGATGCATCGGCGGTGCGGCTGATGCGGAGCCCAGGTCTCTTCACGCCGACGTCGGCGATGACTCGGCGATGCGGCGCGGTCTTCCGGCCCCACCTGCTCGGATCCCCTCTACATGCTCGTGTTGAGGGCCGGACCCGTGCCACACGCTTCTCGTCCAGCGTCCAGGTGCTGCAGACGGCGGCCCGCCCGAGGCCCTCGGCCGCCAGCCAGCTGCAGAGCTCCTTCCTCGACCCCCGACGGCCCTGCTCCTCCGCAGGTGCGCCCCCGCCCTCCGCGGCCGTCCTCGGCTCCCGGTGCCACCCGGGCCGAGCGGAGGCCCCGCGCGATGGCGCCCATCTGCGGTGTCCCGGATCCCCTCTGGCCATGGCGTCCGCGGTGCCGTTCCCAGAGCCGCCGCCCCCGCTGCTGCCGCCGTGGGGGCCCGCGCCCTCCCCGCCCGAGCCGCCCGAGCGGCTCGCCGCGGGCGCCGCCGAGCAGCCCGCGGGCCCCGCGCGGGCGCGGCTGGGCGCTGCGCCGGCGGTGGCCTCGGCGCCGCCGCCGCGCGGCGACGACGGGGCGCAGGGCCTGCGCGAGGAGCTGTGCGAGTGCGAGGCGGCGCTGCTGCGCGCCCGCGGCGAGGCGGCGGACGTGGAGGTCGCCGCGCAGGAGCGCGAGAGCGAGCACCGCGCAGCTCTGGGGGGGCTGGCCCAGGTGCTGGGCGAGCTGGACGCGGGGCTGCTGTCGGACTGCGCGGAGCAGGCGGAGGGCGACGCTGCCGGGCGCGCGCTGCTGCGCGGCGCCCAGAGGCACCTCGCGGAGCTGCACATGGAGGCGATGGTGGCCCAGGCGCAGGGCGAGCTGTTGGAGTCCGAGGCTCCCGTCAGCAGCCAGCAGCTGAGAAGCCTTCGGGCTGAGCACCAGTCCTGGCTTGGCGAGGAGGTGAGCCTGGAGGAGAGCCTGGCCTCCACGCGGAGTGCGGTGGGTGCCCTGCGGGAGGAGTTTGGGGCGCAGGAGTGTGGCAGGCAGCAGCAGAGCGATGAGCTCGGTGAGCTGGAGGAAGCATTGCGACAAGCGCGGGGGCAGGCGAGCGCTTACGAGGCGTGGTCGCGCGGAGTGCACGCGGAGTTGCAGAGGGTTGCCACCGAGGTCGGGGAGGCGCGCGAGGAATCGATGTCGCAGCGGCGACAGCTGGAAGAGCGTGCCGCACAGCTGCACGAGGAGCTCGCAGCGGAGAGCCCAGGCCCAGGGCAGGCGTCAGCAGAGAGCCGGCACCTGGGCTCGGCGTCGAGCTCTGCATCTCGCCGTGGGAATCGCGCCGCCCAGCTGCACGAGGCGCTCGCGGCGGAGAGCCCCGCGCAGGGGCAGACGGCAGCAGAGGGCAGGCCCGCGGGCTCTGCGCCCAGCTCCGCGTCCCGCCGTTGGGGCGGCGGCGTGCTGCAGCAGGCCGCCGCCGCTGCGGGCGGCTGGAGGCACCACCGCCAGCAGGAGGCGGCCGCCGCCGCGGCGGCGGCCGCTCGGGCGGCCGGCCCCGTGCCAGCCCAGCCGCCGGGCGGGGCGCCCGAGGGCGGGCCGGCCGCGGCGCGCGGGCGCGCACCGCGGTGGCGAGCTGTGCCGCGCCCGCGGGCAGTGGGCAGGGCGGGGTGGCCTGCCCGCGAGCAGCGGCGCGGGCAGGCTGGCCGCGGCGGCGCTCCGCCTGCCCGGCGGCGGCAGTGCCGCGGCGCCGCCGTGCCCCGCCGCGGCGCCGTGCGGCGGGCCTGCGCGGCAGAGCGGCGCGACAGAGCGGTCCGCGGAGGGCGAGGCCATGCGGAGGGCGTCGGCTGTGCAACACGGCGCCGAGCCTGGGCAGGCCAGCCAAGCCGCCGGGGAGGGTCCAGCGCCAAAAATGCGCCGCCGGGGAGGGTCCAGCGCCGACCCAGAACTCAGCCTGGACCTCGCCAGCGTTATGACGCTGAAGGCTCTGCCTGCTGCCCGAAGAGGGCAGAGGGCCTCCGCCTGCCCACCACGAGGTCACCTGAGCGATGACGCAAAATCCTGGCGCTCGCACTCGACGCGCTGGTCCCTGGGCGCCCGGAGTTGGTGCGTGTGCCTTCCTCGCCAGGCCAGGAGGGCGTGTGCGCCGATGCTGCTGGGGCAGGGTGGGCCTGGCCATGGATCGGTGTCGGTGCACAGCTGGCGCCCTCCGAGCCGTAATGTGGTGTCGCAGGGTGCCGCCGCTTCCGGCGTCGGCGCCGAGCGCGCCGTCCCTGGCGTGAGCGTTGCCGTACCCGCCTGGCCCGTGCGACGGCCCTGCGCCGCAGAGCGGCCGGCGGAGGGCGATGCCTTCCTGTGGTGCCGCGGGGTGCCGACGCTTCTGACTGGGGCCGGCACCGGGCGCGTCAGCGCGAACGGGGGCAGCCAATCCCCTCCGGCTAGCTGGCCAGGGTTTGCGAGCCATGCGTGGCCGATCCCACCTTTCCGCCCTCCGCTCACCATGGTCTGTGAACTGTTGGGCGGGCCGGCTCGGCTTCTCGCCCTGGCGGACTCGGGCTTCTGCTGGCCCGGGCCAGTGCGTCTCCGACCTGGCGTGTCGAGGAGATGGAGGACTCGAGTGAGACTCACCAGCCTCGAACTTATCCCTATCCCTAAGATTGACACGCCGAAAGGCGATGGCAATCTTAGGGATGCGCCCTCAAGAACTGAGGGAATCCCTAAGATTGACATCGTGATGGGGCGATGCCCAGCATAGGGATAGGGATATGTTCCAGGCTGGTAAGAGACGGGTCTTCAAGGGTGCTTCTCGCCGCTGTCTGGCTCCCGGGGCACTCCACGGGTCCCGGCGCCGTCACACGTAGCGGGCTCGGGGTGAGGAGCTGGTCCTTCGGGAAGGCCAGGGTGGTCAAAAGCGAGGTAGGTTTGTTTGCCCCCTAGTTAGGGAAAGCCTGTGGGGGTCCCCAGGGCCCGCTGCCTTCGTGCCGAGGGCGGTGATCCCTCGCAGGACGCGGTGTGCGCGCTGGCGGCGGGAGCAGAGAGCGGTTGGTGGGGGAGCCTTTCCGAGCGTGCAGCGCGGCGCCGAGCTCTGGCAGGAGTCCTGGGTGCGACGGCTCCTTGCCCACACGCGACGCGCCAGCCCAGCCAGGGAGCTTGGCATCGCTCGGACGTGTGCACTTTTCCCTCCGGCGAGGACCATCGAGAAGCACCCGCATCCTTGATCATTTGGCGAAACGAACCACGCACGAAACCGAAACAAAACACAGGAAATGGACGTCCGAGCGATGGCCAGGGGAGTGGTGTTCTGGCTCCCGGCGCCGGGGTGAGGTGGCCAGGCTCGGTCGGAAATGTCTGGCGGAGCGCGTCGCGCCGCCGGCTGCCGGCCCACCATGTCCCGAGCCCTCCCCACCCTTCCGCGCTGGGCGGAGCGGCGCGCTGCCCGCTTGCAGGGCATGTCGTGTCGCCGGGGCTGCCGCCGCAACCCAGGATGCAAACGCCCCTGACCGTTGGAGGAGGAAGCGTTGTCGGGAGATGGGAGTCGAGCGTGTTCCAGCAAGACCCGCTTCCCCGAGTCAAGTGAACCGCCTCGGGCTTCCGAGCTGCGTGTTGCCATTGCGCTCCATGCTAGCATCCGGTGCGGTACCGTCCGCACCTTCTCGCTTCCCGCCCACCTGATATCGTTTTCGCACTTTGGTTGCGGGCTCGTGCGGGTTTGCGCGACCTTTCCCAGCGTCCCGATCTGACGGTGGTTCAGGCACGTCGACGCTTGCCGCGTGGGGTCCCCGGCACACGGTTGCACCTCCTCGTGTCCTTCCTTTCGGGTCGCACGAAAGCGGGTGGTGGGAACGGGGCGCTCCCGAAATCTGGCGCGTACAGCTGGTTTCGGTTCCGCCGCTGGGCGCTTGCCTCGATATATGGCCGCCTCTGGCGCCCAGAGGCGCTGGGAGTGCCGGCTATGTGAGCTGGTTCGCTACCCCCTCTTTGCTATCCCCCCTCCTTCGTTCGACCCGAGATGGGGCCATGTCGATCAGATCGGATTCGAAATTGAGTTCGATTCGATGGCCGATTCGATTCCGACGGTCCGATGCGGCCCGATGCTTGCACGGCGTTGTTGTGCATTCTGGCGCTGCTGCTCCGATTCGATTCCGACGCCGTCCGGATGCGGCCCGATCCCACGCACGTTCCGCTTCGATGCGATGTCCCGACTCGATGCTGACTAAACTTGCCCGATTTTGCTCTGCCGCAGAAGGTGGGCGTAATCTCGCGCGAGACGCCGAGATGCCATCTGGAACGACCTGGCAGCCAGGGTCGATCCGGGTATCCAGGCCCCAGCATGTGTGTCGACGCGGTTGCGACCCCAGCGCGGGCGTTCAGGAATGCACGCCGCCTCGGCCCAGAATCGGCCAATGAGGAGCGGTCTGGCGATCGAAAGTGGCCGAATTTGCAAGGGTGAGCGATCCGCTTGATGTCAGAAACCAGCGCCAACGTCGTCTCGACGCGAACTTACCGTAGCACTGGAGTGGCGGCCTGGTTCTCTTCCATCCCTCCGTCCAGTGTCTCACGAGGGCCAGCATGGCTGATCTCCAACTGCTCCAGAGCTGGCCATGTGCTCTGAATGAGAATCTGGACGCCCTGGCCAGAGGCTCGTCGCCCAGCAGGTGCTCTCCACCGCCGATGTAACGCAGGGGTTGTACACGGGCTTCTGCGGCGATATCTGACTGGGCACCTGCTACCCTAGACATTCAGGAGGGGAAAACAACACACAGACACAATTATTTGTCGACTTCCAGGAAAATATGGGAAACTATGGGAAGTGGGGGGGAAGACAGAAACCCAGAAAATATGGAAAAATATGGGGAAACATTTTATTTGTGTGTATTTATCTGTGTGTCCTGGGGGCCCTTCATAGACATGCTTGTCCGGAGGGGTTGGCTGGGAGGGCGAGCTGGCGAGTTGGCAGGAGGGCTGGGCAGGGACAGTTTTCGGCGTGTCTGGGCGACCCGGCTCGGCGGCAGGCCCCCGAGTGGCCAAAGAAGCTTGATGCTGCTTTTCCAGTTGTCGCGACTGAGCCTGATGGGGAGGATACGGCCGGGGCCCTGAAGAAGGAACCTTTTTCGTTGGGGAGGGGCTCGGTGTTCCTTGATTGTTCGACCGTTTGTCTTCTGTTTTCCTGAGGTGTTCCATGGGACATCGAAGTTCAACTTCTCGAGAAAAGGGGCCTCGTTCCTTATTTAGGGTTCCTTAGGTCAGCGCCCCGACTGTACTCGGCATGTGGTTGGTTTCACAGCATATCTCGGGCAGTTCGAAGTGGAGGAGGAGCGCACAACAACCGCATGAGGCGGACACGGAGGAGGAGTCCGGAGAGACGACGGGGGAGACGCGCCCTCTGGATTCCGGTGCGGCCCTTTTGGGGGGCATTTGGGCCCTTTTCGGGCGAATTCGAGGGACCGCCTTGGCTTCATCCGAAAAACAACCCGCGCAAATGTGGGGATCTACTATGTCCAGGCTGCTCTTTTCCTTTCGGGAGCATCCTCGAGAAACTATGTTGGGCACCTCGGGCCGTCTTGCTGCTATTATATAGCGGGCCTCTTGAAGGCATATTATGTTGCATGCAATGCTGAACCACGTTGTGCAATCTTGCACAGTCTCAGGTGCCATCTTGGGCTATCTGGGGCCATCTTGGGGACATCTGCGGCTCGAAGGACTCGTCATCGCTCTGCGCCCACCCCCTGGGGGTTTTCCATTGGGAATCGGCCACACGTGCGCGGCGTTGCGACAGCATGTGGCCGAGCTCCTTCCAAAGGCAGGGGGGGGAACTCGCCGCAGTCATGTTCCGTACTGTTCTTCCTGATCCTCCTCCTTGCCCTTCTCCGTAACTATTCTTGGTTATGTTTCATGCGCGCGATCATGTCTCTAATTCCTACTTGCTCTTCCGCCTCATTTTGCTCCCGCCGCCGATTCCAGCGTCCCCTTGCCCCCTTCCTCTCCAAGAGGGGTCACAGGAGTGCGCTAAGAGGGCCCTCGGCTGGTTCAATTCGCACGAGCTTTCCTACACATTCCGCTTCGCCTTCTCCCTTACGAGGGGTCACACAAGTGCGCCAAGAAGACCTTTCCATAACAAACACCAGCTCATATGCCCTGAGTCAGTCGGGATCTCCACCTTCTCGACGCAAGTATTTCCATGGCGTCTCTGCGTGAGGCCATCGAGCGTCTACACACGCCCCACGCATGCCCCAAGACGCAAGCGCCACGCGGCGGTTCTGGAGCATCCTGGCGCGGCCTTTCTTCCCCGCTGCGCGTTGGCATCAAGTCTGGGTAGAACTTGAGCGCGCGCAGGGCGCACGACGGGTCGAGAGGGGAAAAAGGGGGGTCCAATGGCACGCCGCCTCTGGAAGCCTGTGGGTGTGGTGCTCCCTCGTCGTTGCCCGAAGGGCACGGGCCTCCCACGGCGGCGTGGCGTTGCTTCAGCTTTGCCTCCCTCCGCCCCCACTGTTTCGGGTGCTGCACTTGTCCGTCGCCCGCCTCTCCCACGGCGGCGTGGCGTTGCTACAGCTTTGCCTCCCTCCGCCCCCACTGTTTCGCGTGCTGTACTTGTCCGTCGCCCGCGATCCCGACGCCGCGGGTCCGTCTTGCGGCACGTCTTGGATGCCAGTCCTCGGCGACGTCGCAGACATTATGTTACAACCGAGCTGCCTGTCATGGCCACCATGATGGATGCCACCCTTGTCTCCTGGGCATCGCCACTTCCCCGTGCGAGCGCAAAGGGTCAGGCGCCGCTCTCGAGCGCGGCGTCGCCCCCGCGCGGTGCCCATGTGCGCAGCGCCTCGGCCGCTGGGGCGCGCGATTAGGAGCCCATGGCTGTGCGCGCGGGTGACCCGGAGGAGTCTGCGGCTGTGGAGCCCGCGCCCGCGGGGGGAGGGGTTGCCGGCGGGCCAGGCGAACGTGGTCCAGGAAAAAAACACAGACACAATTAATTGTCGATTCCCGAAAAATATGGAAAATATGGGAAGTGGGGGGAAGACAGAAATCCAGAAAATACAGGAAAATATGGGGAATCCTTTTATTTGTGTGTATTTATTTGTGTGTCCCAGGGCCCCTTCATACATCACGTCGTCTGATCCGCCAGGCAGCCAACGACTTCGGGGTGGGATTTCGGCGTGCTGGCTCCAGGCCTCCCAGGTGGGGTCCGAGCAGATGGGGTCGAAGGGTCGCGCCGCATCGCCAATGCGTCGGCGCTGCGGCTTGATGTGGAGTCAGATTTTCTCCACGCCGACGGCGCCAAAGCATCGCCGATGTCGCCAGTGCATCGCCGATGCATCGCCGATGCATTGCTGATGCATCGCCGATTCGGCGCGATCTTCCGATCCATCTACCCCGCCACCATCTAGGAGTACTCTATAGACGCCGGGGCGTCTATACGCCGAGCAGCCGGGGCGTCTAGTTATACGCCGAGCTCCCTGGCCGACCAAACAACGCGGTGTTTGCATCGAGCCCTTCCCCAGAGTAACGAACAATGAAACAAACATAAAAACTCGAAGGTCCGCGCGGATTTCTCGGACCTGCGCTCGCCCCCCTCCCTGGCGCGCAGATCGCGCCAGGGGCGGTGCCCGAGGCGCCGCCAGCGGGCCCCAGCGCCGTTCCGAGAAATCCGCGCGGATCTCCGAGTTTTTATGCTTGTGCCATTGTTCGTTCCCCTATTTCCCAGGCCGCGCCGCGCGCGACCCCGCAGCCCTCGGGGCGCTGATCCGCCAGCGCCTGCAGCGGGCCGCGTCCGACAGCGGAGACCTCCTGCGACGCTTCGCGGGCGCCGCTGGGGAGGTGCCCCTCACCGCGCTGCTGTTCGACAGGCGGGTCCGGGCTGCAGCCGTGGCGGCGGCGGCGGCGTGCGGGGCGGCAGCGCCGGGCTCCTCGGCGGCCTTCGCGCTGCTGCTGGAGGCGGCGCGCGCGGCCGCGGGCGTGGAGGTGACGGGCGCCGCCCGCGCTGCCGTGCGGCTGGGCGCGGCCGTCGCAGTCGCGGAGGGCACGGACTGCGCCGAGGCCCGGGGGCAGGCGGCTCCGCCCGCCGCCGCGGCAGGCGCCGAGGGCCCCGCGGGGGCCTCCGCGGCTCGCAACGTGAAGGGCGAGCTGCAGGCGCACGTGTGCAAGGTGCTGTCGCGGCCGGTCGGCAAGGGGGAGCTGGTGTACGCCACGGAGCAGGTGGCAGACAGGCCCCCGATGTACGAGTCGACGGTGCAGGTCTGGGGCCGCTCGTACACGGGGGAGCGCCGGCCCCAGAAGAAGGCGGCCGAGCACGAGGCCGCGCTGGCTGCCCTGGACGAGCTGCTCGCGGCGCCAGCTGGTGAGGGGAGCCCCTGGAAGCCTTGGTCGATTGTGGACGAGCGGGCCGAGCCCACCATCGACCACAAAGGTCTGCTGCTCGGTCATCTCCAGGCGCGCGGGCTGCCTGGAGGCACTGGGCTTCGCTTTGAGCACACGCGCGCCGAGGCTGAGGAGAAGGTGTTTCAGTGCAAGGTCGAGGTCGGCGGTCGCACATTCCTTGGTGCGCCCCAGCTGCGTGGCAATCATGCGAGCACCGCGAAGGCGAAACGCGCCGCGGAGCAGGATGCGGCGCGCGCAGCGTTGGAGGCGCTGGCTGCCACCGAGGAGATCGGTGGCTACTCGAGTTCTGGGAGCATCCGGCGCGTGCAGGCTCTTCTGATACCGGCCAGCCCAGAGGCGCTGCCTTCCCTGCTGGACCTCGCTGTCCACGGGGACGACTTCCTGGGAGCGGCCGCGTCGGCGCTGCACGCTGGCGAGCTGGTGCCGCATCCGCTGCAGTGGTCGGGCGACCGCCCGAAGGGCTTGTGCCTCTACGAGCGGGTGGCAGCGGGGTCGGGCGCCGAGGCTGCCACCGCTCCCGCGAACCCGCGGGCCTCCGAGCTGGCGTGGGCGCCCGTGGCTGGGGACGCGCTCCTGCTCTGCGCCTCTGCCCGCTCGGCCGGCGCAGCGCTCGAGGACATCTCTGCAGCGCGCTACGAGGTCCGGCCGCGCGCGGGGGGAGGGCAGGCTGCTTCTGCACCTTCGGGGGGGCCTCCTCGTGCCCTGCCGGTTGCAGTATTTTCTTGTACTCCGGCGTGGGCTCGGCCCGGATTCGACACGAATTCGACACGGACTCGACGGCTTCGACACGGATTCGACGCGGATTCGACGCGGATCGCAGCGCGACGGGACATACCAGGTCCTCCGAAGATGCATCTACGGTAGGAGGAGGGGGGAAGGTTTCTTAGAAGCACCCCTGCTTCTTAGATGGCGCAGGCCCTGTCTCTAGATGTGGTGCCGGCACCTTCTAAGAGGCAGCCTCCTTCTGGGAAGCTTTGCCCCCTCCCCTCTACCCCCCTGTGCGCGCCGCCAAGAGGTGGTTTCGGTAGCAAATCATGTGAGCCTTGTGTACCCTCGCAATTCTGTCTTTAGCGTCGACTAGCGTCGATTAGCGTCTGGGAGTCGATGATATATTGCCAAATGAGCGTCGGCTAGCGTCGGCTAGCGTCGATCGAGCGTCGATTTGGCGTCGACTAGCGTCGATTCGCAAGGGCCGACAAGCGACAAGATGGTACGAAAGGCTCCCATGAGTTGCCACCGAAGGTGGTGAAGGCAGATCGCAGGGGCGCGCTGCGCTGCCCAGCGGCTAGCCTCAACGCAAGCCGCGGGACGCTGCTCGCAGGCCGGCCAGAGCTGCCGCCCACCTACGACCCGGAGGCCTGGGTCGGGCAGTGCCCCAAGACCCTGCTGAACGAGGTGCTCAAGCGGCGCAAGGTCGCGGAGGCGCCGCACTTCCTCGGATGGGGGTCCGTCGAGGCAACGGCGGCGTTCCCGCCCGGCCCGCATCCGCTGAAGACTGTTGGGCGCCGCGTAATGGAGGGGTCATAAATGGGTGGGTGGCAAGCGTGGTCCGAAAAGGTACCCAAACGGTACCTAAACGAGCCCCCTGGGGCTCTGGAGGGGCCCGAAAGGGGCACGAAAGGGGACCTTTTCTGACCCCCCCATTTGTGACCCCCCCATTAAGCCACGCCCAAGACTGCTCCTCCCGACCCGTCCCAGGCTCCATCCCGACCCGTCTTCCGAGGCGGACCCGGCCGGGGCGACGAGGCGCCCCTCGAAGGCCCAAGTGAGGACGCGGAAAGCGCAAGGGACGGCCGCCGTTCTCGGATCGGCGCGGCGGGTGCCAGGGGGAGAACGGGGTCACGCGTGGAGGCCAAGGTGGGCCAGATCTAGCCTAGAACCCAGTTTACCAGCGGGCTGCACGAGCCCTGCGTACCTTTCGCTAGGGGTGTGTGTGGATCCACTCGGCTCAGAGTGTGGAGCCCACTCAGCCCAGGTCTTTGCCGCGTGTAGCCCGCTTGTAATTCAGGGTCAGGCCTCGGATAGCCACTTGAGCATCACTTCTGCAACCCGCTTCTCATCTCCGCAAGCTCCGCGGCCATCCCAACTGTGGGTGGGAACAGAAAGATATCGATACCGTCGCTCCCTGGGCCTCTCCTGGGGCGCGTTCTGACTGAGGCAGCTTCAGCCGTGGCACCGAGTCACGGGTGGCGGCATCAGTACGGTCGGACCGAGGTATAAGATCGAGGTCGGTTCGGGGAGGGTACCCTAATGGTCTTCGTGCTTGTTGGATGTTATTGTGCATCCTGGGGAGGTACCCTAGGCTGTTCTGTGTGTGTTGTTTTAGCTGGCGGGGGGTCATGCTCTTAAAGGATGCTCTTGTGTCCCAGGTCCGACGGTATGTTTGCTCCCTCGGACATCCCTCTCGATTGGCCCTCCTCCGACTTCCTGCCCGCTGGCGCCGACAGCGGTGAGGGCACGCGCGCCAGCGCCGTGGTCGGCGACGGCCGCGGCGGCACGCGCTGCTTCGCCGGCCGCCCGCGGCGCACGAGGGCGGAGGCGCAGCAGGACGCGGCCCTGGCAGCGCTGCACGCGCTGGCGAGCGAGAGGGGCGAGGAGGGCATCCTCGGAGGGGGGCACGGTCGAGGCAGCGGCCCCGAGTTCCTGGCGCCGCCGGTTGTCACAGCAGCATCACGCGCTGTTTTGTTGTTGGCCACCGGAGGCCATCCAAACATGTTTTTTTGGGGCTACCGGTTGCCGTTCCAAAAATGTGCAAAACAACAATCCTGTAATATCCCATGTCGTTCTATGTTTTCTCGTGTGGCAGTTGGTCGCCAGAAAAACGTGTCATGCTCCATCCCGCGGCGGGGCAATCTCTTGGCTCTGCGTCGGGCCGCTGGGGCCTTCTCGCGCAGCGACCCAGCTCGCGAGATGCCGCGGGAGGGTCTGGGGGCTCGGGAGGTGATTTGGGCGAGGGGGAGCAATAAATGGGGGGGCGATAAATGGGGGGGAGCGATCAATGGGGGGCAGCGGGTGAGGGCGATAAATGGGGGGAGCGATAAATGGGGGGAGCGATAAATGGGGAGCGATAAATGGGGGGAGCGATTTGGGCGAGGGGGAGCGATAAATGGGGGGGCAGCTTTCGGGCCCCGTCAAGGGGCCCTGGAGGGCCCAAGGGGGCCCCTGAGGGCCCGAAAAGTGCAACCCTCCCCCCCCCCCCCCAGTTGGGGATCTGCCATCTGCCCTTCGAAACCTGAAGGAAGCGGCCAGTGGGGCCCAGGCCACGCCCACAGGGGAAAGGGGTCGGTCCGGCGATGCTCACTGGCGGGAGAGAACCGCCGTGGTCTCCGCGGGCCCTCCTCCGAGCTTCGGCCTGCTGCCGCCGGGCCCCGAGGAGCTTGCCGCCAGCTCACCTCTCTCCTCGGAGACGCTGGGCGCGCTGGAGGACGTGGGCGCCCGAACTATCCGGGGTAACTCGGGTCCGGGGTAAGTCGGGTTCGGAATCCCGAAAAACGAACCCGAGTTAGCCCTGACCCGAGTTACCTCTGATGATTCGGGGCTCTGAAGGACTGCTTCTTCGGCGTGGCCGGCAGCAGCGCCAGCACTTCCCGGCCGGACCCGGGCTGCCTGGAGGGCACCAGGATCGGCTGCACGCAAGAGTGACCCCTTCGCCAGGGTGACCCTTCGGTGCGCGGTGTCGCGGGGTCGCGGGGGAGGCCCAGACCGAAGCACGCAGGCCGCCACTCTTGCATAGCACGCAACGGCCGGCATGTCGCCTTACAGAGGTGATTCTCGCACATTGGGATCACCGCGGCGGCTGCTAGAGAGATAGGGAGTCATTTCAAGCGGATGTTGAGATTGGTTTTAAGATATTGCTTAACACAGCTTACAAGTGGGCTACAGGTACCCTAAATGGCTTGGGTGGGTCCGGTCCGATGACTAGGTGAGCGCATCCCACTCAGTCCAGATCTCAAGCCACTCAGGGCACGCCTATTCCACTTATGCGCGATGCCAGGCTCCATATATAAGCCACATGAACATCCGCTTATCATCCCCTGTTGCACCTGGCAACCCCCGCGGCCATACAAGCAGGGCCACTCTTGCACGTGAGCGACGCAGCAAATGGGGCCGCCTGCGCCGTCGTGGGCGCGCAAGTGGTCTGCAGAAGAGGCCGCGCGTCAGCGCCCTCTCGTCTCCAGCGTGTAGCGTGCCGCGCTGGCGGCCCGCGGAAGCTGTGGCGCAAGGCCGCCATGCCATCTCGCGTAAGGCCCGCTTCTCTTTGTCGCTCCCGTGGGCGACAGGATCGTGCTGCAGTATAGGGTCGCGGTCGAGAGCCTCTCCGCGCCCGCGTCGCAGCCTGCCCTCGTGCTCGAGGAGTGCGCGGGCCTCCGGCTCACCGTCGGGGCCCGCGTCGTGCAGGAGCCCATGGAGCGGTTGGCCCTGGCCGCCCCGCTTGGGGAGCCCCTCCCGGGGAAACGAAGGGCTCGAGCTCGCCGGAGCTCGGGTTCGCCGACGCTTTCTTTGACGAGCCACTCTCGGATCTTGACGCTTCGGTTCCTGCGGCACGTTGACAGCGGGGGCTCGCGTCAATCGGCTACACACACGAGAGACCCTTCGCTGGAGTGACCTGTGGTGCGGGCCCAGCATGGCAGGGTCCCCCGATCGCCGAACGCGATGCGATAGTGGCGTCCTGCGCGCTTGTGTGTGTAGTCTCCCCGCGGCTCCCGAAGAGCCGCGCACCACAAGTCACACTCGCCCAGCGTGTAGCCGAGTCAGATCTAAGACTGGGTCTCGCCATTCTCCTGACGACCCTACTGTCGGGGCCTTGAAGAAGCGACCCTTTTCGTTGGGGAGGGGCTCCGCAGTCCTTAAGTGTTTCACAGCTTGCCTCAGGTTCCCCTCATGTTTTCGATAGGAAATCGAAGTTCAACTTATGGAACAAAAGGGGCCTCGTTCCTTATTTAGGGTTCCTTAGGTCAAGGCCCCGACTGTATCGGGCCAGCCCGGGGCCCCCCGAGCCTGAGGCCTTGGCGTTTCCCCGGCCCTCGAGCTCTGTGCCGCGTGCCTGCACGAGGGCCAGCACCGGCGGCTGCGGCTGGAGCTCCGCGTGCTCGAGCGCCTGCCGCCGAGCGCGGAGGGGCCCGACTCCTCCTCGAGGGGCCGAGAGTGGCATGAAGGGAGTCTTCTTGGAAGCTCTTTTCCAGCATGCATGATCTACTTTTTGCATCCGTGTGCACGAGGAGTACATATTCAAAGTATGGTGGTGGTGGTGAGGAGGAGGAGGAGGAGGAGGAGGAGGAGGAGGAGGAGGAGGAGGAGGAAGAGGAGGAGGAGGAGGAGGAGGGGAGAGTGATCAGTTGTACCTCCGCCCGGGACGTCCCCAGGCTACTAAAGGCAGTGAGATGCCACCAGTGGCCGCGAAAGGCCACTGAAGGCCGTTGAAGGGCTGACGAAGGCTAGAGAGGTCCCTGACAGCACACTGCAGGCGGTCATAGGCCACCAGAGGCTCCTGAACGGAGGCGGCATCTGTTAGAATGATGTTCCAGAGAGACTCGCCTAGTTCTTGGATCGGCGCCGGACCCCCTCCCTGGCGCGCCAGGGGCGGCGTTGGAGTCGCCGCCATGGGGGCTCCACCGCCGATCCGATGGATCCGCGCGGACCTGCGAACGTGCATGTTCATGTCACTGTCTGGTCCTCGATCCTCGGACGAGCACGAGTGCCCAGGGCAGTTCTCGCCACCGCTGGGGCAGCAGCGCCTAGACGCCATCGTGCACATGTGGAGGAATGAACAACAGCATAATCATAATCGTTCGGAGCTCCGCGTGAATTTCCTGGATGTGCGCTGGCCCCCTCCTAGCGGCGTCTCGGGCGTCGCCACTGGCGCGCTCCGCGTGCCAGGGAGGTGGGGTCCGGCGCCGATCCACGAAATTCGCGCAGATTTCCGAAGGTTTATGCGCACGGTAGGTTCACGCGGTGATGGCGCGCCAGCGACGCCAGCGAAGGCGTTTAGGGTTGAATCTTGCGACGCGGAAGCACCGAGCGACCCGAAGACGCCGTCGGACCCGACGGGATTCCAGGTTGAACGATCCGGGCCGCGATGGATTCAGGGCTGAGCGATCGACGCGGTGTCGAACACTTTGCGCGCGCCGACGCCGCACGAATCTGTCGCACAGTCGGGGCCCTGAAGAAGGAACCCTTCTCGTTGAGGAGGGGCTCCGCGTTCCTCAAGTGTTTCGCAGCTTGCCTCAGGTTTTCCTTAGGTTTTCGATCGGAAAGCGAAGCTTAACCTATGGAAAAAAAGGGGCCTCGTTCCTTATTTAGGGTTCCTTAGGTCAAGGCCCCGACTGTAAAAGCGAGGCATCAACATGTCTGGATCCAGGATTTTGTTGCAGCCGTCCAAATCGGTGCAGGTAGACCTGCAGCAGGCACGCCACATAAGGATCCAGCCTGCTGGCAGGTGCCCCGCAGAAGCGTCCTGTCCCCCCCGATAGCCTTGGGGCCCCACAGAAGGCGCGGGGTCCTTGTAGGGCACTCAAAGCTCGACGAAGAATGTGGTCCAAAAATTCTTCACGTTTTTCGTTTTTCGTTTTTCGTTCCTCCAGCATGCTCTGCCTGCGCGGCGCGCGGAGCGCCGTGGACCTGGGCTGCGGGGGGGGCCGGCTGCTGGAGGCCCTCCTCGCCGCGGGGCTGGAGCACGTCGTCGGGGTCGAGCGCTCGGAGAGGAGCGGTGGCCACATGCGAACCCTGCCCCCCCGCCCCTCCTCCTCCTCCTCCTCCTCCTCCTCCTCCTCCTCCTCCTCCTCCTCCTCCTCCTCCTCCTCCTCCTCCTCCTCCTCCTCCTCCCCCCCTCCCCCCCCTCCTCCTCCTTCTCCTCCTCCTCCTCCTCCTCCTCCTCCTCCGCCTCCCACGATTTCTAACAGAAGATGGTGGGGGGGGGTCCACTTCGTTCGGGAGCTCCCGAGCGGAGGGAGCCCCTACAGTCGGGACCCTGAAGAAGGAACCATTTTCGTTGGCGAGGACCCCCCCACGATTTCTAACGGAGGTGTGGGGGGGTCCTCTTCGTTCTCAGGAGCGACAAAAAGGACGTGCGCGTACATGAATCCACGCTGGTTTCGAGAGTACGCATTGCGCAAATGTCCGTATCACGCGGCCGGTCTCGCGGATCGAGGGGCCGTGTTCATGTACATAGCTGGGCGCGCACGTCCTTTGTAGGCTCCCTAACTTCGTTCGGGAGCTCCCGAGCGGAGGGAGCCCCCACAGTCGGGGCCCTGAGGAAGGAACCCTTTTCGTTGGCGAGGGGCTCCACGTTCCTTCAGTGTTTCACAGCTTGCCTCGGGCTTTCCTTGGGTTTTCGATAGGGGATCCAAGTTTAACTTGTGGAACAAAGGGGCCTCGTTCCTTATTTAGGGTTCCTTAGGTCAAGGCCCCGACTGCACCCCCCCTTTAGATAGAAGACGTGGGAGGTGGGGGGGTTGGGGTTCCCGCGTGGCCCCCTGCAGAGGAGGGCCCGGGCGGCGAGGAGGCGGGCAGAGGCCGCGTGCGGCGAGGGCCAGGCGCAAGGTGCCCGAAAATTCGGAGGAGGAGCAGGTGCACCGATGCCCTCCTCCTCCTCCTCCTCCTCCTCCTCATCCTCCTCCTTCTCCTCCTCCCTCCTCCTCCTCCTCCTCCTCCCCTCCTCCTCCCCCTCCTCCTCCCCCTCCTCCCCCTCCTCCTCCTCCCTCCTCCTCCTCCTCCTCCTCCTCCTCCTCCTCCTCCTCCTCCTCCTCCTCCTCCTCCTCCTCTCCTCCTCCCTCCTCCTCCCCCCCTCCCTCCTCCTCCTCCTCCTCCTCCTCCTCCTCCTCGTCCTCCTCCTCCTCCTCCTCCTCCTCCTCCTCCTCTCCTCCTCCTCCTCCTCCTCCTCCTCCTCCTCCTCCTCTACGCTTTCCTCATGTTTGCCCTTGTGGGGCGTCCCGGGAGGCCCTCGTCGCCACCGCCGGATTCGCTTCGGAGTTCTCCTGGTCAGAACGCACTCTGGGAGAGGGCCGGGGATTAGCGGGATCGGGACCCGTTGGTCCCTTCAGGAATGGGAGCAGTACGCCATGTCACCCGCGGGGGCGCCAAGAGCCAAGAGAATCGCGCTTCGCGCGCGCGGTCTGGGGCTTGGGCGGGTGCCTTTCTCCGAAGGGGGCGGCATGATGGTGCGGAGATGATTGCGAGTCGCGCATCGCGTGTCACCACGCGCAAGAGTAGGTGACCCAGATGCGTGTGTGAATGCAGGGCGGAGGGTTCTATGTCGATTTCACGGCGCACGTTTCTGATTCGTTGCGTTCGCCGCCCGTCCAACAGCAGACGTTGTCGATCTCGATCTCGCGCAGCAGTTGCTGTCGGACATCGTCCGCATCGGTGTTGTCGCCGTCTCAGTCGCGTGAGCAGGTTTGCGAGGTCGTGGTCGCGGACCTGCTCGTGCCGGATGAGCGGTGGATGCACGTGGATGCGGTGGTCTGCAGCGAGGTCCTCGAGCACTTGACCGAGGCTGACCTCTCTCGCCTGGGCCGCGCGGTGCTGGGCCCCATGCCAGAGGTGGCTATTGTCACTACGCCGAACGGCGAGTTTCGCTTCTCCGGGCAGGGCAGCACCGATGGACCGCGCGGCTCCCTGAGGCACTCCGACCACGAGCGCGAGTGGACCCGTGCGCAATTCCTCGAGTGGGCTGGCCGCTCGGCTTCAGGCCACGGATACATTCGGCGGCGAGCGGGGGGGGGGTGAGAAGAAGAAGAAGAAGAAGAAGAAGGCCATCTCAGAAGCCCCCCGCGCCTTCTGAGAGGGTGTCTGTGTCTTCGGGGAAGGCTCATGAAACTTCTCAGAAGGCCTGGGGACTTCCGAGCCGTCTGAGAAGGCCCCCTCCTTCTCACTTACCCCCCTCGCTCGCCGCCGATACATGCTGGAGTCGCCGACCGGTGTCGGCTACCTCCCAGGCCATGAGGATCAGGGGCCATGCACGCAGATCGGGATTTTCAGCAGGACATCGGCATGCAGACCGATGTTCGCCGAGCTCCACGGAGGTGGTGCCGCCGGATCCCTGCAGTCGCGGCAGGCACAGGTCGGCGCAAAGCAGGACCTGGCGTTTATTGTGGCCTCAGCCCTTCGGGTGGAGGAGCTCGCCTCGCGAGGCAGTCTCCGGAAGCACGTGCACCGTGAAGGGGAGGGAGACTGCCCCGCCTACCACTCCCGCATCCGCGTGCACTACGCCACTGTCCTGCTGGACGGGACCTGCGTGGACAGCAGCCGAGACAAGAACCGCATCACCCCGGTGGCGTTCCAGCTGGCCGGTGGCAAGGCGCACGAGGCGTGGCACCGCTCGGTGGCGACCATGCGCCGGGGCGAGGTGGCGTGGGTCGAGAGCCCGCCCGAGTACGCCTTCGGGCCCCTGGGCGCGCCGCCCCTGATCCCTGCCGGCCAGGCCCTCTGGTTCAAGCTCGAGCTCGTGGACTTTCGGCCGCCGGGCACCGTGCGCGGCTGCACGGAGCTCGCCCCGGCGCTGGAGGAGGCAGAGAGGCACCTCGGGACGGGCCGCGAGGACATCAAGCGGTCGGCCTTCGCACAGGCCCGCCAGGCCTTCCGGCGGGCGCGCGTTGCCATCCCTGACAAGATGCTCGTGGGTCAGCCAGCCGTGGACGTCGCGAGGTTTTCGACTACACAGAAGAGCGACCTTTCGCAGGAGTGTCCTTTGGTGCGGGCCCATTGGGGTCCCCCGATCGCCTATCGCGATGCGATAGTAGCGTCTTGCGCGCTTGTGCCTGGTCCCCCCGCGGCCCCCAAAACCGCGCACCGAAGGTCTCTCCTCTTACGCATGGTCACTCCTGCGTGTATCCGAGGTTTGCGCGGGTGGAGCGGTCATCCCTCCTCAACCAGGCTTTGTGCTCGCAGAAGCTCGCGGAGGGCGCCGAGGAGCTTGCCGAGCGCCAGGGCCATTGGGCGGACGTCGTACGCGTCTGCAGCACGCTTTTGAGGCGGCACTCACAGGGCGCGGAGGCGGCTGAAGCGGAGCACCGCCAGGAGGCGGGCGGCGACCTCGCGGCAGTGGCCGCCGCGATCAGGGCGGCCTCGGCAGACAGCGTCAACGACTGGGCGGCGAAGGCATCCTGGGGAAGCCCCAGAACTACAGATGCCGCCCCTCCCCGGACCTCCCCTGGTGGGCGTTCTGACCAGGACCCGGAGGCGAAGCCAGCCGTGGCGACGAGGGCCTCCCAGGTGCCCCCCAGGAGGCCCAGGGAGGCGAGAGCGAGGCAAGGGCGCGGTATTGGTGCCAACATCCCACCTCCAGCTTCCGACATCCGCCTATCGACTTCCAGTTTCTGTCTCACTTGACCGGCCTCCAGCTTCCAGCCTCCGACTCCCAGCACCCACCAGCTGCCGACGCCCACCTCCCCACTCCAGCGACTCCCGAGGGCTCCGGCCTCACCACGCTGCCCTCGAAGGGCCGGGCCCGACGGACCGACAATCGCGCGCTCGCCTCGCTCGCCTCGCCTCGCCTCCCGCGAGGCCTACTTCCGCCGCGGGCTGGCCCGCGAGGGCTTGGGCTACCTCTAGGGGGCCGCATGCGAACCCTGGCCCTACCCCTACCCCCTACGATTTCTGAGGGGGAGGGTGGGGCTCACTCCGCTCGGGAGCTCCCGAACGGACCGAACCCCACCCTCCCCGTCAGAGATCGTGGGGGGTAGGGGTAGGGTTCGCATGTGGCCCCCTAACCTCACCGACGCGGTGGGCGACCTCGAGGCCGCGCGCGGTCTGCAGCCCGAGGACGCCGCGGTGGGGCGGCGCCTGCACGCCGCGAGGCAGCGCCAGCACAAAGCGGAGCTGCGGCCCTCGAGGATCGGGCGGGTATTTCGCGGAGGGAAGAAGGGGGAGGAGGAGGAGGAGGAGGAGGAGGAGGAGGAGGAGGAGGAGGAGGAGGGGAGGAGGAGGAGGATGAGGAGGAGGAGGAGGAAGGAGGAGGAGGAGGAGGGGAGGGGAGGAGGAGGAGGAGGAGGAGGAGGAGGAGGAGGAGGAGGAGGAGGAGGAGGGAGGAGGAGGAGGAGGGAGGGGAGGAGGAGGAGGAGGAGGAGGAGGAGGAGGAGGGAGGAGGAGGAGGAGGAGGAGGAGGAGGAGGAGGAGGAGAGGAGGAGGAGGAGAGGAGGAGGAGGGAGGAGGAGGAGGAGGAGGAGGAGGAGGAGGAGGAGGAGGAGGAGGAGGAGGAGGAGGAGGAGGAGGGGGGGACCTCAAAGCGGGGGTGAAGAAAGGGGCCCTGCAGGGCCCCGTGTGAGTCCCTGTTGGGTTTCAAAGGGGCCCTAAAACGGGCCCCTTTAGGGCCCCTTCTCTGGCCTCCCCCCCAGTCAGGTCACCCCCCCATCCAGTCAACCCGCATGGTGAGTCGCGTTCGCGGCCCGCGCCCCGCCCGCAGAGTGTCGACATGGCCTTTGAAGGCCCTTGCGTCCTTCTCATACGGGTTGACTTCAGGAGGGGAAAAAACACACAGACACAATTCATCCTCCATTCCCCAGAAAATATGGAAAAATATGGGAAGTGGGGGGGAAGACAGAAACCCAGAAAATATAAGGAAATATGGGGGATTGTTTTATTTGTGTGTATTTATTTGTGTGTTCCAGTTCCCCTTCATGACTGTTGCACCCGCCCCGAGAGGATGTTCGCCGGCATCCTGGAGCGCGAGCGCGCGGAGCGCGAGCGGGAGGACACAGGGGCTGGGAGGAAGAGGTGCCCACACCGCTGCCCTTCCCGCGCTCTCCCCTCGTGGGGCCTCCCGGGAGCCCCTCGTCGCCACCGCTGGGTCGCCCCGAGATGCTCGGGGGCGGAAAAGAGGGGGGTGATGACTAGGGGGGGGTGGAGATCATGGCGGGGGCCATGATTTTTCCCCAGATCTCATGGCGCCTCTTCTTATTTCATTACGTCCCTGGCCCCCCCGTCGGGCCGCGCACATGCCGCCGGTCATGATTAGCACCCCCCCCTCTTTGACGCCCCCCTCTTGGCCGCTCCCGAGATGCTGGTCAGGGGGCGCCCCGGGAGAGCGCGATGGGGCGCGCAGCAGTGGGAGGGCGGTACGATGAAGGGGGGCAGCGAGGGCTGCAGAAAGGGGCCCCATAGGGCCCGCGGAGGAGCCCTGCAGGGACCTTCCTGAGGAGCCCTTCAGGGCCCCGGGTGGGGGCTTCGAGGGCCCGAGAAGGGCACATTGCTTCCCCCCCAATCTGTCGCCCCCCATGAGGTTGCGCTCAATCAGAGGGTGCGTTCGAAGGTTTTCCTCTCTCCAGGATGCCACGGGCTTCCAACAAGATCCCGTCTTGCTCCGCACGGGCTCCTCGGGGACGGGGGGCGAGGGCCCCGCCAGGCATGTTTTGTTAGATGTCCTGGAGAGCATCCAGAGGACGCAGGGTCCCTGTCAGACTCGGTGCAGGGCCGAGTATCGACTAGACTTACGTCGGGCATGTCCCTCTACAGGAGCCAGGTTCAAGAAATAGTGAACAAATAGTATGGGGACGACTTGTGCTAGTATTTCTGTCAATTTTGGAATATCCGTAAGGGCTTCGCCCCCTGCCGCCGGCCCCCCTCTCCATCATAATGGGATATAACAGAGTCGCGTCGGTGCGTCTCGGCGCTGCCTTGGCGCATCTGGGAACAGCATGCGGGGGCGGATATGCGTCATCAGCGCATATTGAAATGTTGGCGTTATCGAAGACGCCTACGGCGAATCACCGCCGCCCCCTGCCTTTTTGGAAGCGCCTGCGTGGCCGAAAGTTGGGTTTGAGCTTGGCCAAGCTAGCGGGACACGCGTTCCCCGAGTGGGTTTCGAAAGCCTTGGGGAACACGGACTTGGGCGAGCTATCGGGCCAGGTGCTTTCCGAGCTTTCGGGCCTCTTGGAGGACGTCTTGGAAGGGTCTTTGGCCGTCTTGGAGGCCCCTGGCGGGCCTTCTAGGCAGTCTAAGGCCATCTTCAGGCCATCTGGGGCCGTTCTTGGGTGCATCTTGGGGCCAACTTCGCCGTCTTGGAGGCCTTCTAGGCCGTCTTGGAGGCATCTTGGAGGCCATCTTGGCCGTCTTGGAGGCCATCGTGAGCGTCTTGGGGGCCTCTTGGGCGGTCTTGGGGTCTTGTTGGGGCCCTCTTGGAGGCCTCTTGGCTTGTCATGGGGCCATCTTGGAGGCCTCTTGAGCGCTCTTGGGGCGATGTTGGGGGCCTCTTGGGCCGTCTTGGGCCGTCGGAGCGCGAAAATGGCCGTCTTGGGCTGTCGGAGCGCGAAAATGATTTTGGCCTCTTCGGGCCTTCCTGGTGGAGCTCTTCTGGTCGGCACCGCCTTTGCGTGGCACCAGCGTTAAACGAGCAGCTTTTGCGGCGGCAGCTGTATTGCCAGGGTGTCCCGCTGCAGGGGTCGTTCGGCCGTCCGCGCCAGGGCGCCCAGCTCTGCAAAAGAAAATGCTTGGCACGCAAGCACCGATATTTTTTGTCGGGGAGCCTTCTTGGGGCCCCCTTGAGCAGTCTTAGGTCATCTTGGAGCCATCTTGGGCCGTCGTGGAGGCATAGTGGGCGCCTCTTGGGCCACCTTCGGCTCCCTTGGGGATAGTTCTGCTGTCGTGGATGCCATCTTGGTCGTCTTGGAGGTCGTCTTGGCAGTCTTGAGGTATCTGGGAGACCATCTTGGCCTTTTTTGAAACATCTTGGGCCGTCTTGGGGCCCTCTTGGGGCTGGCTTGAAGGCCTCTTGGGCCGTTCTGGAGCCATTTTGGAGGCCTCTGGGACTAGTTTGGGGACTCCTTGGGCCGTCTTAGGCGATCGGAACACTAATACCGAGGAAAAACACATCTTTAAACAGCTCAAGGAATATTCAAGATTTTGGCTTCCTCGGGCCTTCCTGGAGCATCTCTTGGACTCCTATGGGGCAATCTTGGAACCTCTCGGGTCCATCTTGGGCCATCTTGGCCGTCTTAGCGGCCATCTTGGCCGTCTTGAAGCTCATTTTGACCGTGTTGGAAGCATCTTGTAGGCCATCTTGGCCGTCTTGGAGATCGTCGTGGGCGTCTTGGAGTCCTATGGAGCCGTCTTGGCGCCCTCTTGGGGCCGTCTTGGGAATCTCTTGGGCCGTCATAGAGCCATCTTGGAGGCCTCTTGGGCGCTTTGGGGGCGATCTTTCGGGCTCCTTGGGCCTTCGTGAGCCGTCGGAAGGCTCGGAAAGAACGAAAGCCAAAATCCTTCAAACATCTAAGGAAAACTACCTCTTCGGGCTCTCGTGGAGGACCTCTTGGAGGCCTTTTGGGCCGTCTTGGAGGCCTATTGGAGGCTTCTGGGGCCGTCTTGGGCCGTCTGAGAGGTTTCTTGAGCGAACTTGGAGGCATCGTGGACTTTCCTGGGCCGTCCTGGAGGCCATCTCGGACCATCTTGGGCGAACCTGGAGGCCATCTTGGCTATCTTGGAAGCCATCTTGGAGCCGTCTGGAGTCGAAAAACCCTTTGCAACCACCTGTTACGCATCTCCGGCGGGACGGGCCGAAACCCCAGGGGGAGTTCTTTTAGAAAAGAACCAAAACCAAAAGCGAAAGGGTCTAGCACGCCGGGCATTCCTGGGATGAATCAACAGGGGACGGCAGATCGAAGACGCCTACGGCGAATCACCGCCGCCCCCTGCCTTGTTGGAGGCGCCTGCGTGGCCGAAAGTTGGGTTTGAGCTTGGCCAAGCTATCGGGCCACGCGTTCCCCGAGTGGGTTTCGAAAGCCTTCGGGGAACACGGACTTGGGCGAGCTATCGGACCAGGTGGTTTCCGAGTTTTCGGGCCTCCTGTAGGACGTCTTGGAGGGGTCTTAGTCTGTTTTGGAGGCCCCCGCCCGAGACGTCCTCCAAATTCAGGTCTCAGGAAACCAAGAGTGACGACGGGTACAGGTTTCCAATGACCCGCTCGGATTGCCAACATGAAATGCGGGTCCTATAGGGAGGGGGCTCCCGCCTGAGACGTCCTCGCAATTCACTCGCAGGCGAGGCTCCCGCCTGAGACTTCCTCCGAATTCAGGCTTGAGGAGCCCAAAAGGCGACGACAGTTGCAAGAGGCCGATGTCCCGTTCGGATCGCCAACATGCAGGGCGGGCCCCATATGGTGGGGGTTCCCGCCTGAGACTTCTTTGCAATCCACTCACAGACGAGACGAGGCTCCCGCCTGAGACGACCTCCAAGTTCAGGCTTGAAGAGCCCAAAAGTGACGACAGTTGCAGGAGGCCGATCACCCGCTCGGATTACCAACGTGAGGTGCGGGCCCCATAGGGAGGGGGCTCCCGCCCGAGACTTCGTCGCAATTCACTTACAGACGAGGCTCCCACCTGAGATGAGTGAGTGAGTGAGTGAGTGAGTGAATATGATGTTGATGATGATGATGATGATGATGATGATGATGATGATGATGATGATGATGATGATGATGGTAATGGTAATGATGTTGATGGTGATGGTGATGATGATGGTGTTGATGATGATGGTGATGATGATGATGGTGATGATGATGATGCTGGTGATGATGATGATGATGATGATGATGATGATGATGATGATGATGATGATGATGATGATGAGAGTGTGAGTGAGTGAGTGAGTGAGTGAGTGAGTGAGTGAGTGAGTGAGTGAGTGAGTGATGAGTGGGCAGTTTGGTGGGTGAGTGAATGGGTGAGTGGGTGAGTGAGTGCGTGTATGAGTGATGATGATGATGATGATGATGATGATGATGATGATGATGATGATGATGATGATGATGATGATGATGATGAGAGTGTGTATGTGTGTGAGTGGGTGAGTGTGTGGGTGAGTGAGGATGTGTGTGAGTGTGTGATTGGGTGGGTCAGTGGGTGAGTGAGTGAACGTGAGTGATGATGTGTGTGTGAGTGATTGAGTGAAATGAGTGTGCGATGAGAGCAGAGGAGAGGATGTATTCTCTGTTTCCTGCGCGGGGGGTCTGGAGAACACAAGAACCCCACCGTGGATGTGGGAAACAAGAACCCCACTTAGGATGTGGGGGAAAAACGCTCTCTCATCCGAGCCTCCTCGCAGGCCCCCGCCCCAAGGAGGCCGCCCGCGCGCTGGAGCAGCGCCGCCAGCGCAGGGACGAGCGGCTGCGCCGCCAGGCGGGCAGCGCCGCGGTGGCCCCGCAGTGCGGCTGAGCCGCCCTGGCTGCGGCCCCGGCGGCGGCGGCGGCGGCAAGTCGCGCGCGCACGCGCGCGCCATTGGCGGCCCACGCTTGAAAAAAAAGAAGAATAAGAAGAAGAAGAAGAAGAAGAAGAAAAAGGAGGAGAAGAAGGAGGAGAAGAAGGGACCGGACAGCAAGAGCAAGAACCGGATGCACCTGGGGGCCCGGGGAGAAAGAGTGAGGCTGATGGCGCCTGTGTTGCGCCGCGCTGTGCGGGTGCAGAGGTGGCCCGAGCGTGGGCCCCAGCCCCCTGCGGAGGGAGCTGAGGCCCGCCTCGGCACGCCTCTCTGGGAGTGGGGCCGCCTCCGTCGTAAGGAAGGGCCCAGAGGGCGAGAGGAGGAAGGGGTCCTTGGTGTTGTGCGTCGCGGACGCAGCGCAAGGGTTGGAAGAACGGCGACGCATGGTTTTGGTCTCCCCCCGGGCTCGGGGGGCGCCCTCGGCGGTCTCCGTGGGACCGTCCACCCTGCCTGTCCAGAGTGCTAAACATTAGCCCTCCAGACCTATAGACCTATCTTTGGCTGCCTGAAACCTCGGCAGGAATTGAGATATCGAGGTCCTGGTGTTATTTTTTACTCCAGATTTCGTAATAAAAGGGAGGGGGTCTGGACCCTCCAAGACAAGCCATTTCAGACCTCCCCCGTGGGAGAACCCTCCAAAACATCGTCCCCAGACCCCCCCAGGCCCTTCAAGATGGCCTGGAAGAGACCCCCCCCGAAATGCGACCCCCCTCCCTTTATTACGAAATCTGGAGCACGGTCGAGACGCTGAGATTTCTCGTGAGGAGTACGGTCTTCGGCCCAGCCCCCAGATCTCTGGCCTAGGGACCTATTTGGGCTGCCTGAAACCTCGACGGGAATCAAGATATCGAGGTCCTGGTGTTATCTTTTAGCCCTCCTGGAAGTCACCACCCACCAAACCACCCCAGCCCAACCCGAAGGCCTCAATTTGCCCTCCATTTCCAGTTGGGGGGGGGTCGGGGAACACTGAAAAAACACACATGGAACCCGTACCCCCCCCAACCCGAAATTGGGGTCGTCGGGTTGGGTTGGGGTGGTCTGGTAGGTAGTCAGGAAGGTCAGGGCACGACAGGCTCCGCGGGATCGCCCGCCCCGGTCGCCCGCGGGGCCGCGGAGGCAACCGCACGCCTCGCGCGCCGCGGTTTGGGCCGGGGCGGCTGCCCTTCGGACGGCGGAGGAGGAGGAGGAGGAGGAGGAGGAGGAGGAGGAGGAGGAGTGAGGAGGAGGAGGAGGAGGAGGAGGAGGAGGAGGAGGAGGAGGAGGAGGAGGAGGAGGAGGAGGAGGAGGAGGAGGAGGAGGAGGAGGAGGAGGAGGAGGAGGAGGAGGAGGAGGAGGGGGAGGGGGGGGAGGAGCGCGGGCGCGAAGAGAGTCGCGGGTCGCGCGTCGGGGTGCGCGGATCGCGAGGTGCGGGGACCAAGGAGACCTCGGGGAGCCCTCGGTGGCCTCCCCGGCGGCCCTCCGCCGCCCTCGGGCGGCCCTCGGGCGGCCCCGGCGACGGAGTTCGGAGGCCTCCGGCGGCCTTCGGGGGCCCTCGGAAGCTCTCAACGCCTACAGGCGGGGCCTCTCTGGCTGCGAACGCACGTGAAGCCTAACTATGGAGGGCGTGCCGCTGGTTCCCCCACAGGGTGGGGACGTCCGGGACCCCCCCCTCCCCCCCCCTCCCAAGTGCGTCGTCCCCCTTTTCCCGATCCGTCGTTCCGGACCCCCCATGCCTCCCACTCTTTCCAGCGGGAGGGGGTTGCTTTGACCATCCCCACTCCCCCTCCCCCCCTTGGACTCGAAAATTCCCCCCCCCTCCCCCTCCTCTGGCCACGCTGACCCCCTGGCTCCTGAACCATACCCCCTAACATTACCGCCCTGACCTGATCACCCAAATTCTGAGACCCTAAACCCAACGCCCCAACTCTTACACCCTATCTGGTAACCCTGACCCTACCACCCGAAGCCTAACACAACTGCTTTCCCCCAGAGCGTCCCACCCTGAACGTGGGGAATCTAGCTGTTCAGCCCCGTCCGGAGAACACAGTCGTCGGAAAGCCCGACCGTACCATCCAGCCAAGCAGGCGCCGGAGCACCCCCCGGCGTGCACGGGCCTGCAGCAAGGCTGAGGAAGATAGCGTGCGCACCTCCGACTTGTTATGCTTATGTCATTGTCTTGGCATCGCTAGGACGTGTTCGTTTTTTTTCTTCGGCGAGGGCCATCGAGGAGCATCCTTGACCATTTGGCAAAACCGCGCACGAAACCGACAAAAAAAAACAGGGAATGGACGTCCAAGCGATGGCGAGTTGTTCGTCCCCCCAGAGACTCGTATACGACATGAACACGAACACTTCGATGGCATTCCCCACGTCTCGCAACGATTACGCTGCTGGCCATCAATGTGATCAGCATCACCACCCCGATCAAATCAACACGGTGACTATAATACAGGCGCCGATTTTTGCCGAAGTCGTTCGTGTTCCACGGTTCGAGCCCGAAGGAGTCTCTCCCGCGCCCATCTCCCGCGTCCCTTGCTTCGGAATTGCGTGGGCCGGGGGTGCGCGCTGATCATACACATGCGCACCCCGCGCGGAGATGAAGAGTTGGCAGACGCCGATGAAGGCAACGACTTCGAGTCTTTGATCAGGCGGGCGAGGCAAGCACACAACCTGAACGTTAGGTGCCTCGAGGCGGAAGTGCAGAGGTTGCGGGAGAGGTTGGCGGCAGTGATGGGGGACCACGGTGACGCGGATATTTTGTACGGCGGAGAACAGCCTGCTGTGCCACCTTTTAGTCGGACGAAAACCGATGATGACCAGATCAGTCAGGAGGTGGCGTTACCCGATGTGAAGGGTCAGCCGAGGCGCGAGATCTCGGGCAGCAGCAAGGGTTTTAGTGAGTTTAGCAATGACACAGGCGTTGGCAGGCGCATTACAGAAATAAGCACTCCAGGCAGTAGGCAAGCAGCAGTCTCCCGTGGGTTCAGCAGCACCTTGCGGCGGCAAGCATCGTGGGAACGGTTTCTGGCAAGAAAAGGTGTTTTGTTTAGGGTCGTGCAGCACCCTGCCTTCGAAATGTTCGTCGCTGGCATGATCCTCATCAACGGTTGCGTTATGGCTGCCGAGTCGCAGTACCATGGTTTCGATCTTGCCGTATGGACTGGTCATAGTAGTGCAGATGGTGTATCATCCAGTGTGTGGCCACATGGCGAAGCGGTGTTTGAAATCTGTGATTGGGTTTTCGGGGCATTTTTCGCTGCCGAGATTGTCATCAAAGTCGTCGGCCTCCGCCTCGAGTTCACAAAGGATTGCTGGAATTGGGTTGATCTTTCAGTGGTTGCGTTGTGGATCCAGTTCTGCTGTCGCGCGTTCGCTCCGCCGCGCTGTGGAGGGGGGGGGGGAGGGGGCGGTGGCGGTGGAGGCGCCGACGGCCCAGATTCAGAGTGTTCCCATGGGCTCTCCCCCCAGAGGCCAGAAAGACGTCGCGGCGCGACGCACAATAGCGTCGGGCGAGTGGTAATGGGGGGTGACCTACATGGTGGGTGAAGAAAGGGGTCCTGCATTGACCTTGGCTTAGGATGTTACCCCGTACCAGCTGTCTCGCGAACGCCGCGTTGTATGAAAAGGCGCCAGGTGAGGACGCCACGCCCTCGGACGCCCACGACGCTGAGAAAACTGCGCAGCGGCGCCGTGCCAAAAATACCCTAGGCTGCGCGGCTGGGAGATCGTGGGGCGCAAGGGGCAGCCCTGACGAGGCATCGCACTCTTACAGGGCCCATTTTTGAGGCGGCGGGGGCCCGGAAGGGCCCAACTGGCGCCCCTCTTGCTCCACCCGTCACCCAGGCCGAGGCCGCCCGCCCGAGAGCGGCCCCCCACGTCAGGCACGCGCGCTGCGCAGAGACTTCTCGGGAGGAGCACGGCCGAGACGCCGAGACAGGGGCTTCGGGCCCCAGACCCCCTCGGGTCGTGAAAAAATCACGACGGGAGGTTTTTCTACATTTTCGGCCCCCGGGGGCCCTTATAAGCACTCCAGGCAGTAGGCAAGCAGCAGTCTCCCGTGGGTTCAGCAGCACCTTGCGGCGGCAAGCATCGTGGGAACGGTTTCTGGCAAGAAAAGGTGTTTTGTTTAGGGTCGTGCAGCACCCTGCCTTCGAAATGTTCGTCGCTGGCATGATCCTCATCAACGGTTGCGTTATGGCTGCCGAGTCGCAGTACCATGGTTTCGATCTTGCCGTATGGACTGGTCATAGTAGTGCAGATGGTGTATCATCCAGTGTGTGGCCACATGGCGAAGCGGTGTTTGAAATCTGTGATTGGGTTTTCGGGGCATTTTTCGCTGCCGAGATTGTCATCAAAGTCGTCGGCCTCCGCCTCGAGTTCACAAAGGATTGCTGGAATTGGGTTGATCTTTCAGTGGTTGCGTTGTGGATCCAGTTCTGCTGTCGCGCGTTCGCTCCGCCGCGCTGTGGAGGGGGGGGGGGGAGGGGGCGGTGGCGGTGGAGGCGCCGACGGCCCAGATTCAGAGTGTTCCCATGGGCTCTCCCCCCAGAGGCCAGAAAGACGTCGCGGCGCGACGCACAATAGCGTCGGGCGAGTGGTAATGGGGGGTGACCTACATGGTGGGTGAAGAAAGGGGTCCTGCATTGACCTTGGCTTAGGATGTTACCCCGTACCAGCTGTCTCGCGAACGCCGCGTTGTATGAAAAGGCGCCAGGTGAGGACGCCACGCCCTCGGACGCCCACGACGCTGAGAAAACTGCGCAGCGGCGCCGTGCCAAAAATACCCTAGGCTGCGCGGCTGGGAGATCGTGGGGCGCAAGGGGCAGCCCTGACGAGGCATCGCACTCTTACAGGGCCCATTTTTGAGGCGGCGGGGGCCCGGAAGGGCCCAACTGGCGCCCCTCTTGCTCCACCCGTCACCCAGGCCGAGGCCGCCCGCCCGAGAGCGGCCCCCCACGTCAGGCACGCGCGCTGCGCAGAGACTTCTCGGGAGGAGCACGGCCGAGACGCCGAGACAGGGGCTTCGGGCCCCAGACCCCCTCGGGTCGTGAAAAAATCACGACGGGAGGTTTTTCTACATTTTCGGCCCCCGGGGGCCCTTACCGGGCCTCGGGACCGTGAAAAAACGACTCGGGATGAAAAACCGGTCCCAGGGAAGGGGTCCGGACCTCTGGGGGCCGCGTCATGAAAAAATCATGACGTCGGTGGTCTGGGGTCTTCGGCCCAGCCCCCAGGTCTCTGGCCCGGGCCCGCCGTGGCCCGAAACGCCCCTTCGTTCCTCGTTCTGCGTTACTGATGGCGGCGCGAGGGCCGCAGGATCGACCAGCAGCAAGGGGCACGATGCACACCGGCCGCGACGCAGCGCGGCGGCAGATGTATAGTCGCCTCGACGTGGACGTGGACGTGAACGCGCAGATGCTGCGCCTCGCGCGCCTCTCGCGGTTAGCCAGGCTGCTTCGGCTCTTCCGGCACATGCACCACCTCAGGTTTGATTCCTTGTACCTTCTGTCGACCTCTCGGGGATCAAACAATGACACACACACATATATATATATATATATATATATTGTCGGAGGTCTGCGCGGATCTCTTAGATCGGCGTTGGAGCCCCCTGGCGGCGCCTTCGGCGCCGCTCTTTGCGCGCTCCGCGCGCCTTGGAGGAGGGTCACGCGCCGATCTAAGAGATGCAAGCGGACCTCCGAAATCTTATGTGTATGTCATTGTTTGTTCCCCGAACCTCGCTCAAGGGAAGCGTGGCGATCCTGGGATGGTCTTTGGCGCTGTTGGTGGTCATGCACATGCTGCTAGCGCTGGCTGTCAATCAGGCCCTCCAGGAGTATTACTTTCAGAAGAGCCAGGCCGAAGAGCAGGTTGTGGTTTTCGAGTATTTCGGGAGCTTTTCCCGGTCACTCCTTACCATGTTTGAGTTTACCCTCGCAAATTGGGCCCCCCCAGCAAGGGTATTGATGGAGAATGTGCACGAGGCACTCTTCATCTATTCTGTTGTGCACAAGATGGCACTTGGATTTGCCGTCATCGGGATTATAAATGGAGTATCCAGTTGCTTGCGGAAAGTCTCGCCATTGTGCCAGCCACGCATTCTGTGGTTTTCTTTTGTCGCGGAGCGTTCAGGAAGCGGTGACGTATGACACTTCGCGTGCGGAGGCTTGGGAGAGCCGTGATAATCGTCACGGTCTCCTTCGTCGAGTCGGGGTGTTTTGTTTCGAGTTCGTCGTCGTTTCGTCGTCTCATAATCTTCCCTCCTCCTCTTGGGGTCTCTTGGAGGCTGTTGGGGGGCGTGTTGAATGACTTGGAGCCTATTGAGGGCTTCGTGGAACGTTTGGGGGCTCTTTTGGGCAGTCTGGCACTTTCAGAGTCTGCCGTGTGGATTTCTCGTGGCCGTCTCGGGGGCCTCTTGGGCCGTCTTAGGGTGGCAGACGTCCGAAGCGGCGGGGACACGAACAAGAGAAAGTCACGAGGAGGGAGGAGGGAGGAGGGAGGAGGAGGAGGAGGAGGAGGAGGAGGAGGAGAGGGAGGAGGAGGAGGAGGGAGGAGGGAGGCGGGAGGTGGGAGGAGGGAGGAAGGAGGAGGGAGGAGGGAGGAGGGAGGAGGGAGGAGGGAGGAGGGAGGAGGAGGAGGAGGAGGAGGAGGATGCAAAATCTGGCCCTCGTGGCAACCCTCGTAGCACCCTCTTGGCCAGCAACTGTACCAGGGCCCCCGCGGGCTGTCTCGAGACCATCTTGGCTCCTCTGGGGGCCCTCCTGGGCGGTCCTGCTGGCATCTTGGGCAATTTTGGCGGCCCAACTTGCCTGCCGCGGCCGCCTCGCGAGTCGTCTCTGGCATCCTGGGGCCCTTGGAGAGCGCCAGAGAGCCAGCAAGACCATGATCGGGTCGGGAGGACGGGGTTGGTAGAGATGACCAGATCACGCGCATTACAATGAGATCCTGGCGATGCAATCTTCCACAATTGGCGTTTTCGCTCCGTTCTGGTCCCTGGGACACAGACCGATCTGGCTCGAAAAATGACGCAGAAAGATTGGGTTTAGTGCTCCGGTCTTCATTTTTCGCGATGTTGCCATTTTTGTTGCAACGTCGCATCTCAGGGTACCGCGTATGTTGAACTGGCCAATGGAACAGCCGTGCCCTGTCTGTATCTCGACTACACGTAAGAGTGACCCGTCGCCAGAGTGACTTTTTGATTTTTTTTTGGCTTTGGTTTTTTTTGGTGCGTGCATTCTGGAGGCCTGTGTTTCTCTTTCTTACTTTTTTCGTTCTCTCTCTCGTGTTTTTTTTTTTTTTTTATGTACCCCTTTTTTTTTTTGTTTTTTCTTTTTTTTCTTGTTTTGTTGTTACTTTTTTTATGTTTTTTGTTTATCTTCTTTTTTTTTTGTGTTATCTTTTTTGTTTTGTTTCTCTATTTCCTTTTTTTTCTTTTTTTGTTTTTATTTTCCTTTTGTAACTTGTTTTTTCTTCTTTTCTAATTTTTTTTTTTTTTTTCGTATTGTTTCTTTTTTTTTTTTTTTTTTTTTGTTTCCCGAATGGGAGAAACGCGATGCGGCAGTGCCGCCTTGCGCGCTTCTGCGTTTGGCCCCCCCGCGGCACTCAAAAAGCCGCGCACCAGAGGTCACTCTTACCCAGAGGTCACTCTTACCCAGAGGTCACTCTTACCAGAGGTCACTCTTGCGTGTAGTCGAGTATCTTCCGAGCCCCTTCCTCCCAGCACGAGGGTGGTCTTTCTCAGAGAGCCGTCGGGGCGCTCAGTGAGCCTCTGCAGCGGAGGGGGGGGCGCGTCGGTGAACTCAGCGCAGCGGTAATGAGGGTGAGAGGGGCCTCCCTCGGCGGGGAGGAGGAGGGGGAGGAGGAGGAGGAGGAGGAGGAGGAGGAGGAGGAGGAGGAGGAGGAGGAGGAGGAGGAGAGGAGGAGGGAGGATGAGGAGGAGGAGGCGGAGGAGGAGGAGGAGGAGCGAGGAGGAGGAGGAGGAGAAGGGATGGAAGAGGAGGAGAGAGGAGGGGGAGGAGGGAGGAAGGAGGAGGAGGAGGAGGAGGAGGAGGAGGCGGAGGAGGAGCAGAGGAGGAGAGGAGGAGGAGGAGAGAGCGCGAGGAGGAGGAGGAGGAAGGAGGAGGAGGAGGAGGAGGAAGAGGAGGAGGAGGAGGAGGAGAGGAGGAGGAGGAGGAGGAGGAGGAGAGGAGGAAGGGGAGGAGGAGGAGGAGGAGGAGGAGGAGGAGGAGGAGGGAGGAGGAGGAGGAGATGGCGAGGGGTGGGGTACGGACGGACGATGTTCCACCACCACTGCCTCTGCGGCGAGCCAGGGGGGAAGTGAGAAGAGGCGGGCCTTCTGAGAAGGCTCGGGAGTGCCACAGCCTGCTGAGAAGTCTTCTAGGCCTTCCCCGAAGACGCAGAAGACCTCTTAGAAGGCTGGCGGCCTTCTGAGAAGACCCGCCGCCTTCTGAAAAGGCCCCCTTCTTCTCACTTCCCCCTTTCGCGGACGCCCGATAACACAGGCAGGACGGGGGAGACGGGAAGATGGGGAGGTTCTCCTCCTCCTCCTCCTCCTCCTCCTCCTCCTCCTCCTCCTCCTTCTCCTCCTCCTCCTCCTCCTCCTCCTCCCTATGGTAGCGGAGGTGGAGAATTGGCCCATCCCCTCGAACTACGATGGAACAGGCCGTCTCAGAAGGCGACGGGTCTTCTCAGAAGGCCTCCGACCTTTTGAGAGGCTTGTTGTGCCTCTCCAGAAAGCTGGGAGACTTCCGAGCCTTCTGAGAAGCCCCGCCCCTTCCCGCTTCCCCCGGGCTCGCCGCCAGTCCTCGGCAAATTACAGGAACCTTATCAGGCAGCATTTGGCATTTTACCACGCCTCAACGTGCCAGGGGGCATGGTGGCGGATTCGTCCAAGAGACGTTCAAGGTGGCTTCTTCGGACGACGCCGTGATGGTCAGGCAGATGTATCGTAAGGAGAAGATGCACACTCAAAAGATGCAGCGCCTCTTCGTCGAGGCAGACGCGAACGGCGATGGTACTATTGAGCTCGATGAGTGGCTGACGATCTGCGAGGACCAGTGGGTGCAGATCTGGCTGAAGTCTCAAGACCTCGATGCAACTGATCCGGGCAAGTTGTTCACCTCATTGGATGACGGCAGCGGGACCCTCACTGTAGAGAGGCTCGTCGAGGGCACTGCGCGGCTGAAAAGCCAGTGTTCGGCCGTGGCAGTTATTACTCTCCTCAAAGAAGTTCACGATCGGGTGAAGGACATCGAAACCACGTTGCATGACGACCGTGCTGAGGTCAATCCCGTCAGGACGCGCGGGGATGATCGATTCAGAGGGTCTCCCCTTCCCAGCAGCAATGCATTATGATGGTGGGGAATGTAAGTATACTGCTCGTTCTTGCCTTGCAAGCTCAGCTTGGCTCATTGCTTAAACAACACCGCGCTCAGTAGGATTTCAACTACTCATTGGCCTCCGTCACGCCGCCGTGCCTGGGTCGTTGCGAGGGGACATCTCAGAGATTTCTTTGGGTCGTTGAGGCGTTTTGGGGGTCGGTTTGGATGGCTTGCTCTTGGGACCCGAAATCGAGATGCTACATCCCAGCGAAACACATTCTTCACGCTTCGCGTATCCCCACAAGCCGGTTCAGAAACCTGCCATGCGAGTTGATGAGAAAAGAGACGAAGCGACACGTATCAGAGCGAGGGGGCCGAACGGTCATGCATTGTCCCTGGATGCGTGGCTGAATAGGGAATTGGTGTTGAGAATTCTGTTTGTTGCGTTGTTCTTGTTGGTGTTGGTGGTGGTGGTTGGTTGTTGTTGTTGGTGTTGTTGTTGTAGTTGTTGTTGTTGTTTTTGATGTTGTTGTTGTTGTTGTTGTTGTTGTTGTTGTTGTTGTTGTTGTTGTTGTTGTTGTTGTTGTTGAATATTATTACTTCTAAAGAATAATTATTGTTGGGCCCCCTGGTGCACGCCCCCCCTGCGCCGCCTAGGCCGCAGCTACATTTTCATCATTTTCGTGAGGAAGCCTCAGGTAAAACGATGTGATCCAGATCCGGCTGTTTTGTTGTAATCCGTTTTCCCTTGCAAAAAAACACTATAAAATGACATTTCTTGTTCTAATATAATCAAATTTCAAGAATCCCTTGCAAAATATAAGGTAAAGTGGACATTCGCGCGCGCAAGACGAAATCCTTCCAAAAGCTTAGTGTTCGGAACGATTTCAACATAAAAACATCAAAGAACCAATGGTTTTTCAACAAAAAAATGTCAAAATCTCATCCCGCGCGCTCTTGCGGATTCGTAGGAAAACCAACACTTTTAAAACATTTCTGTCAAACGGGCTTTTGCGAGCAACTTTTTCGAACTTCTGCAACAACGGTTGCGCACCTGCCAGGGCCATCATCCCTGTCAAATAATACCATGCGGGACACAATCGTTTTTTCTTCGCGCGCGCACGCCGTCGTCGTCGGCCGCGGGGCCCTGAAGAGTAGCCACGGTCGTCCGCATGCCACGAAGTGAAGTGTCCGAACGTCATAGGGCGGGAAGCTGGGTGTGGGTGGTGGCGAAGAGTCGTTTGGAAATTTGGTAGAGCTTGAACCGCCCCCCCCACAAAGTGGGGGTATTGCCCGCCTCCTATGAAAACCCTGGCACTGGTGAGAACGGAGTGTCCCCAGTCTTAAATGATTGTTGTTGTTGTTGTTGTTGTTGTTGTTGTTGTTGTTGTTGTTGTTGTTGTTTGTCGTTGTCGTCCCACTCGCTACCCACCCGCGACCCACCCCGCGACCCACCCCGCGGCCCACCCCGCGACCCACCCCGCGACCCACCCGCGACCCAACCCGCGACCCACGCGCGAGTCACCCCGCGACCCACCCGCGACCCACCCGCGACCCACCCGCGACCCACCCCGCGACCCACCCGCGACCCGCCCCGCGACCCACCCGCGACCCACCCTCAAGGGAGGAGAAACCCTCCTGGACCCGACAAATGACGTTTATTAAACAGCCCTGCCTTGTTCGATTCTTTCCTTGCGTGCGTTTACTAAACAGCTTCGCTTGTCGGGGTGATTATTATGGGGTGGATGTTCTGCCTTTTACACCCGCGACCCAGCAGCGATCCACCCGCGCCCCACCCGCGACCCAGCCGCGACCCACTTGCGGCCCACCCGCGACCCACCCAAATTGGTTTAAAGAAAATGTCGGCGCCTGCGGCGGGCTCGTTGAATAATTTGTGGGACTTTGGCGCCTGCGGCAGGCTTCTCCAGAATCTCGCAGACTGCCGACGTCCCCACCGCCCCCATCACTCTGATCCGCATCTGCGGTGTGCTTCGGTAGTGGAACAAAGCAGGCAACTGGAATGAACAGAGAGAGATCTTTAGGAGCAAGGGGATGGCCATAGAGGGCCTCTTCGGACCATCCCTGGGTCCCGCGGCGGGACAAGGGGAGGAGGAGGAGAAGGAGGAGGAGGAAGAGGAGAACGAGCAAGAGGAGGAGGAGGAGGAGGAGGAGGAGGAGGAGGAGGAGGAGGACCAGTGCAATACGAAAAGTCACCAACGATTTGGGAATACATCCTCCCTCCAAGCTCTCTCTTCACAGGCCCTTTACAACGGTTCTTTTCCACTCAGGGAACTGCCTCGTTGGAAGACAATTGTTTGAAGACCCTGAAGCATGCTAAACCATTGTTCTCACGGGCCAACTTGGCTGTTTCGCCTTGGCGATCCTGGATCGCGCCAGAACGCCATTTTGGGAACTGCAACACCGCTGCGCCCTCATAATCTGGCACCCTTCCAAAACATCGTTCTGGTACGCTGACCATGGTAACCCGTAGAACTCTCGCAAACATTTGAAATGAATGCGCGCGGGGCCTAGGCGAGAGCCACACTTTGAAAACGAACCGCCCTCAACCCGTGAAATTATTGCGAAGTTTGAAACGATTGTGCGCGGCGCTCAGGCGAGAGCCACATGAAAACCATTCGCCCTAAACCGCGGAACTCTTGCAAAGTTTGAATACGAATGCGCGCGGCGCTCAAGCGAGAGCAACCTTTTGAAAACGATCCTCCCTCCATCTGTGAAACTTTTGCCCGTGTTGAAGCTTCAGGGTCATTCGTGGTGAGGAAGTCTCAGGCGAAACGCCCAGCCCGCCCTAAAAACTGGCCTCGGGGTGCGACAGGACGAAGCCATTCACAAGGAACAAGAAGAATCGAGGAGGCAAACCGCCTCTTGGGGCCCTCTCTTGGGGCTCCCCTTGGAGCCCTGGAGGGCATGTGTGGGCCATTTGGGAGGCCATCCATCAAGCGGGGGTTCCAGATCTAGGTCCCCCCCCCTTGGGGCCCTACGTATCGTATCTTACGGGCACTCTTGGGGCCGTCGTGGGGGCCGCTTGGGTCAATCTCGGAGCGCTTTTGGGGCAATCTAGAGGCTTGAAAAACACATCGCACGACGCGAAAAGGCAGAAGGAACGGCTCACTGTGTGTCCTTAGGTATTTGATGGATTTGGGTTTCGTGGGGGAGGGTCCCGAGGGGTCTCCGAGGGAATTTGGAACCGCCTAGGAGCAGGCCGGAAGCCATCTTGAGCCATCTCCGGCGATCTTGAGCCATCTTCGCTGCCATCTTGGAGCATCTGAGGCCCACTTGGAGCCACCTTGGGCCCTCTGAGTGCTCCGTCAGTCTAAAGTTAGTTGGGACAAGGGCGAGAGATAGCGAGCGTTTGTCCGGGGCCGCTTAGGCTCAAGCGGCTGGCCGCCAACATGTGATTGCGCCTCATTGCGAGGCATAGTACTTGCCATCGAGACCGAAAACATCCTTCGCTTGAAATGGCCCGTCGCTCCCGCGACGACCTCTTCCGATTGGGACTATCGCTACTACGGTACAAGTGAGCTGGAGCTGCGTTTCGCCTCAGGCGAAGCTTCTGGTCGGGCCCCCCGGCCTCCTTCAAACTTGGTAGCGGACTTTAAACGGAGAAGGTTAAAGGCGAGGTATAAATCGAGCATGTACCGCTGCCGTGCCTGGCTCAAGCCGGGCCCGGCCAAATATATGACTGTGCCTCACCGAGGCGCACGACTGGTATCTGAGATCGGAAAATACCTTTTCCATTGAAGATGCCTCTTCTATCCTTTACTCCAGGTCCCATGCTTCGTCTCGCTCTCTTGCTCATGCGATATGAGCCAAAGCCTGGGATATGGCAACGCTTGAAGCGTAACACATACCTAAGCTTACCAGCATGTTTTCGACTTGGTAGCGGAGCTGGCTACACTCTCGTGTGGCTGGCTCTCGCTCTGATTCCTGTAATCACGGCACAACTTGGTGGACTACTACTACGGTGGAATACCATGTTGCGCCGGCTCTGCGAGGAGCGGAGCCAGTCCGCGATCGAGCTAGCGGGGCAACCCGCGAACTCGAGACGCTCTCTCCTACTTCACTGCGCTACTTCACTCTCGACTTCCACCAGCTGCCAAACGGCAACTCGATCGAGAACGTGGTCACCCTGCGGGGCTACCCGCAGCGGGGCCACCTGCATCCCGTGCCAGTCAGGCGCCTCACGGCTACTACGCCAGAGCCTGACAAACCACAGCCTCAACCAATCACCGAAGCCGAAATGCACATGCACTGGATTAAGATAACTATCTTCGGCATTCTGTGGGTAATAATGGGATGTGCTGTGGGATACATGCGGCAGGGGAAGGACGACACGCGTACTACTGGCCCTTCATGGGACCCTGCCGGTACTACGCCTTTTCGCGAATACGTTCGCGAAGTACATGCATGGTTAAACGTAACGAGTGGCAATATGACACCACCACAACAAGCTGCAGCACTACAACGAGGCCTTCAAGGTCTTGCTCGTCGTATCGCCATGCAGGTCCCCTCCAGATCATCAACTATGGTGTAACTGTCAACGGACAGCCAACGGATGCAGTTACTTATATACTGTACCTACTGAGCACCAAATTTGAAAATCTGGAAGATGAGCGCCAGCTCAACTCTGGCACTGCCCTTATCGACTTTCGCGTCGAAAGGGGCGAGCGAATCGACTCAGTGTTAGCTCGATTCGAGATGGCCCGTGACGAGGCTAACTCTGTTGGCTTTGTCATCCCCAACTTACAGATCCTAACGCTGATTCTTTTCAGAGCGTTAGGCGTTGGCGCGTCACGAGCCCAACACCTGCTGGAGCCTTTTAATCATCAGATGCCCAGAACACAAGCAGACTATGACAGGCTGCTGACCAGGATGAGGAACTACGGACATGTTGCCGAGCGCTCTCCTGGCAACATTGCGTGTATCTTCACAGGGCACCACTCACATGCAGGTGTCTACGCCACGACTGCGGGGTCACCCGCTGGTCCTGGCGAGCCAAGTCCCTGGGCTGACCCAGCCGATATGCCCAACGAGGCCACTGCCTTCTTAGGGCAGACCGGCCAAGCATCGGCAGAGGCAGCTGAGGCGAACGCCTGGTCGAACTACTCGCCAGGCGCCGCCTGCACTGCAAGCCCGCCCTCGGGCACAACCCTCTGGGGCCAAGCGGAGTCATCCGCTCAAGGGTCTCAGCCACCCTCACCGTTTGAATCTGGCACTGACGCAGATACCTCATCTGACGATGAGCACAATGGCATAGTCTCTGCTGGTAATGACTATCCAGCGGATGACACTCACCTTTCTGAACAACAAAGAGCGGAAGCCGCTTTTATGGCTTATCGCAAATCAAAGCGCCGTTGGAGGCGCTCTATGAAGAAACCAGTCAGAAAAGTGAGACGTGCAGTACGCCGACATTTCAAACGATATGGAAAGGGTCGTGGCAAAGGGGGTCGCAGACGCCGTATGCATGGTAGGGGTATTACTGCTTTCCTCACGTCCTTAACTGATATAGTCTTTGAGGAAGTTCTTATCGGAGGCAAAGGTCGGGGTCACAGGCGGACCTCCGGTAAGGGAAAAGGGCGGAGGGGCAACCCTAGGGACGCTTCTGGTAATACTATGAAGTGTCATACATGCGGCAGCACAGAGCACTTGCGCGATCAATGCCCGAAAAGGAAAGGAAAGGGATCCGTACATTTGGCTCAAAATTCTTTTATGGATGACATAGACTACATTGACTACGAGTTTTACGTCAATCCAGAAGCGGCTCCCGCCGCGGGCTCCTCCACGTACTACGTGATGGCCCGCTACGCTGAAGTGACCGTAGCCCTGGAAGACTACGCAGTGACCCTCTTCGACGAGGTCCACGGCTGGGACGAAGTCGACGAGGTCGCGTTCAATGCTTGGTTCGGTCTTCCAGCGGGGCCACCCGCCGACGACGAGATCTCCGAAGCTGAGACCGTCCCGGCGACCGAGGAAGAGCTCGCCGCCGCGCTGGCACCGCAGGTGATTGGCATGCCGTTGCTGCCAGATCTTCCGCGAGCTGGCTCGGAAGCGGGAGACGCTGATGACGAAATGCGGGGCCATCACAGAGTGCGCCAGCACATCAGCAGATAACCATGAACGACCTGCTGTCGCGCCCAGGGGCCGCACGGCTGCGTCCATACCTGGATTCGGACATGTCGGCACCTCAGATGCTGACAGCACTCCAGGCTCTAGCGGGGTCACCCGCCGAAGTGGCGCCAGCCGCAGCAGCGGGGCCACCCGCTTGGTCTATGGATGTATTTATGCAGGGCTGCGACCAGATGGACCTCAACGACCTCACGATGGAGCAGCTAAACGACATCGGGTACTTCCGAAGCCCGTATCAGCACGTATTCATGGTCCAGGACAGCTCAGAGGACTCGGAGGACATGCGCTATGCGAAGAGGGACAGACGACCATCGCCTCCCCGAGACTCAGAGCATGACGATCAAAGGCCCATGGAACGTGGTAGTGCGTCAGCGGGGCCAGCCCGCAGGAGGAGCCGTTCAGCTCCCCGACGCCCTACACATGATGCATCGGGCTACCCGTACAGTACGGAGCACTCCGTTGGTGTATCCGCTCAGTACGTGCCGGAGTGGTACATCAATTGGTACCCCGGCTACTCGATGGACGTGATCCGCCACTGGTATTCTAAGGAATACTGCACCAAAAGGGACGAAACTGGCATGATAATACGTACCAAGGGTGGCAAGACCAAAACGCCAGAGGCTTGGGACAAAAGGGCTAAGAAACTGGAGATCATCAGAGATCGCAAGACATACAGAAAACAAGTATGTCAGTGCGAGCCCTTCAAAGGTCACATGCGCAGTTGTCCAATGGACCGCCCCTCCAGGAGTCCTCATCACGGTGAGACCCCGTGGAATAGGTCTCATGGAGATGACGCTGGCAACGTCCATGATCCTAACAAGGAGGTCCCTGGAGGAGGAAAGCGCATCACAGAAGCCGATCGCGTCCCTATGACCGAAGAGGTTGCCAACACTGTCAGGGAAAATTGGGTACAGCTTCCCAATGACCATCGCCTCAAGGAATGGAATCGCCGATTCCATAAAGAGGCGGGGTCACCCGCAGGATTCAGCAAAGAAGCGGGGTCACCCGCAGACGCGGCGCCAGCCGCTGGGTCCGCGGACGACGATTGGATAGCTGTTGCATCTGCTGCTGGGTCCGCCGCCGGCACTGACCACACCGAACTGAATGAAGAATGGGCGGCGGAAGACGGCTCAGAGAATCCATTCCCTGTTGGATGCGCCTGCTGGTACTACAGCTCTTCGGCGCAGAAGTGGTTTTGCACGAGGGTAATTCACCGCCATGAAAATGGCAAGTACAAGCTGGCCATAAAAGGTACTGCCGACATCGACCAGATGAGGCAGGTCATCCATGATCATGGCCAGCCAGAAGGCCGCCCTCCTAGAGACCCTCCTGGTCCACAACCGGGCAAGGGCAGCAGACCACCTCCAAGACCAGAAGCCGACTCCTCGTCTTCACCGACTCCTGCGAAAAGGCACCCGTCCAAGAGCCCCGAAGGCACACAGGGGCGGGCGAAGGCCAGAGGGATCGCCAAGACGGACGACCCTGAGCTGGAAGATCCTCCCGGTCCTCTCGACCGATCTGCTAATTACCAACCACCCCTATCTAATACATTTCACCTCTTCAAAACTCAATTACCCACCTCCCACCCCCTCACAATCCCCCCTCCCCCCACCATCCCCCTCCCCCACCCCCCACTACCCTCACATACCTATCCCCTCCAAAACCTCTCCCCTCCCCCAAACCCCCCCCCTCCCCCCCCCTCCCCCCCCCCCCCCCCCCCCCCCCCCCCCCCCCCCCCCCCCCCCCCCCCCCCCCCCCACCCCCCCCCTCCACCTACCTACCCCCCCCCCCCCCCCCCCCCCCCCCCCCCCCCCCCCCCCCCCCCCCGTTGACCCCCCCCCTCCCGGGAGCCTCCCCCCCAACTCTGCATCGGCCGCGCCTTGCACCACGACCAGGTTCGGCACGAATGAAAGCGCAGCCGAAGCCCGAAGCTGGGATGAGGTCGGTGCGGGCAGAAGCGGCCGCCAAGGCTAAGGAGGACAAGGGCTCTGCGGGGCCACCCGCTAAAGCGGCGCCAGCTGCAGCAGCGGGGACACCCGCAGAAGGCACTCTCTCAAGAGAAGAACGCTTCAAGGTCCTCAAAGAATTTGGCGACCGACAGAAACTAGCCGATGATGCAGTTGCTGACCAAGGTCACCCGCACCCTGGCGCGGAGTCATCCGCTGGAGCTGCCTCGTCAGCCGCAGGCTCTGCTGGGCCGCCCGTTAAAGCGCCGCCAGCTGCATTAGCGGGGCCACCCGCACGCTGGCAGCCAGTAATGTCTGTTCTTAGGAACATCCCTCTGGGAGCCATGGAATATTGGCAAGGCATTGAAGGCAAAGGCCCGAAGCGCACCATAACCCCACGAGTCACTCGAGACGATACAGACCGATACGAGGTCATTAATTGCCCTGATCGTCGTAACTTCGAGTGCCGCAACGACTGGGAACGTGAACAACAAGCCGTGGGAAATATGTTGCGAGACAGGCCGCCATTGCGCGTCGCGCAGCATAAGGCAGAGCTCATGAAGGTCATGGAGAGGTTCGGCATGGATCCGACTCTGCCGCGCGATGGGCAAATGACCAAGGCGTCAATATGGTTCTCTACAGCCCTACGCCATAGTCCGTATTGGAAGGACGGATTCAGCCGACACTTCGAAAATATTAGCACTTTCGATCCATACGATGGCTGGGTTGTTGTTGACGATTTGCTGACAAACTGGACTGAAAATGATCAGTGGAAAGGCTATCGTGAAATGCCCGAGGTGGCATGGATCCGACTTTGCCGCGCGAAGGGCAAATGACCAAGGTGTCAATATGGTTCTCTACAGCCCTACGCCTTAGTCCATATTGGAAGGACGGATTCAGCCGACACTTCGAAAAGATCAGCACTTTCGATCCATACGATGGCTGGGTTGTTGTTGACGATCTGCTGACAAACTGGACTGAAAATGATCAGTGGAAAGGCTATCGTGAAATGCACGAGGTGCTGATCAAGGGCAGGCCCCGCACGTCATACGTGTATTGGGTGCTGCTAAACTGCTGTGAGATGATTGACCATCACGGCATGCAGAAGGGCAGGCTCCAGATGAAGTGCGTTGATGACAGCATGCTGCTGCCTCCCAGGTTTCGACCAACGGCACGCAGGCCACAGTACTTCATCAGAGCCACGATCGGCCACAGCAGTCCAGGCATCCACTGTCCCGAGTCGCTTTATAAGCCGATCACAACATGGATGAAAGAACCAGACGACCCAGTATATTTCATCCACGGGACACAGTGGGAGTATGTCAAGGACATCCTTGCTAATGGCCTTTCATGCCTCGCACAGGACAACGGAAGGGGGGGCGCCAATTTGTACACGGCTGCCCCTACCTCCCGCTCATATTCTGCAGCATCAACAAGATGCTGTCCAGTGGCTTCTCCCTATGGAAGTCAGCAAATGACATCGTCATGACACGGGGCCACGACGGACGTATACCGCCCGATCATATCCTCCAGATTGTGAGCATTGCGAAATATCGGGTCGGTGAAGCCTGGAGCAATCCGCTGGCTTATGACAAGTCGCGGAGGCGGGGCCAACCCGCGGACAGGATTCGCACCGATGACTACCTGCCACTTAAATTATGTGACAGAACTCTGGGTGTAATGGAAGATCACGCCATGTACCTAAAGGGCTGGTCTAAGACGGACGGTCGCCCATTCAATTTGATCATGACCGAGCAAGATGTTGCTCCACGACCGTACGACACACAGACAGTCCTCATGATGAATGCCCAGGAAGACGAGGTCATGCCTGAGGCGGGGCCACCCGCAGGTGCGGGGTCACCCGCGGCAGACACCTCGGATGGTTCATGGCAACAAGTGGTCACACCAGTAGCAACGGTAGCATCTCCTTGGAGGCCGGATCAGCAGGCATGGGTCCAGGCCCTCAACAGCTACTTGACACCAGCCGACGTTTCTGGACTGACCGATCAGCTATATCGTGCTGACCCGTGGGCAGTGCATACAGGTATCCAAGACGCACAGCAGAGGAACCTGCGCACTCCTGCGGGGCCACCAGGCGTCCTAGGACCACAGCCACAACGCCCTCCGCAGCAGGCTGGAGGTGCGAGGTTTGTCCCTATGGGCGGCTCAGATGGTGGCTCGCCGTTTCGGACTCCGCCGTCTGAAACGAGCGAGAACAGCTTGTGGCAAAGACTCCAGGCGATTCGCGGGAATCCGGCGCTCGCAGCAGCACTCCAGGCGACCACTCCCTTTGGCACTCCGAGGGGTAGTGAAGGAGGAGTGGCTGCGGGGACACCCGCCGAGCGAACGCCTGCGGAGCCACCCGCACATGCGGGGCCACCCGCTGACGGACAGCAAGGTTCAGACTACGAACGTCGGGCAGCCAACTTAAGAGCACAGGCTACTTTTCTGCAGCAACAAGCTGATAGAGTGCCCAGCCTGTTGCGGAACCGCAACATAGATGTTACGAATCATGGCGACTTTCGGCCTCTCTGGAGCTGGACTTCTGAAGATGCTCCAAATGCTGATCCCACGAATCCATATCGACAGGTGTTTATTCCAGGAATAGCATCACACCCAATATATGGATGGGACAATCATGGACCAGCAGAGGCACAGGCCATGGACGCGCCGATGTACCCGGAGTACTACGCGCAGATGAATAACACTCCTATGATTGCGGGGCCACCTGCGAACGAATACACTCGGAATCTTGCCAATGAGATGTTTCGTTTGCAGTTTACACGAACGGTCGATGCGCAGTCTATGCCGCACTACGCCTACATGCCCACGCCGACGGACCCCGAGACCGTAGTTCAGCCAGCTGGTCTCGCGGTGCCAGCCGCTATGGGCAGCATGCCAGACTACATCCGCGACGTGCACAACACGCGCAAGCGATACTGGCATCCAGGCAGCAGGCTCGGGACAACACCAGGCTGCGCCAACAACGCGCGATCCAGAGAAGGATTGAGCGTGAGACCCAAGCGGGGACACCCGCAGACGCGGGGCCACCCGCTGAACGGCCAGATAGACGGCCGCCACCGACGCCATATCGGGAGGGCGAAACCACTTTCGAGCGCCAAGCTCGGACTCGCCCAGACGTGCCTGCTCCAGTCATTTCAGACTACAACTTCACACAGTGCCCAATCTGTATGGACAACTACGAGATGGGCACTACAGTGTGGAGACTGGCGTGTGGGCACTTCTTTCACGATATATGCTGGGATCGTGTTGCACAGCAGCACGTCCGCAATCAGCGGCCAGGTGCGCCGAATGAGGCCCCCTGCGCTGTATGTCGTGGGCCGGGCATAGTTATAGCACACTTCCCGTATGCTGGACAGCGCGACGCTGAATCAGAACAAGCGCGCCAGCAGGAAAGGTACGTGGCAGATGCCCGGGAAATGCGTCGGCTACGTGAAGCAGTGGAGGCACTGGAGGCTCGAGCCGCACAATCGGCGGAGCCATCCGCACGTGCCCCAGCTGCACAGGCATACCCCTGGCCAGCGCCAGAGCAAGGCATTCAGATGCCCATCCTGCCTACGCTTCGAGCGCAGGAGCCCCCAGCTGCGGGGCCACCCGCTGAAGCGGCTCCCGCCGCCCAAGCGGGGCCACCCGCAAATGGACCTCCAAATCCAGGTTTCCTGAGGGCAATGGAGGCCAACATCAGGCGGAGTGGCAGGAGCGGAGGCGGGACTCGAAGGCCAACTGGATCAACCAGGACCTCGCGAGTGGCAAGCCCGGTCAGCGCCAGGAGCCGTGCAAGCGCTGAGAGCGCAGAGGCAGCCCAGTTCCATACCACATTCATGATCGATACAGAGGGGCTGACCTACGCACGTGACGACACGGACACGCTGCCACCAGGAGGTGAATGGATGTCCACGCTATCTGCGAATTATTGGGTCCTTGAGCAGGAACCAATTACCGTGGAGGAGCGCCGCCAGTATGAGCAGATGTGGTGCACCGAGCTAACCATGAGTCAATGGGTGCTTGAACAGCGCCTGTTGAAAGGTACACTCGGTTCGCAGATCACGTACCACACCAATGACCATGGGACAATGGCTCTGGCAGCGCGAAATGGGACATTCTTTCCTGACGAAGACGGTATGCCCTGCATCTCGTTCATGCTAGACATTGGGTCCAATGTGAACATCATTGGATCCAATACGGCGCGAACCTTCCAGGAGATCATGGCCAGGTACAATCACCGACCTGCCATATGCACCCTGAGTAAGACCCTCTACATCAATGGTGTTGGTGAGGGCGCTGCGATATGTCGGAAGATGGGCAACTTCAAGATCGGGGTACAATATGCCAATGAGGCAAGCCCCCGTATTGAGGAGTATGCCTCCAACATCGCAGAAGGCTCGGGTGCCAATCTCCCAGCCATCTGGGGCCTAGGAGCCATGGAAGCACGTGATACGATCATCGTGCTGAAGCCAGGCTACCAGAAGGTTATCTTCCCCAGCGGTGACTACACCCTGAAGCTGGGAAGAGGCGCCAAGGTCCTGAAGGCGAAGAAAACACCCTCGGGACATCTCGCGATTCCCTGCGGTTTGTATGACGGGGCTAAAAGCCAGACGGTCACGAACACCTTCACAATCCGCAGCAGTCGAGATGGCTATACCGAGACGGAGAACGAAGAGGACCCCGTCAGTGCGGGGCACCCGCCGGGTAAGTGCGGGGCCACCCGCCGAAGCAACAGCGGGGCCACCCGCGACGGGACAGTCCATGACCGTCACGACCGATACGTACATTGTCGAGCCGTACATCGACAAGCAGCTCCTGGAAGACACGACCCGTTTGATCGTGGACAGGACGCTGAACAGCTGGTGGGAGGGCCAACAGTGTCCCGAAGGGACCTGGCCACATATGAAGGATGCCTGAAGTCTAAGATATTCTGGGCAGTCCAGGAGGCGGTGAATAAATGGACACCTGAGGACCAAGCGGGGCCACCCGCGTCACCGCCACCACCACCAAGCTACACGGGCGGAGGTTCGTCGGACTCTGCGGGGCCAACCCGCGTGGAGATCGTGAGCGTAGCCGCACCAGCGACTCCTGCGGAGCCATCCGCTAACAGCATGCCCCCGAGTCAGACGGCAACGTGGTCACACGACCGCCGCTGACGGGGGCAGGCGGGCGCGCCGGCGGCGCTCGCTTGCGAAGAGAAGCCGAATACCGGCCTCCTCGCGACATACGTTGGCCGCGCTGAGGCCCGAGAGGAAAAATATCATTCAAAATGTCTTGTCATCGAGGATATTCGCACAGCTTGCGCTGAACTCCGAACCCGTGGATATATATGCGACCGGATTACCCATAATGAGGTAATGACTTCAACTGGAACACAGTATTTGGGAAATTTGTTGGCAGGAGACTACAATATGTTGTGGGTGGCCACACCCTCTGATTGGTACGTTCGTACTCCAGGAAAGAGGGCGGGACCACATTATCAACGTATACAAAATCTCCTGATCAAAGCGCGTGCTCTGAGAATGCAGATTGTTATCCTGGGGCCACCCGGGTATTTCTGGAAACAGGGTCCGATCAAAGATGTTATCGAAGATTTGAAGCTAAGCATTATACGAATGAGACTCTGTCATTTCGGTATCAAGTTTGACCGCTCCAGTAAATATCCCAGTGGTTCTTATATACAAGTTGCTACATCTTGTCCTCATATACCGATAAACTTATGGAAATGTACTTGTGGCTCACACAAGGAGCATGATTTGGATTGGTATGGCCAAGATCAGCAACGTGCCGAGTTTCGGTATAAAACTTTGGCTATCATTATTGCACGCTTCCTTGATCAACTCGATAAAGCCAACATGATCAGGAATGAGCGGAGTGCGGTACACCTCAGTGTGTGTACTCGCGTTGACAAAAAGGTCAGACACTACGTCCAATGTCCACAAAAGGGCCCTCAATGGGACCATGTTGTTCGTAGAGTCACGACCGACCTGGACACGAATAAGATCGTTCAAGATATCAGAATCCAGGATCAGCCAACTGGGTACAATTATGTAGCTCCATTACCTGATGGGGTTACAAACATCAGTACTCGGTTATACTGGGAGCCTCCGGCTCCAGTTCTTCACGGCGACGGTGAGTCGCGAAGGCCACGCCCAAAGCGTGTGACGATCGTCGATGACGATCGATCTCCTCCCCCTTCGATTGAGCGTTGCCAAACGCGACCCACCAACAACTTTCCTGAAATTCCGCCATTTCCTGACTTAACAGCGGATTCCTCCGCAGCGGATCTCTCCGCGGAAACTGCGTTGCCCACTGATGCCAGGATAAAACAGAAAGAAAAGCAGAAAGCTGACAAAGAAGCCGGCATCAAACCGAAGAAAGTCCCGAAGAAAGTGGAAGACGGTAACGACGACTGTGGAGAGGACCTCAAAGGGCTTGACTGCTCCACATATTTCAACGACGTTCCTCTTGACGACTCGGACTCGGACAGCGAATCAGAGGACATCTTCATGATGTTACCGGCGGGGCAACCCGCTGACTCACATGCTGATGTCTTCTCGATGGTCCAGTCATTATGCTACGGCAGAAACAATCAAGTGGACATGCTTGAATTATGTGGGGGCAAGGGTGGTATATCCATATTAGCCTTCAAGAGGGGACTCTCGTCAGGCGGGAACCTTGACAAGATATCTATGGTTGACCTTGGAAACTCGGAAGTACAAAGAGCAGTCCTCCACTACCTCAAGACTTGCTTTGTTAAGATCACGATTCTGCAGCCAAGCTGCAGAACTACTGGACTTCCTTCCTATTTCAATGCACAGGTCAATCATGATACGTGGCTTAAACACCACAAAGAGGACCTGCCTCATATCACGTTCTGTGGAACAGTCGCTCTATTACAAGACGACCTAAGACGTTTCTTTTTCAGGGAACAACCAATGGGCACGTGGGTGGATGAGATCCAGCCATGGAAGGAACTGGCACAACGCAAGGTCACTTGCCAAACGATTATTGATCAGTGCACGACTGGTCTCAAAGATTCATTTGGACAATACATCCGCAAGCCAACACAGATGCTGGCAAACAAAGAAGAGTTGTTGGCACCTTTCAGAGGCAAGCGTTGTCCAGGTAATCATGTGCACGCCAATGCTTGCAACAAAGAATTAGCAAGGGCGGCACAGTATACCTACAGAATGCAGTCACTGATCGTTGATGCGGTGCAAATCGCCAAAGATCTGTTTGCTTGCGGTCGCGATCCATTGGCGAATCGCGAACGCAGCTATGCGTTCGTAACAAACAGTGCTGGCTACGACTTGGACGACCCAACAATCCGGAGACACCCAAACGGAGAAATCTGGCGACCACCACCTGGCGGTCTTGGGTGCCATGGCTGTGTGGACAACAACTACAAGCAATCACCAAAGCACAGCAGGGATCCGAAGATGTGTCGGTGGTATGATGTTGAACCGTATTACTGGGACTGTCCAAGCTGTAAGAAGGAATATCAGAAGAGCAATCCTCACCACACCAAGATATCTGGCCAATGCAGATTCGCCGAAAAATGGAAGCTGCCAGATAACTTTGGCCAGCCGCGCCCGGCGGGGCAAGCCGCTCCTGCGGCGCCAGCCGCGGAAGCGGCTCCAGCCGCAGAAGCGGCGCCAGCCGCAAAAGCGGCGCCGGCCGCGAGAGCGCGCATACGCGCGCCTAGGCCGCCACGGCCTGGTGAGGGCGATCCAACCGCAGGCGCCAGCAGCCATGACATCACCAGAGCCGACGGGGCTAATGGTGGCAACAGTGGCGCTGGCAGCTCTGACGATCACCGTAGACTGCCACAAGTTGCAGCAAGGCGCGGACGCATGGAGGGAGGAGATCCTCCACCACCGCCGCAGCCTCAAGCAGAGCCGCGGCCAAGGCCAAGGCTCCCTGATTGGACTCGCTTCGACGTTCAGCTCAGCCTCCAAAACCTGCGCAGCTTTGACCCAGCTGTAGTGCAGCGAGAACTCCGCAAACTCCACTTGAGATGGTTTCATGCCAAGGAGCCAAAAATGCGGATGATTCTAACCAAGGTTGGTCTGGGTGAAACCCGTTTGAGTCTGATCAAAGGCATTTGCGACTCGTGTAGAGAATGTCGAGCCTGGGGCAAACCAGGCAACACGGTGATGCCTTCTGTGTCACTGCCAGGACGTTTCAACGAGGAAGTCGAATGTGATCTTTTCTTTTACAAACAGGAACATATTGTTTTTCACATCATCGACCGTTGTATTCGCTGGGCAGCTGGCACAGAGATTCCTGATAAGACCATGCATACTGTTCTCGATGCCTATCGCACAACTTGGATGCAACACGGCCCTGCTAAAATCTTATACTCCGATGGGGAAGGAGCACTGAATAACGATACAGCAAAGGCCATCCTTAAGGCTAAGGGAACAGAGCTTCGTATCCGAGCGCGTGGCCAACACGCCACGACTATCGAAGCTAGGAACGGCATCCTGCGACACCTCATACACGTGATGGGAGAAGAATTGAATAGATTAAATATTCCTCTGAATTTCACTCGTCTTTTACATGAAGCCTTGTTTGCCAGCAACGCATTTACCTTCTACAATGAAGTGTCTCCGTACAATGCGCTGTATGGCAGACAACCAGCTATGCTTCCCGATTTCCCTGTCTTGGATCATGATCAGTCCGCTGAATCATCAGATCACTCAAGGGAGGAAACAATCAGGAGGGTTAGTCTGAGGCAATCACGCAGGCCACTGCGGTTGCCAAGACGAACAGGGCTCTCCGTACGAAGACTACTGCTACGGGTGAATTTCACTACAAAGAGGGAGATCTCGTGGACTATCATCGCCCGACCACCACGAAAGACGACTGGGGTGGATGGAGTGGTCCATACCCGGTCATCCGCAACGAACCTGACCGAGGCCAGGTCATCGTGAAGGTCGGTAGTCGCGAGGTGCGAGTACAGTATCCTGACACACGACACACGCTGTACATCGAAGCACTTATGGCCCGCGAGATAGGATCGGACAATACGGCCCTTCGGACAGTATTGGCCTTTATTGCCGGTCTGCCAGCGGGGAAACCCGCCATGACTTTCGGATATCTACCAGCGAAACAGGGTCGGCTGCAGATGACTGCTGCGAGCCGACTTTCGCCTAAGGTGCACTTGGCTCTTCAGTACCTCATACGCAACTACTTTCGTATTGAAAACGTTGTTGCTGTACGACTTGCCAAGAGCCTGACGAAGTTGCCTGCTGCACCCTATGCAGACAGCTGTACACTAGTGCACTATGATAATGATGTGACCCCTGGTTTTCATTACTATGAAGCTGATGGCACTGCCTTGAACATCTACGACATCACAGTATCTACACACTCACGCATCATCCAGTGTCTTAAATCCAGGAAGCCGCCTGCTGGATTTGACCGAGACCTCACTAAGTTTGAGGAACTCGCTGATGGTCCACCACCAAGCGAGTCACCTCCAGCAGCTGCTCCTGAGCAGCCTCCTGCGGAGAACGATGGTCGGCTCCCGACCATCATAGAGGAAACAGAAGAAGATCTGGATGCCTTTGTCTTGAAGTCGTGGTATGCTGAACTGATGGATGACAGAACACTCCTTGAAGCTGACACAGAAGAAGTCATGCATACAGTTCCCACATACATGACAGACACACAGTGTGTGTTAGTCTCTACGACCTGTGAAGATGTGCAAGGCCACTTGCCGGAGCGGGGTCACCCGCCAGGATACGACATGGACACTTCTTACTACGTTCCTTTATGCTCCACGGATCCGGATAGCAAATATGATCTGGACTCCGATGAGCACGGGAAGTACATCGAGCTCTGCTTCACAGCAGACATGTCCAAAGTCGTCCTGTCCGAGCAGCAGCACCGATTGTTGGATGACAGCAGCGTCACAACCATGCGAGTATACGTCAGTGCTGCCTCCAAACGTGCCGTGGTCGTCAAGGAAGACGATCTACTCACGAAGGCCGACATTCAAGCGAATCCGGTCAAAGTTTCCAAAGCCCTTTACACAGAATTGAAGACTTGGCTTGACAATAAATGCTTTCCAGATGACTGACTTGAGCAAAGCGTCTAACATCATGACTTCACGCTACGTATACAAATGGAAGTTTGTCAAGAACGAAAAGGGCGAAATGGAAAGGGCGATCAGGTTACGCTTGGTACTCCGTGGCTTCATGGACCTTGAAGCCTTTGATGTCGAAACCTTCTCTGGCACGGCAAGGAGGTCAAGCCAGAGACTGCTCGCAAGTTCTGCTGCATGCAACAAAGCTTGGATCATCGCTTCCCTGGACATCAACATGGCTTTCTTGAAGGGATGACCTATAGCGAGCTCGCCGCGGCAACGGGCGAGAAAGAGCGCGTGGTGTGCTTCACACTACCACCTGGGTCAGCAGCTGTCCTTCGCACACTGCCAGGCTTTGAGTCATATGACGAATCAAAGCATTGTCTTCGGTGTCTGAAGCCGGGGACGGGCACGAAGGATGCTCCCAGGGCATTCTCGCTGAAGCTCAGGTCCATCACTAGGAGCTTTGGGCTACAGCCTACTTCATGCGACGAAGAGTTCGAGATGAGCTCAAACCTCTTGACAGCCAAGCACGTTGATGACATCAATATGACTGGGAAGGAAGATGCTATTGACAAGTATGTCAAGTGTGTTGAAGATACGTTTGGGAAGTGCAAACTGAACAAGCACACATACACAAACTGTGCCGTTCGGTATAACAAGACCGATGATGGGAGCGTCACTCTTGATCAGGACGAATACATCAAACAGCTTCGTCCTATCACACATCCAGAACTCACAGGAGCTGATCCTGAGAGCAAAGCGACAAAGACGATTTCTGATATGTTCGTCAGTCTTCGTGGCGCTCTAGCCTATGCGTTGATCACGCAGGTATGGCTGATGGTCTATGTTGTCTCACTACAACGTATCCAGGAACCGACAAACATCCAGGTACGACGACTAAACGCGGTTACCAGGAAACTACAGGCAGGTCCGAAGAAGATCGTGTATCAAGCTATGACTCCAACAGGAGAGTTGACCTGCATAGCGATTCTGGCTATCGCCGTCTCAATGGAGATGAAGACGACGAAGTCAAAGGCTATGGTATCCGCGGGGCTAACCTGCTGAGGCGTGGCCACACGCAAGCGGGGAAACCCGTCGTGCACCTGGTGGACGCATACTGCAAGTCTCATCGACTGCAGGTGCGTTCGAGCTACTCTGCGGAAACACTGGCAGCAGCCCACAACTTGGAAGACTGCTACCCGACCATTGTAACGCTCCACGAGCTACACTCGGGACCATTGACCCCCACACAGTTAAAGAACATATTGGAAATGGGTGGTCTATGTATCAAAGTCACTCTGACTATTGATGCCGAGTCTGTCTTCAAGTCTTTGTCTAGCAAAGATCTGAAGAAGCCCACAGAATGTACTCTGCTTGGGCACATTAGCTGGATCCGCCAGATGATGGAGCGCGGAATCGTTGAAAGCGTTCAATGGTGTGACACGCGGGATATGACTGCCGATGGTCATACCAAAGGTAGTATTGACCGCGCGTTGCTCCTACAAGTAATGGCCGGCCAGCAATCCTTCAAGCACGAGCTGAAGAAACATACACCGTATAGGGCGGGCAGGTCGTCTCAGGACGGCCCTGCCTCCCGAGCTAGCGGGGAAACCCGCGTGCAGGTGCGCTCTAGTAGCGAGGAAACTCGCCGGTAGCGAGGCTACTCGCGCGCCCTTGCCTTGTAGGCAGCCGCTGCTGCTTAGCACTGTTTTTCCGCGTAATGTAGAAGTGCGGTGCCTGCTCGTCTCCTCCCCCTCCGACTTTAAACGGAGAAGGTTAAAGGCGAGGTATAAATCGAGCATGTACCGCTGCCGTGCCTGGCTCAAGCCGGGCCCGGCCAAATATATGACTGTGCCTCACCGAGGCGCACGACTGGTATCTGAGATCGGAAAATACCTTTGCCATTGAAGATGCCTCTTCTATCCTTTACTCCAGATCCCATGCTTCGTCTCGCTCTCTTGCTCATGCGATATGAGCCAAAGCCTGGGATATGGCAACGCTTGAAGCGTAACACATACCTAAGCTTACCAGCATGTTTTCGACTTTGATTATACCACTGTTGTCCCCGTGATGTGGTTGCGCTCACGCCCACCTGCTGCAGCATGGGTTGTAACAAGGTTGCTGTGGTCTGAGCGAAAGCGCGAGCCAGTGGAGCCACCAGTTCAAGAAAGATGCGCTACCGAAGGCATGTCTGTTCACGGTTTCAGCAGGAAAGAGTTGATCAAGCTTCTCGAGTCCAATCACGATTTGATGCGGTGCATTGCTCCACAGAGGCAGTTCATGGTGGACAGATCCGGCCTCTCAAACAAGTCTCGTGATGCATGAGGTAGCGAATTTTACCTGACAACGCATCCTTTGAGTTGTAGCATTCTCTCATTGTACACGATGTCGAAACAATGATTGGGGGCCTCACGGTCCTAAGAGTGTCTACGCTTCTACGTAGGGGATGGCCAGCTCGAGTTACAAACAACTTGTGGGGGTGTTCTTAAGGGCAGCCTGAATGGGACGGCGGTTTTGTGCTGCTGAAGGCAGGAGGCCCAGGAGACGGTAATTGTTGATGGGGTTGGTGATGATGATGCTGATGATGTTGATGATGATTCTGATTATGATTCTGATTCGGATGGTGAGAAAGGTGAGGACAATAGGGAGACCATTGTAAAAATGAGGATTATGATCTTGATGATGATGCTGACCTCCATGGTGATAGTGTTACTGATGGCGATGACGGGCGACGACGGTAATGGTGAATGTTATGGTCTTCTTGTGCGAGGTTGCCCCGAGGAAAGGAGGAACTCCACACGTGATGTCTGGACTGACACACACACCAATAACACACACGCACCAAGGACGTGCACCTCACACTGACACTGACAAGGGCAGTTAGACCACACTCTTATACATTCTCCAAGAATCTGCATGCATGACGAACCGCAATAACATCCGCCAAGAACAAGCAAATTTTGAAACATCCAGTCATCCACATCACACGCGAATGCCATACCAAGGTTATAATACACCAGCAGAAACCAAGAACCGTAATCACACAGTTAGATCAAGACCATGCACCAGTAACGCGCACTCTGGAACATGTACGCGAATTAGATCCGATGGGGAGAAACAACAAATATGCACACCTCAAACAAGCGAACCACGCAAACACTAAACCACTACATCAATGCCATGCGCCGCGACCATTCACCAACACCGTACATCAAGAGTGTACTAAATGATGCACAGCATGGCCATTCACCATTTGCGTACACCGGTAACCTGCACCACACGCCAACATGCAAACCAACACCATAAGCATACCGCAGCACGCCACCGCCGCCATTAAACACCTTCCATCGTTTACATACACAGAACTTGCGTGACTATCATCATGCAGCCATATGCTTCAAAACAGACGCGGTCAACAAATGCCACCCCCAACGAGAGCAATAACACATGCCAATCATGCACATCAATAACACCAAGGCGGACAGCATGCGCTGACAGCAACACCATATCAACACCATGTATACACATCATGGTATGCCAATAGCATAACCCAGTGATTGGCATCACTACCGCATTAACAATGCGAGTTCATAACACCCCTGGAACTCACAAAACGTGCACCATTACTGAATCCGATCGGAATCGTGTTGATCAGCAACGCATGCCACGAAGTGTGCATTTGGAAGTGCACGCCATCAGCACATGCCACATTGTGGGCACGTGGGAAGCATACGTGACAAGTACAGTGACCACTCTGCAGGATCATACGAGACCGACTTAGAAGCCATGCGCAGCGGCTCCTTGGCGGGGATCGCCCGAAGCAGTACATTTGTACATATACATATGTTCATCTAGAATGCATAAGTACAAACATTCAAATACACATTCACATCTTTCAGCAGGGAGGGGGTCTTCCTAATCGTCCGCCGCCACCGCCTCGTTCGTCCCTTACCATGTTGGCCCAAGCATTTGTGTGTCAAGTGCCTATGTGTGTGCTTTTCCTGGCCGGACTTCCCTTGCCATCACAGCTTGCCCCTCAGCCCTCATAATGCGACAGTCGAGGCAGTCCACGTTCGCGGAGCTCGCGACAGTCCGCGACCCACTCGCGAGGCGGCGCCTAATCGCTTTCCTCAGCGTGCACTTCCTCGCGTGGGGGTCCGAGATCTTCGCCATCGTGAATTTCGCCCTGTCTGGGGACACGTGGTTCTGTGGCTTCCTTCTGCTGACCTACCTGTTCTCAGGGGCGTTCTGTGCTCATGCAGCCTGGCACTGCGAAGTGCCCCAGCTGAATTTCTGGTGCCAGGTGCTGCCGCTTAAATCGCAGCCATGGCCAAAGCGGTTGCCACTGTTGCTGTTGCTCGGCATCGGGCAGGGTATCATCTTAGTCCTGGCCCTCGAGGAGTTCTACAACCGCCGCCGCGATGAAGCTGGGAGTGGGGATCTCGAGACGGCCCCTCGCGGTGGGATCGTACGCGAGGTGGTGCAGGGTCTGCCTCAGCCAAAGGGGTCTTGAGAGAAACGGGTCTGCTGGATAACCCCAGGACTCCCCCGGACTTGCTCCTCAGCCCGAGCCATGTTTTTTGACGGCCCTTTTGCCCGGGACAGGTGCCCGAGAGGCCGAAGACGGCCAATTTGTTCAGAGCCCCTTTTCCCCTTCTGCCTCATGTCGGAGGCTTACAGTCAGTGGGGGCCCATGGCAAGAAACACCCTGCTTGCCTGCAGGGTGCCCTGGGTTTCTTGGGTTTCGATGGTTTTGCTATGGAAGGCGTGACGTTCCCACACCAAGAATCAGTGGCCGTCCTGGGGTCTCAGGGTTGGGTTTCTTGTGGAAGGTTTCTGTGGACTGGAAGCCACCGAGCGAAGATGATCCCGATCTCGGTGATGGTGGTAATATTCGGGCTTCCAAGGTGGCCGAAAGATCACCACCAACACAAACATCGAGGATCACCTTCCCCTGGTGGAGGCAACCTTCGGTGCTGGTGTTGGTGCCCATGTCTAAGCCTCCAGTCATGGCACAGAGGGCCGGCTGCGCGCAAGAGTGACCCTTCGCCGGAACCACCCTTGGTGCGGGCCCACACGTCCCCCCATCCCAGCGCCGGCTTGCGCGCCTGGACTCGCTCCCCCCCCGCGGCGTCCTCAGGCGGCGCCCCAAATGCCACCCTTGCCCAGGACGCAGGGTCGCTCCTGCGTGTGCCCGACAACGAGGAGCAAACATTGTGCAGACATGAACTGTCGGAGCTCCGCGCGGATTTCTCGGATATGCGCCGGGCCCCCCTGGCGGCGCCGGCGGTGCCGCCCCTGGCGCGCTCCGACCCAAGAGAAATCCGCGCGGAGCGTCGAAAGCCTGCGTTCGTGCTGCTTCTCCTTCCTCTTCGAAAGGCGGGGGCCGCCGCAGTGGGCGCCGCTGGTGCGGGCGGCGGGTCTGGGGCTGCTGCGGGTGAGGCGCTGGAGCTCGGGCCTCGAGCGGGATCTGTGGAGTCCGTCGCGGAGGCCGCCGCTGAGCGGGCGCGGGAGGCGCCGACAACGGCCTCCAACAAGTTCCACTGCAAGGCGGTGAACGGGCTCTTCGAGGGCCTGCTGTCGTCTGCCGTGATCCTCTACGCCTACTGGAGCCTGGACTTCCCGTGCGGCAGGGACTGCCTCCCAGAGAATGGCAGGTGCACCGAGGTCATCACGAAGCGCAGCGGGCCTTTCGCGGAGTACGAGAGGACGCTGGTGGGCTTCGTGGGCGTCGTGTCCTTCCTGGCGGCGGGCCTGGGGCTGTTGGAGATGGACTTCTGCACCTCGCGCACCATCGCGAAGCGGATTCGCAAGAGTTGTCGTTACGAGGCCTTTCACTTGTTGTTTCGCTCCTGCGAGGTTGCGTCGAAAGTGAGTTGCTTCATTCTCTTCATGGTAATCACGAGGAACTTTACTACGTTTTGGTGGGCTCCACTCGCGCTGGATTTCTTTCTTACAGTGATTATGGTGCTGGTCTTCGGTGGCAACGACACGTTTCTGGTGAGCATGCTTGTGAGTATTCCGTGCACATTCGCCGACGTTTTCGCGTTCATCGACACGCCGTACAAGATCCGGGCGGCCACCCGGCTGTCGCGCGCGCTGAACATCAAGCACGCAGTGTGGGTCTGGTTGTTGCTGCCAGGCCTGGCCTGCTTGATATTGCTTCCACGCGAGAATGGCTTGACTGACATGCAGAACGTTCTCAAGTTCATGTGGCAGCAGCACTACCTGATGATAATCGGTGTTCTCATTGCGGTGTTATTGCATCATTTGTTTTTGTTCTGGAGGCTTACGCCAACTCGCCGGCCCCGACAAATGGATATGGGTGACGATATCTCAGGTTTCTCGGTGGCTGGTGATTGCAATGTGGAGCAACATAGGCGGAGGGCGTGGATCAAGTGGAGGATGTGGGGAGGCGGCCCAGTATAGGAGGAGGAGGATGAAGAAGTGTGAGATGATGAGGAAGGGCAAGTGGAGATGCGAGGGGGGGAGGCAGCGGCCTTCGGCCGATCCCGCCACCGTGCCCTGATCTCGGGCAAGATGTCTCTTGCGTGCCTCTTTGGGCCGTTCCTCTCGAGAGCCCCCGGAGGCCCCTTGGGAGTCTCCCTGGGGCCCTCGTGGGCGCCCGCCGTCGGTGGTCCGGGGAACTGTCCCTGGGAGGGAGGGCTCGAGCTCCCCTCCCTGGGCCCCTCTTCGGGGGGCCTCATTGGGCTCCTCTTTGGGGGCTCGCGTCTGCGCGTCTCTGCGCGAAGCTCCGCGAGAATCGTGGCCTGCCCGACCGCAGAGTAAAACACATGTCCAGGAAACACCCTCCCGTGTCAAACGGGGAAGACGCAAGGTCAGCTCACGTACGGTGTGATGGTAATGGTGTTGATGATGCCTACGACGATGACGACGATGGTTGCAACATGGTGGGCGTGTGGTTGGTATGGCGGTGATGTCTATACCGAGTTCCTGGCCCTCTTGCATCGGGTTTCTTTGGTTGAATATAGCACGGTTGCGCCAATCCTTTTCTCGCCCTCTCCTTTTGCTTTGTCCCCTCCTGCCCCGTCTCCCTCGTGGCTGCCTCCTGTGCCACTGTCGCAACTTTCGTAAGCTCCTATGAGGTCCAGCGGGGTCACGTCTTAAATAAAGGAGTTCGAAGTGGACCTCGCCTCCCTGGAGGGCTGCCAACTGGGCAGTTGGCGCCACGTTTGTGGTATCCTCGGAGGTCTAGCGGAGCGACGTATCAAAGAGACCCCAAGTGGGCATGCCATCCCTGTGGGTTGAATATTGGGCAATTGTAGAGGCTAACGGGAGCTCCTGGGGAGTTCAGCGGAGCGACGTCTCAAGTGGGCCCTAAGTGAACCTCGCATTCCTGTGGCTGCCAATTGTGAACCGTCGCCACTTCTGAGAGTGACATCTTACGGGGATGCAAGCTAGACTTCCCATCTTCGCGGCTGTCGCCACATTCGTGAGCTCCTGGGAGGTCAAGCGGAGCGACGTCTTCCGAGGACCCACACTAACGTCTCCTCCCAGGGCGCTGCAACACTGCCACTGTCGCCACTTCCGTGAGCTCCTGGGAAGTCCAGCGGAGCGACGCCCCACGCGAAACCAAACTAGACCTCCTTCCCTGGGCGCTGCCAAGCGCGCAACTACTGCCACTTTCGTGATTTCCTGGGAGGTTCAGCGGATCGACGTCACAGGCGGACCCTACTTAGACCTTCCTCTCTTTGGCGTTGCCCTCGTTGAGCGTTGCCAATTTCGTAGCTGTCGCAACGCTTGTGAGCTCCTGGGGAGGTCCAGCGGAGTGACGTGTTACGAGTGGCCTCATTCAATGAGTTCGGTCTCTGAGGGGCTCATTGGGGTTGCTAACTGCGGCAAATGTGGACGTCGTGGTTTAGCATGGACCATTTTCATTCGAGAGGCAATCACTGGAGACATCCTGGGCCGTTTTGGGTGTCTGGGCAATCGTGCGGGACGAGCTAGGGGTTCACCGCAAGCAGGATCTCTGGATCCCTGTTCCCTGTAATTAATTTTGTCATGTCGACGCGGCGGCGACCCCAGCGCGGGCGTTCAAGGTTGAACGCCGCCAGTGACCCAGAATCGCCTGGCATCGAGTGATTTGCGCTTTCGGAAAGCCGCAAGCCTTCAAGATTGAATCATCGACGCGGTGTCCAAAGAAGCGCGCGAGTTCTAATGGCAGTCCGTAGGGTGCACGAATTAGTGGAGGTGGACAGATCAACATGTCACACGTCTTCTATCCTCTCGGCGAGCGAGGATGGGCGGAGTATGGTATGTACATTTCAACGGTGCGACCCGGCGTGCATCCACAATGGCGGACATATATTCAGCTTGTGTGGGTGGTGATGTAGAAGACGTGAAGTCTGCCATACGGGACCTCACTCAGAGTGCGGCCGTCGGCGTGGACATCAACAAGCCGGACATCGATGGCAACACGCCGCTGGCGCTTGCCGCGGGCGCAGGCCACGCGAGCGTGTGCTTACTGCTGATAAAGGAGGGTGCTTGCGTGTGCTCCCGCATCATGGCGGACGACCGGCCGCTCCGCGGGTGCTTGCGTGAGCATGTGCGGCTCCGCTGGACGCCCCTGCACATTGCTGCCGCCCGCGGGCACCGCGACGCGGCCAGGGTGCTCGTGAAGACGACCGAGCGCCCCGCGCCAGGTCAGCCAGAGCACTTCGAGGACCAGAACGGGGACACCCCCCTGCACGTGGCCGCGAGATACCGTCGCGAGGACGTGGCCCAGGTGCTGGCGGCCTCGAGGCCAGACTGGCGAGACAGAAGCAACAGAAGGGGCGAGACCCCTGGCGACCTCGCAAGCCGCGTCCCTTCGGTGCTTCGGGCCATGCACCCGCTGTCGGCCGAGCCTCCGCTCTCCCTCCCGGAGCGCGGGGGCCGCGCACCGCTGCTGGAGGAACGGGACTCGGAGGGGAGACTCATCCGCAGCAGCTCCGACGTGTCCCGGACCTCCGAGGAGAGGAAGTCCATGGAATGGAGTGAGGAAGTCGTGAAAATCAAGCGGCTGACACCCAAGGACGAGCTCATTGCTCCAGGGCTCTGCTCCTATGTCGCCAGCAGCTGCGGCGGCGCGCTCGGCAAGATCTTCCTCGCCCAGGTGCAGGTGGCGCCGGCGCGCGACGAGGCCGCCTCCACCGCCGAGCCGGACGGCGGGCAAGCGTCTCGCGACACGAGCTTCTCGACGCAGTCGCAGGGGTCCTTCCAGCATCACGACGAGGGCCTGCCCAGCGTCTCGGAGCTGATCCACCTGCAGCCGGTGGGTGCCGACCTCCAGCCGGTCGCCTGGTGGCAGGCACAGCTCAGCGACGCAGGCGTGGGGGCCGCCAGCGTCAACCAGGTCCTGGGTGCCAGCTTTGCGCGGCTGTCCATCTGGCCGCCGACGGTGGCGGAGCTCGGCCGCGGGACCTACGGGGTCGTCTGGAGGGGGAGGCACACACAGACGGGGGCAAGGTACGCCGTGAAGAACATCCAGACGGCCGGGAGCCAGGGCAGAGGGGCCGTGGCGCGGCGGGAGTTCGAGGTCGCGGACCGCATCCGGGTGAAGCCCCACCCCTGCATCGTGCAGCTCCACCACGTGCACCACTTCACGGAGGCGGCGCTGTACGTGCTCGTGATGGAGTTCTGCCCTGGTGGCGACTTGGTGGCCCAGATCCGCGGTGCGAAGGCCAGGGCGAGAGACGCCCGCGGCAACTACGAGCCGCCGCCGCAGGCCATCTCGTGGATCGGGCAGGTGTTCCTGGGCCTGGAGCACATGCACCGCCGCATGGAGACGTTGCTGCGGGACCTGAAGCCCGACAACGTAGTACTCAGTTCCGACGGCAACGCCAAGCTGACAGATTTCGGTTTCGGTCGCTTCGGGGTGCAGTCCTCCGGGGCCTGGTCCTTCGGAATCCCAACGGGTAGCCCTGGCTACGTTGCACCCGAGGTGCTACGGCAGGAGACAACCGGTCCGGCGGCTGACCTCTATTCGCTCGGTGTGTTGGTGTGGGTGCTGCTGACGGGCGGTGTGACGACGAATGCGGTAGAGCCTTGCCCGCCAGTGAACACGCGCAAGAACAATTTGGATTTCGGGGCTCACAATGACGACTTCAAGCTCCTCGCTGCCTGCCTCAAGTATCCGCAGCGTTACAACGCGCAGGCGTTGTCGCAGGACCCGAAGGACTTCGTGGCAAGGCTCACCGAGCGCAGTCCGGACAGACGGATGACGCACCAGCAGATCCGCCAGCACCCCCTGCTGCTCCCGCTCGGTCTGCCGAGCTTTCGCGACGGCCCCTCAAGGGTCGGCCGCTGGCTCCAGGGCGCCCCGCCCGCCTCCCGAGCCTCCACATCCGCAGGAGGCATCCACACGCGCCACCATCACCACGTAGCCTGGCCAGGGCCACCCCGGGCCCCCGGGTGGCGTGCGCATGTGCGCCCTCGTGGCCTCGGCCAGCAGGGCATGCACACACACACACACACACACACCGTGCCGGGGGGGCCCAGCGGCCCAGCGTGGCCCCAGCCAGGCACCGCGTCGACTACACGTACCCCTCGGTCGTTGAAAGTAGGTATTTTGGACGCTCAGATTCCAGTCTACTTTCAGCGCCTTCCTACTCGAATGATCGAGTGGCTTCACCTTTTCCGTTCTCCTCAGGGGGCAGACGGAACCCAATCTATTTTCAGCGCCTTCCTACTTCATGTTTCCACCAACTTCTTCCGACCGATGGGTATGAGTGACTCTTCGCCGGAGTGACCTTTGGTGCTGGCCCATAGGGGCCCCCCGATCGGTGAGCGCGCTGCGATAGAAGCGTCTTGCGCGCTGAACTTTGGCCCCCCCACCCCCCCGGCGGCCCCCCAAAAGCCGCGCACCAAAAGGTCACTCTTGCCCAGGGTCATGCTGGCGGCTAGCCGACCGCGGTGGCCGTGCCTGTGTGCCTCCTGCGCGTCCACAGCGCCGAGCCGGGGCACTGCGCCGCCCGCGCCCCCCGCGGCGCCCCCGCCGCGGCCCGGCGCGGACGCCGGCCCGCCGGCACGGGCGCCCCGCGCTGCAGGCCCGGCGCCCCCGGAGGACCGCGGCTCCTCCGGCGGCTCTGCCGCGCTGGAGCCGCAGGGCCCCGGCTCGGGCGGGCCCGCGCTGGAGCCGCGGGGCGGCCCCGAGGGGTGCGAGCTCCCGTCGACGGGTCACTGACTCTCAAGCAGTGGCGAAGCGTCCTGGCTCGCCTACAGGCCCACCAGGGGATGTCCTAAGAGCTTGTTCTTCTGCACGAAGTGTTCTCAGATCGGTTCTGGCTGGGACTGTCTTCTTGAAGCACACTTGGTGATCTGAGAACATTGTTTATGCCACTATCGCATGTTTGGGTTCTACGAACATATCGTGGTAGGCCTATAGGACTGCCGGGACGGTCGGTCCCTGCTCAAGACTCGGGTATCCTCCCGCCCCTCCTGGCAAGGGCCAGGGGGGGCTGCAGGGCCCGGCGGCGCCGCCCGCTCTGGGGCCGACGTCGACGTGGCCGTTCGCGCCGCCTTCCTGGCTCGCCTCGCGGGCTCCTGGCGGCGGCCGCGTTGGGTTAGCTAGACTAGTTCTGCGTTCGATTCGTGCCGCTGCAGGACTGCGGTGGATTAGTTCTGCGCGGCCCCAAGCCAGGTCCATCACATGGGACGCGGGACACGGTCGGCATGCGCTGGCTTCCGATGCACTTGCCTTCGGCTTTGTGTGGCAAAATGTGTCGCTGCATCCGCTGCATCTCGTGGGACCTTTCCCCTGTCCCGGAGTCACGGCGGGCCCACAGGGGGAAGCTGGCAAGCAGATC